>CM041777.1:17888188-18327954 GCA_023374045.1 Limonium bicolor
GCAATATGCTTTGTAATTTCCTTCGGCTCTTCGTTTAATTAACAGCAGACTCATCAATCATATCTTACGTGGCTTAGTGTAAGATTGGTTACACATTACCTTGAGTACAATTCAGTATGCACGAGATTGTAAAGTAGTCCTTTTGTCTTTGGTGAGTTCATCAATTTTGTGAGCCATTTGGAAAGCTACTTAGCAATCACCTGAAGGCGCAAAATAATTGGCTGAGAAAATGATAGTGGGAGAATGAGCATTGAGGTGACAACTCACAAGACAAAAGGAGGCCACTTTGCAATATTTCTTATCTTTCAACATCTGCTCACACCAAATTCCAAGCCAGTGTTGTAAAAAAATTTGTCTTCAAACCATTCAGGTTCACATGGATACCATGAACTGAAGAGAAACTTGATGTTTGAACCGAAATATAGCTTTGAGACTAGTGCTTGCTATAATTTAAATTGGTGTGCCAACTAAACTTGTATAAAATACAACTGTTACAATCAGCAATAGAAAACAGACCTCAAAATGTGTCTTGACACAACCTCCGTTTATTACTATGCTGGCAGTCAATTAAAAAGACTTTTTTGCTGATTAACTTCCTAGCGTGAAATATACCAACAGAATTGAAAACTATGACATAGAAAATGAGATCATTTCGATGATTTTGAACTAGCTTTCGGCGAACTGTTGCTGTCTCTGTTGTTCCAAATAACGTATACATATTTCAACCATCATTGCTGTAGGAATTTGATTTTTGCAGCGTTAAAGTACTATATTTTTGCTTGGGTTGGAGGGGGGGCCTCTCTCTAGGCTTCTTTTGCATTTTGAGGTGAATGATTTGGAAATTTTACTTGATAGAAAAGCCATTAGGGTATATTTAGGCTGCAGGGTGGTTCAAGTTTTATGACTCTTCTTTTGATATCAGTGGATGCTAGAGAGTAAGAAACTTTGCCAAATTTGCTATCATTTCTTTTTTTCCTTGTGGCATGTCTTCTCAATCCCTATCATAGTTCTACCCTTTTTCAAGTTGTAAGATTTCTGATATGCAAAGGAAGTATGCTCACTGCAGTGTGATGCCGTGCATCGTATGTCCAATATACACTAGGCCTGAAAATTTATGTCAATTCCTACTTATTGATGTTTATTTGTTTCCCTATAAGTATAGCGCCTTCATTCACTGCTTAAGGTGTTGCTGTGTGACTGAGAGGTAATGGGTTCAAGTTCTGGGCCTCTTGCCATACAAGGGAATGCTTGCCTCCATTCCACCCTTGTGGTGGGACCTTCCCCAGATCATTGCCTTGACAGGGCATTAATGTGCACCGGACTGCCCTTTTTTATTTGTTTCCCTATATACTCTTGTTTATTTGTTTCCCTTATACTTCTTGCACAATTTCTTATTTTTAGTAGTAAGAAATTTACCAAATATAATTGAACATTGAGATTACTGGTGATGGGTCCCAATGCCCTGGCATTATCCAATGGTCTCTTGCGTTGGATGTTGGCTATGCGCAGCGCGTGATGCACTCATCTGAGCCTGGAACTTTTTTGGGTAGTTGTTTTGCACATTGGCTAGAGCTTGCTTTGATTTTTGTAACATTTCAAATGGATCTCAGGAGATCTTATGGAGAAGTCATGCCCTGAGTTTAGGTGACATGTCTACAAAGAAGCGATTCCAAGTGTGGCTCAAGATATGGTTGATAGCTCTGAAAATTGGCACGTGGGGGCAGGACAGAATGTGCTTAATCTTGCGAATCCAGAACTGGATCAAGTTGATGTAGCAATTAGTTCTTCTGTAAGACAAGCAAATCAAGTTGAAGGTGATGAAGGCATTGAACCTCAGAATGATCTTGAATTTGAATCACATGAAGCAGCATATCAGTTCTATCAACAGTATGCCAAAACTATGGGTTTTATTACTTCCATAAAAAATAGTCGTCGCTCAAAAAAGTCAAAAGATTTTATTGATGCAAAATTTGCTTGTTCGAGATATGGCATTACTCCTGAATCAGAGAGTGGTAGCAATCGGCGTTTGGGCATTAAGAAGACTGATTGCAAAGCAAGCATGCATGTGAAGAAAAACAAAGATGGAAAGTGGGTAATTCATGATTTTGTAAGGGAGCATAACCATGAACTTATGCCTGCCCTTGCTTATCATTTTCGTATTAACCGGAATGTCAAACTTGTTGAGAAGAATAACATTGACATATTACATGCTGTCAGTGAAAGAACGAAAAAGATGTATGCTGAGATGTCTAGGCAATCTGTTAGATTTCCGAGTATTGGGTTTATGGGGCTTAATTGTAGTAATCAGGTAGAGAAAGGTAGGCGATTGGTCCTTGAGGAGGGTGATATCCAAATGCTGCTTGATTATTTCATGCATATAAAAAGGGAGTCTCCCAAGTTTTTCCATGCAGTAAATATGAATGAAGACCAGAAGCTGAGAAATGTTTTTTGGGTTGATGCCAAAAGTAGGGTTGATTATGCAAGTTTTAGTGATGTAGTTTCTTTTGATCTATCATATATAAGAAGCTATGAGAAGATGCCTCTTGCTCTCTTCATTGGGGTAAATCACCACTGTCAACCTTTGCTTCTTGGGTGTGCTCTAATAGCTGACGAGACAACATCATCATTTGTTTGGTTGATGAAAACATGGCTTAGAGCTATGAATGGGAAGGCTCCTAAAGTTATGGTGACTGATCAGCATCCTATGTTGAATGCTACTGTTGAGGAAGTCTTCCCTGAGTGTCGTCATTGCTTTCATCTATGGAATATTTTGGAGAAGGTTCCAGAGAACCTTGGCCATGTCATCAAACGGCATGAAAATTTCCCAAGAAAGTTCAACAAGTGCATATTCAAGTCTTGGACTGAGGAGCAATATGAGGCGAGGTGGTCGAAAATGATTACTAGATTTGACCTTCAGGATGAAGAATGGGTTCGATTATTGCATGTGGATCGTAGAAAATGGGTTCCTTTATACATATATGGTACTTTTCTTGCTGGGATGTCGACGCCGCATCGTTCTGAAAGTGTGAATTCCTTTTTTGACAAATACATTCACAGAAAGATGACGTTGAAAGAGTTTTTGAAGCAATATGGTTCAATTCTTCAGAATAGATATGAAGAGGAGGTTGTGGCAGACTTTGATACGTTGCACAAGCAGCCTGCGCTTAAATCACCTTCTCCATGGGAAAAACAATTATCAACAGCTTATACACATACCATATTCAAGAAATTTCAAGTTGAAGTTCTTGGTGTTATTGGATGTCATCCTAAAAAGGAAAGTGAGGACGGGATTTATGCTGTATATAGGGTGGAAGACTGTGAGAAAGATGAAGTATTCATAGTGTCATGGAATGAAGAAAGTAAAGAGGTTTCTTGTCTTTGCCATTCATTTGAATACAGGGGAATCCTATGCAGACACGCCATGGTTGTTCTTCAAATTCGGGGCATCTCAAGCATTCCAACCCACTACATACTGAGTAGGTGGACAAAGACTGCTAAGTGCATTCCATCAAACGAAGGAAGAAATCAAACCCGTGCGCAACGTTACAATGATCTATGTAAACTGGCTATTGAATTGAGTGACATGGGTTCCTTGTCTCAAGAAAGCTATAGTGTTGCTGTTCGTGCTCTTGCAGAGACTCTAAAGAAGTGTGTGAACCTAAATAACTCCAATGAGGGTGTAGCTGATATTGGTAGCAATATGAATCCTACTCATGTACTTGAAGATGAATGTGCCCAAAGTATGTCAACAAAAACAACTAAGAGAAAAAATGCAGTCAAAAGAAGAAAGGTATGTTGGAACGGATCTGGCGGGCACAACATGCTCTCTCTGTATATAGGGCTACGAATGTACTGGTTTATTTACCCCTTTTTATAAGATACTTATCTAATTGAAGTTACTTTTTTATATCTATGCTCAATGCTGAACTTCATTCTACGCGACTCAAATGGTAATCAGGGTAAAATTTATCGCTTGAGAGCATGGGCAAGCATGTAAGGACTTTTTAAGTGGCAAAACTATGACTTAAACATTGGATGGAGTACTATATAACGTGATTGATGCTAGGGTAAGTAACTAATCTGGCTTTTTTAATCTTTAATTGCTGAATCTTGGATTTGCAGGTGCCCCAAGAATCAGATGCTATGGCCACTGATACAAATAACCACCCGCATCTGATGGCTGTTCAAGCAAACATTCTTCCAGTTAACTAATCTTCTTTCCCCTCCCCTCACCCGTAGAATAAACGATTATTGCTCTCTGTAGAAGGCATCAGTTCAAGGAAAGAGCCAGAGCAAATGCTAAAACATTAAACTTTTGTGACTATGAGAACTTATTTGATGCTAGTGTGGATATATGTTCACTACTTTTTTGCATTTGCAGGAAAGTCTGAGCTCAGGTGGAATCACACTAAACGGATATTATGGTTCCCAGCATAATGTGCAGGGAATGGTAATGCTTATCGTTGCTTATCGTTGTTGTTGAGGACTGTCTGTCAGTCAGGTTTGATTAGATAGGTGAAGGATGTATTTCATTCAACTTTTAACAAGTGTGAGTAAATTGACTGCAGGTGCAGCTGAATTTAATGGAACCACCTCATGATGACTACTATGTCAGCCAAGGGCTGGTATGTAATGGTGAAACTAATAGAATCTATATAGCTCCTTAATGCTTTAATTAATTACTGTTGATGTCTTAAGTGGGATGTGCTGCAAGTTTTCAGGGTCAATTAAACTCAATAGCTCCAGTCCAGGATGGATATTTTGCGGTGGCTCAACAAAGCATTAATGGACTGGTATTATAGCTTGTGATGGTGTTCATACTCTGTGGTGGTGACTTGTGTTTTGTTAGTTCACTAACTTTGCTTATTCTTTTTATTGATTCCAATCTGATGACAGGGAACCATTGATTTTCGATCTCAGCCCAGCTTCCAGTACAGTATGGATGTGAGTTTTTTTTATCCACTTGAGCATTAGTATTTTTATTATATTTTTTGTAACTTGAAACACAGAGCAGTTATCAATAACATCACTAAAATAATTGGGGGTTCCAAGTGAACTAGTGCTGATTCAGTTTTTCAAATTTACAGGATGATCATAATCTTCAAGGAAGTACGTCAAGAAGTCCATCACAGTTCCATGGAGATGCCTCCTTGAGAACTCAGCCGCATCAAGGAGAGAGTCCATCCGGACAACCTTGAAGGGGCCAGGTGCTATGCAACTATGATGTATAAATCTGTCATGCCTGTCTATTTCAAAGCGATAAGTATGTCAGGGACCCGGGTCAGAGGCTATCATCTGTTATGAGAGTATTCTAGACGATTGTATCCATTTAAGCAATGCCTCGCCATTTTATAGTAAATGATTTTAAGTTTTTTCACCAAAAGGTAAATCAATATCTTTAACTTTTATTGACTGGGAATGAAATGACTAGTTAGTAGTTCAGTTAATTCAGTGAGGTTGAGATCTGTAATGGTCAGATAGAGCGTTTATTTAATGAATTTGATGTGGCTTAAGAAACAGTTAGTACCATTGGTAGTTTCATTTTCATGGAAACACATATTATAAAACTAAAATCTTGTATCATGTATGTTTTTATATTGTTGCTGTGTGCAGCTGAGGACGATATAGTAATAGTAGGTACTGCTTTACTACTAGATAGTAGTAGCTGGCTATAGAGGGTGATGAATGGACAAATCGAAAGATGTAGGAATGGAAGGGAAATGCTTATCGTAGGCAGGCATATGTAGATATGTTATACAATAACAGTATTCCACTGAAGAGACCGTTAACAGCTCTTTTCTTTTCTAAGAGATTATCTGTGCGACCACTGTGGAATTTGATACATTCAGTCAGCCACCTTTTTTTATTCCAAAGTAGTAGTACTTTACTGCTGACTGCTGTTACTGCTTCTGCTGCATGCATCATCCTCTCTACTTTATTAAGTATTACTAGTATTATGTGCAGTGAACACTGTAGCTGTTGTTGTGGGTATGCAGCAGCAGCAGCAGCAGCTGGAGAAGTACGATAGTAGCTCCTAGTTACGAGAGAAAGAAAAAAGAAGAGGTATCAGGTATAGACTAGTAGATTGGATAGGGGAGTGTCAGTGAGGGTCTTATGAAAGAAGCAAAAGGATAGCAAGACAAGAAAGAACAAATATAGAATGAAAGTGCTAAGCTAAAACAGTACTGTAAATTCAGACTACTTACGAGATTTTGGTTTCGTTTGGCTTTCTGAGACCCGCTTTTGTTATGTGTTGTTGCCATTCTTTATGTGATGTTTATAGTTTTATGCATTGGGCAGAAAGCAAGCAGGGATGACAGACAGCAAAAGGACAACAAAATGATAAGCCAAATCAAGCTTTCACCATGAGCCTCAAGGCAATCTGTTGTTACTTTCCGGTAGAAGAAGTTGCCCGGCACTGTGGTTCTCCCTCTTCCTCCCGGATACTTTGCTTTTTCAGAGCTGGTCTGTTTTGTTTTGATGAATTAAATGGCCAGCCAGCCTGCCAATTTATAATAACTTATTAATGTAACGTAATGTCATTACATTGTAATGTAATGTCAAGTTAGGTTATGAGTCTATTGTCCTTCTTGGTATTAATTTAGTTAGTCGGTGCAGTGCAAATGTGAAAACCACCAGGATACAGTCGTTTGAAGAGTTGCTGCTGAAGAGAGAGCTAGCTAGCTTGTCGTACTAATAGAATGAACAAGACATAACAACACAGCACAGCACAGGCGTGTAGAGTAGTAGACTAGTAGAGTCTTTTGGTTGCATGGAAAGTGCAAGTTCACATGATGAGGAGAAACTCCGTTTGTCTGCTGTGCATATATGCTGCACATGATGATGAGTTGAGTAGTCCTTCGCCTACTACTCACTAACACGTCACCGCTCAAGATCTCTCAAGCCGGACCCCTACCTCGCCGTGTGGCATTGCTAGAGAGTTGGAGAATATGACAAGTACATAGTCTCGAGAATAGAAACAGGTTGTGTGTAGCACATCATTACAGGTAATATGCCGTTTATGATTACTGTTTTTTTTTTGAGAGTGTTTTGGCAGCTTCTAATTGTGATTATTATAAATGCTATGCAGAGCTGGGAATTCTTAATTTGATCCGCCAATCTTGTTCAAACTTATATCTAAACAATTGAATCAAATACATTTTTGATAAAAAGATTCAATCATATGGTTGTATGAAATTCAGTGTTATCATACTATAAAGAGTTTGAAGTTAATCTGTACTCACCCAAAAATGATTTGATGTCCAATCTAACCTGGGAAATAGCGGATGAAGTTTGTCAAATGTGACTCAACTTTCTTTATATTAAGCATTCAATACTTGCGATGTATATGCACTTTTGAAAGCTACGACGATTAAGTTAAAATGTTAGTGGTTTAATTTATTAATAAAACATTTCAATATTATTAATGGTACATATATTATTCAAACATACTAATAAAGACTTCTGCAAGTAAGAAGTGTAGTAGCTACCAAATTAAACTTTTCTTGTTAGACAAATATATAGACATCAAGCCTTCTGTTATTTGGGAGTGCTCACTTGAAATTACAGTGGACATCTGGTTATTTGAATATCGATTAAGTCTTTTTTTTTTAGAAAAAAATGTCTTTATTTTTTAAAAGAACACTTTTAAAATAATAAGAAAATTAAAAATCCAAAATAACCCACATTTACAAAAATATTACCCTCATTAACCTTCAAAATTAATTCCTAAAATAACACTTGTGAGAAGTATGTTCAAGAAATGATTTCATTAATTTTAGAATTTGAAATCAAGAGACGATTTCACTTGACCTCACGTCACATCAGCCGCTGACTCAGCGGGCCGAAGAAAAATAGGAATTGTCTTTTGTAAAGACGATCTTTCGGAAGATGACTTCTCAATGATTAAAGAGTGTGTCTATGATTACTGAAACCGTTTCTTCAATTGATTATTTTGAGTTGTTTTAAAAACTTAGCAAATTTTCTACGTGTTGGTGCCTAAGTATACTGAAGTCGTCTCTTGAAGAGACTATTTCATCTATTCACAACACTTAGACAAATTCTAAGTGTTGGAGCACCACAATTCATCAAGATACAATCTGTACATATTATCAACTTTCACACAATCAAAAGAAATTGAAATTGAAATGTGAACCAAAGATAATAATTTATAAGATAGAATCCATAAACAATAGTTATACAATCCCTAACTTCAGCTGTTTACAAAGTAAAACAAATTACAAACCTATATCATCTACGTCTACGACATACATAAGTCATAGACCCACTAGGTGCAGGACCCTCAACCATTGATGTGAGAGTAGGATCAAGACCACTAAGATCCCCTACCTCATGATGATGTCAAGAATCTCTATCTCTAAGAGGTGCTTCAGGAGTAGAAGTGGAACATAAGCCAAGGTCTGCAGCCGGCGTTGAATAGCCAATATCTATGCTCGTGCCAACACCAAAAGATAATGCCACGTGAATGCCTGAGTTGCTCCCATAGTAAGCAAACCCAGTGGTGTTGACCTGCTGCGTATGATTGTAGACCTGAGACATGGACATGCTACCGATGATGTCGAATGTATCACCCTCCTAATTATGATTTCCTAGCTCAGCAGCTCGACCAAGTTTTTTTTCTCGATAAGTTGGGTAGGTTTTGAACCCAAGACCCTTGGTTCGAGGATACCACTCCTCTGCCGACCAATCCATGATGGCTTGGCAGCAGCTCGACCATGTGCACATCCTCTTCTCTTCCTCGACCATGCACACGATAGTCCACCTTGGTCTTGTTGCTTTGGCTCGTGGTCAATAGCTTGATTGACAGGGACATTACCAGGGACCTACTGTGGGCGGGGAGACATAGTACGTGTTGTTGTACTCGTCTCTCAATACCCGTAGTGTGCTAAGAGCGTCATTGACTCGCATAGTCTCAAGCATGCCGATGACCTCATTTGTGGTTTCCCCTGCAATGAAATTCATCACATGATAACATCATTATAATATGTCAAGAAATTAAACTACAAGTGTTTCACTCACCATGTACCCCAATAGTTCTTCGGTGCGCCCAATGTACCTCCTAGTGTTTCGACTGAACCACTCATTGTACGCATCACCAGCATCATCCATCTGAAGGTCAAGCACCCTCTCCGTGTGCTAGTTCCACAAGACAATGCAATTTGAATGATGTGTTGCCCAGTTCCAATCTGTATGGCCTCTCAAGTCGATGTTGTGGAGGTATACTCTTTGATCGTCCTCCTCTGTGCTGGGATCAACCGGAGGAAACTGAATCCCACCAAACTGCCGCATCACGCTATGAGGAAGATGCCACTTCACTATATGAAAACATATAAGTGGTACCCGAGATCGTGCAATGTGCAGACCAGTCAGACAATATGCAGGGAGAGACTGTATCACCTCTTCATTGTAAGGCTACCAAACAATCTGAAAGAAAAAAAAAGATAGAGGCACCATGTTAACAAAATGATGCGACAACAACAACAAACACAAAAAAGACACTAACCTGAGTCGGAATTTGTCTGTCCAACTCCTCTCTGTAGTGAATGAGGACATGCGTCGAGCGATTGGTCACGTCAAAGTTAATATGCCAATGAGCAGCAAGCAGTAGAGATGCAGGTGACTGAGCATGCTAGACGGGGCAATGGATGAGAGTAACGTAAGAAAATCTCTCCCACACCTAGACTTGTAGAATCACTAGTGCGCCCGTAATGCCACTATCACCAACATCGGATGCAAGACACAGCTGTCGGTATAACCATGCAAGGTAGCCTGACCCCCAGCTATACTGACCAGCCTCATCAAAGTTTTGCAGGAGCTGCAAGAATACCAGGTGGACTTGATTCCCCGACCAATCAACAAATACAGTGTCCCCCAACAACATCAATATATAAGCTCTGGTGTGCCTCATGACTGTCACTTCATCCGCATCATGAGGTAATTGACCAAAAGTAGAGCCCAACCAAGTGAGCTTGATCCTACCGAGATGCCCAAGGTCTGTGGGTCAAGCTCCAAGAAGATCGTCGCACAACGCTCCCTAATCTCTGTGTACTACCAGTGACCATTTGTCCGTCTATAGGTAGTCTAGATAATATAGCTATGTCGTCCAACGTGATGGTAGTCTCCCCTAACGACATATGAAATATGTGTGTCTCTGTGTCATCTCTCGACAACTGCGGTGATCAAATGCCAATCCGTCGAGATGAACGCCAGACTGGCAACACCATAGAATCCCAAAGCCTCCAAATAGGGATACATCCTCCCGTTATAAGGCACATGCGTGTCACGCCGTACACTAGCTTCAAACCGACGACAATGAAGTACCTGGTACTCATTTCCATCCCACATGGAGGTAGACCTATGACTACGCTGATATCTAGGAATGGAGCCTGGTGGGGGACCGGGATCCATGGGTGGCTGAATATTCACTACACGTATTTAAATATATTAAAAATTAAAATTAGACCGCAAAAACATATAAAACTTTTGAAATAGAACAATCATTGTTTTCGAATATTCAATTAACGCTGCAAATCAAAGACCATGCTTAACAAATAAATCCAACTAAAACATTAACAACCATCACTACACTATCAACACTAAGGATCATTTGTATTAGGACATCTTCTCTTATTATGCCTCTCTTGCTCACACTTGGTGCACCGTGGCCTCTTCTTTGGCTCTTTCAAATCCATCTCATTATGAATACTAGTGGACTAAGTCTTCCATTTTCTCGAACATGAGATGGATCAGGAAGAATGAGAGGACAGTCCGATGGAGGCCACGAATGCTGATCATCGAATGGAACGAAGAGTTGGTTGTACGCATTGAATTGCTTCTACAAAGTGTACCACGATCCCATGAGAGTAGTGCAATCCATATGTATGAAGGCAGCCGCTGCGCACGTGTGAGCATGGAATTCTGAAAGTTTTCCATTCCAAGCAAGTACAATGACCATCCCTCAGCTTCACGGTGTGTCGGTTGCCACCCTTGAACCCATACGTGGTTGTTCTTGATGCAGTGGTCACCTCAAATAACTTGTTCAACCCATTAAATCTTGTAACATTGTGAGCATTAACTGATTATCTCTATACTGCAGTTTCTCCATTGCCCATCCAGTGTATACTTCTCCTCTAGCAACAATTGTCAATGCTTGACCTCTTCTGGTGTCAAAGTATTTGACATAGTTATAGAAGGTCTTCTCCACCAATGCATCAATTGGTAGATTTCTAGCACCAAGCATGACGACTTTGTAACTCTCACTCAAGTTCATACTTCGTAGTCATCATACCAAACCGATGTCCACCATTGTGTGCGAATGTCCACTGTTCTTTCAGTATACTGTCAAAGAAATCAGGGGATGTCTCAATGACACTCTTCAACTCAGCCATGCAGATAACAAACTTTCGAGGTTGTGACGCTAGTGCTACTCTTGATGTCATCTTCTTCAGTGCTGTACTTCTTTCTACTTTGTTGAAATCTCACAATGTGACGAACACAATACCTCCAGTGCACATTCTGGGGTTGCCATACCCTGTTTGATTGATCAACAATAGAGAGGATCCCAGCATGATGATCGGATATCAAACACATGGGAGATCTGTCCTCACGGTCCGATATGACATGCACCCTTAGACAAGAGAGAAACCAAGACCATGATGCGTATGACTCCTCGTCAACCAGCGCAATGCAAGAGGCACTATGTGTTTGTTAGCGTCACTTGCACATGCGACGAGAAGTTTGTGTTTGTACTTCCCGTACAAGAAAGTGCCGTCAATGCACATCACTGGTCTGTAATGTTTGAATGCTTCAATGTAAGGTCCAAACACCCAGAAAACCCTTTTGCAAATACCATAACGAGGATCAGTGTTGTGCCACTCAATTTCAACCTTTGTGCCCCAGTTTGTGTGTTGAATGACACGTAATAAGTGAGGTAGCACACTGTACAAATCATCCCAGTCACCATTCACCATTTTAATAGCTCTCATATTTGTTGCTCAAACCTTCTTCCTCTTGAAAAAATAATGGAATTGATCAGCTATCACTGTCTAAAGATCACCATCTCTGATGTAGGGATTTTATTTGACATATTTGGTGAATATGAAAGTCATGAATCTCAAGTCAAGATGTGGATGATCTTGACTCAAGAAGGAGTTCAAACAAGTGTGGGGGCCTTCAGCAACAGTGATCATAAAAGAACTAGGGTGCTTCTTCGTTAGCGCAACATGCAATCTCAATTGACACTCATTTTCATCTGGGTAGTAGATGTCCCACAACTTTGTGGATAATCGGTTCACCATAAACGAGCGATGATGAAGAATATGGTTTTTTTTTCGCTGCATGTATCAGTGCATCTTTGGTCTGGAATAGCATACCCTTTTTAATTCATCATTGTAGCTTGCAAACTATTTGTTTGATGTATTAAAAACTAAGAAATAATCCTAGAAATCAACAAATCAATAGACCGTCGGGTTGCAAAAATCCCGGTTGCAGTAGTATAGTAATTATGAAGCGACCAGGTATCAATCCACGGGACTTGAGGTAAATAAGCCTAGCCTTAGGCAATGGTTAAATAAAGAGGGGTTTGTTTAGGTTTTGGGGTTTAATCAGATAACAAGAAAATGAATAGCAGATAAATTAAAGTGATAGATAGGGAGTGTGAACGGTACTCTAGGTTCAGGGAGTTGTTTTACTAGCTAGGTTCTGCATATTCTACTACTTAAGCGGAGACTTGGATTGGCTTGTAATTCTCAATTATCTATTCTGTATTAAGTCCTAATCCCAGATAGCTCATCTAGACAAGCCACGTAGTTCTAGTCTAGACTTAGCAAGTATATCTAGATGGTTTTATTGCACAAAATTACTAGTTTGGTTTGGTCCGGACTAAAGCTCCTAATGACTAATGTAATCTATCCGATTGCAATTATCACAGGTAACAGGTTAATAGGACCGTCAATGCTAATCACCTTATCTGATCATAACATGATGCGAGGGCTTATAATAAATTCATGACGTTTATTAAAAGCACTTAAAAAGCATTAACCTGAACAATCCAAATAGTCTCAATAAAGCAGTAAAATAATACAAAGTTTAACTAATTACAACATCCCTTCCCCTAGAGTATATCCTCTTAGCTAGACATAGCAATTGAATTCATAAATGAGAGAGAGAGTTGAGAGAAATCATCTGTTACGAAGATCTTCTTGCTCGCTCCGCCCTTTGTCCTTGTGCTATGCTGGCTGAGAGGTTGGATTTGGTGACAATGGAGTGAACTTGGTGAAATGGGGTGAAAGTGGAAATTTTGGGTGAGTTTGTGAGACGTCCGGATGGGGTGGGTCGGACTCAAATCCGGACACAAATCCTGACGTGAGGTTTTGTGTGGCGTATGTGCGAAGTCTGGTATGTGATTTTTGTGTGAAGAAATTGGGGTGAAAACGTGTTGGACGTGAAGTGTGTTTATGTTTGAGTGTATGTATGGAGATGGAGTACGGAGGAGTTATTGTGTGGATGACCAGAGGATGGATGGAATGAGAGATGGGGGAGGATGAAGAGAGTTAGACTGAAGCGTCTGGTGCGAATTGAAATGAAGGCTGGGGAAGGGTTTAAATAGGCTTAGGAGTAAACATAGGTTAGTGGTGAGTTGGGTAGGAGATTGATTGAGCATGGGCATTGGTTTAATTTACACGGAGTATGGGCGTAATCGGCTGATAATTGTGCCGAAAGCCTAATTATCAGCGCGATGATTTTTATTTGTTTCAATTCTGTGTGACGTCCGCGTTTGAGTCCGCATACGGACAGGGGTGTCCTGACGAGATCTACACGCGTCCGCAATTGAGTCCGCATGCGGACATGACTGTCCTAACGAGATTTACTCCTGTCCGCGTTGCGGACATGACTGTCCTAACGAGATTTACTCCTGTCCGCGTTGCGGACTTGACTGTCCTGGCGAGATCTGTATAAACGTCCGCATGGGCGTCCGTGTTGCGGACAAGGAACAGAAGGAACTGTCCGCTTTTCTGTCCGCGTATTAGGACAGGTTTAAAGGTGAATTCGATCTGGAGCTGTCCGCTTCTGTGTCCGTGTCTTCCCATCCGGACTCATATCCGGACATGTGTAAATTTTTCTCTTTTTGTTCCAAAAGCTCTTAACTCCTTCCTAATCACGTCCTAAGCCAAAATAACATGAAAAAGAAGGTAAATGCATGAATCTAAGTAAAAGAATATGGAAAACAAGGGTTCAAAGCACTCAAAAGATAGATCAATAATCAGTGCATCAAATTCCCCCACACTTATCTTTTGCTTGTCCTCAAGCAAAATAGAGAATAATACTATCTTCCAGGTTGTAGCATTGAAACTCAGGGTTAAATAGATGCAGATAGAAAGCAAGAAATGATGACGATCAAAAGAATAATTCTGCTTCTGGATGTAGGTTTTCGCAGTCAGTGAAAAAGAAGGATTTTTAAAAGCATGGAGAAGTTAGAATACAAAATTGGAAGTAGATTAACTTGGGATCTTCCACTATTCCTTTCCTCTAACCTTTGGATGTCAAGGGGTGTGAAGTAATGCCTTATTCCGCAATACCTTTCAACACCACGTACTCATGATCAAAATTTAAACTGCAATCAATTTTTCGCCTGCAAGAACATTCTTTTGCAAGATATATATATAAAACAATCGAATTATTGCAAATTGTAGAGTTATTCCGTAACCCAGACTTTTCTCTCTATCCATGTAACGGTGTTGGGCCAACTATCCCAGATCCGAGACCTTAGGTAGATAGGTGTTAAGGCACCCTTAAGACTTAATAACCGGATAGACGAGGCCTGCTTTTGTTCGGAAAAAAATTTTATTTGATCAGTGGAGTACCTTGACTTATCCTTTTCATTCCAAACTTTCAAATCATTTCCAAGAGTCCCAAGCTAAACTAATTCAGTTTCCATAATCAACTACTCCATCAAATTTTAGTGAAAATAGATTAATTTTGAATAAAATTAGATGTACAAACACCCTAAAGCAGAAGGATTCTTGAGGTAGTCAATATGCCTTGAGTTCTAAATCTGCTTGAAGAAGTGATTTTCTCGAAAACAAGTAGACAAATAAAGACAAGTGTGACATTTAAACCCAACTTGCATATTCAGATAGATTTTTCTACTCTTAATTCCCCCCCCCCCCCACACTTGAGAAGAGCAATGCCCCCATTGCGTGAAAATCGAACCCCAAGTAAGCATGCGTTATAACGTAGAACATTGGTAAGCAAGTAGAGATAACATAAGGTAATAAAAGAGTACTCCCCAATGTTCCAGCCAATCGTAAGTTCGTGCGCAGGTGAGGTTTATTTGTCATGCTATACGTCCCCTCGAGTGCATAAGTGTTGTGTGTAAAAATAGTAGAGACTGCACAACATAGCATTAGAGGAAAATAGAATAGAAGTTTAACATTTAAACAACTGCAAGTTAGTCTGTACGGTTTACGACACCGTTGACCCTTCAAAATAAAATAAAATAAAGGAAAAAAACATCAAAAGAGTGCAAACTAAAATAAATAACAACTGAAATAATAAATAAAAACAAAACAATAAATAGATGATCACTGTGATGGTCCCGGGGGTGGTCTGTGATCCAGGTGGCCCATGAGCCTCTCGATGAGTAGAGCTGTCCGACTCTGAACCTCGTCGCCGTGCTCCATGCGCTGGGTAATCCGATCCTGAGTCTGGCGCAGCTCGTCAACATGCCTTGCCATCTGCTCCTGTCTCTGCTGGACGACACTGACCTGCTGCTGCATCGCCTGCTGCTGCTGTAGGAGGGTATCCATCGTGGTCTGCAGCTCTGGAGGAATGCTCATGACCGGAGGAACAGGTGTCTGCATGGTAGTAGTGGCCACCGGTGCAGAGCCCGAAGTCAATGATGATGTAGTAGCTCCCATGCCAGTGCTGCCGCGGACCCAGCTCCCATCTGCTAAGCGCATGAAGCCCCACCTCTTCAAAGTCTAAAGAGAGATAGGACTCTCACCCTCACGCACGTCGACCCCGGTGAAGACGTCGTCAGGTAGCACACAGGCGAGGTGGTGGTGGATGAAGAAGGGAAAGATAGGCGTGATCTTCTTCTTCTTCGATCTCAGGTATGTGACCACCTTGTGCAGCTGGCGGAACATGATGTATGGGACCGAGATCTGTCGCTGTGGCTCGGGAGGCGGTGCTAGGAAGTAGTCGATCAGCACACAGTCCTCATCAGTAACATCATTTCCAGCACGAGGCCGGATCTGATGGCTGAGGATCTCTGCTACCAGCCTCTGCATGAGCGATGGGAGGCTGTGTAGGGGATGACACCCTTACTCTCCTCTCCCCTGTGTCGAGACGTCTGACCAATCTCCTGGACCCATCGAGTCCTAGTGGTCCTCAGCAGCTCCTCACCCATATCTACATGTGCTTCCGCATTATCTGGAAGCTGAAAGACGGTACTGAAAGAGGTGGGAGTGATCTCAATCTGGTGGTGGCGCACATAAGAAGTGATGACATTTAGCGTGTCATGCGCCTGGGCGTTCACGTAGAACTCCCGGACTAGGTCAGGAGAGAATAGGCCCTCGCCCATCCTCAGTACTGCGGCCATCCCGAAACTCTCAAAGATGGGCTGAATATCAGTGGCATTGATCACCTCTGATGTGATACGCCTCTCCATGACAAATTTCCCGCCCTGGTCGTACCAGGCACGGGCGGTGGCGGATATAAACCCATCCTCACGTAGGGGAGAGGGTGGTGGAGGTGGTGGTGGAGGTGGTGCATCTGATGTAGTATCTGGGCGCGGGGATTACGAGGAGCGTGTGACCCCACCTCCTCTAGTACGAGACATCTATTTTATAGTTGTTTAACAGTAAATTAAAGTGCAATAATAAAGGATGTAATGTTGAAAGGCAAGAGAACACACAAACTGACAAAAGCGAGCTCATAGCAAGTTGTATTCTCAAAAGTTCTTAATCGTGTGCGAGCACGGAAATTTATGGCTTAGCAATCAACAAACATTAAGGCGCAAAACTAGAATTAAATTTCAAAAATTTTGCAAATTTTCAACATGTCCGGACTTGTGTCTGGGTGGGCTAGCGCGGACGCAAGTCCGGACTCAAGCAAGAACCCTAAAAAAAATCGCGGCGAACAGAATCACCCAAAGCACACAAATTTACAAATCTTCCAAGAGTTCTATGGATTTTGCTCATCAGTCTCGAATCGAACTACAAAATCGACTGTAAAAACACACGAATTGGCCATTCTCGATTCCAATTGCTGTATTATGAACCGAACTGAAAAAAAAAGATTGATTTTGAAAAACCTGGAGATTTTGTTTGCAAAGAACGGGTGGGTGCGGTTGCGGTGGCGGAGCGGTGGCGTTCGCGGCGGTGTGGCGTCGTCAGGGTTGCAGTGGGTGGCGGCGCCAGCGTTGGTTGCGGTGGAGTAGAGGTGGTGGTTGTTTGGGCGTCGGCTGGTGCGAGTTCGATAGAGAAGAAAACAGGGAATAAAGGGAAAGGTAGAACAGAGAAGAAGTAAGAAGAAATCGGCGTTTTTTTTAGTCACGTCCGTGTTTGAGTCCGTGTTGCGGACGTGACTGGGTTGCCTAATGTCCGGATTTCGGTCGCTTTAACGGACAAGGCTGATAATCGAAAGAATGTGTCCGTGTAGCTGTCCGTTTTACGGACGTGACTGGAATAGAGATGCGGTATTCAAATTCTGTCTGTGTAAGCGTCCGTGATGCGGACACAGGGGCTTTATAAGGTGTCCGCGTGGTGCTCCTCGGACGCCAATCCAGACACATTGGAAAACTCTCTTTTTTTTTATATAAAATAATTTATAAATTTAAAATTTTAAAATTGTAAATCATCAACAATATCACAGAAGACTTGATAAAGGCTAACTAATTAAACAATAAGCAGTCAATCAGGCAAGATCAAATTAAGTACACAAAATACAGAAAGCAAAGAGTGAGGGTGTAAGAATTGCTCCCTGATCTTTGAAGGAGTAATGCTTCATGATTCCCCCACACTTGAGTTCAGCCAAGCACCAATTTAGCTAATTGAGAATTTTTGAATCTGCTAGGCCAGAAGAACTCAAGTGGAAACAGATAAAACCATTAGTAGAAAATAAGAGCCAAGGCTCTTTCAATATGCATGACAGCTATTAACACACCACAAACTAAGAACAAAAGAGTAAAATAAATAACTAAACCAAGAAAGTGAAAAGAGATACAAACCGGTGGGTTGCCTCCCACCAAGCTGCCCGGAGTTAGAGTCCCTGGCTAGACTTCACAGATAGGATCAAGGAGAGCCGCCACAGCAGCTCGCAAGAGCTTTCTTCAGTCTGAAATACCATTTCGAGCGCGGCTTCTTTGATGAATTTGGAGGGGGCTGCAGTACAGATAGAAGAAACAGAAACAGAGGTAATGGAGTAAGAACTTTCAATCAAGGATACACCTGGTGCAGGAGGCTGAGAAAAGGTATCGCCTAGGTATTTCTTCAGTCGAGCTCCATTTACTTTAAATACCTCTCCTGACTTGTTTTCTAGCTCATAGGCACCATAGGTAGTGATCCCCACGACTTTAAATGGTCCTGCCCAATGGGATTTCAGCTTGCCAGGAAAGAGGCGCAGCCTGGAATTATAGAGTAACACGAGATCCCCTACTTTAAATTCTCGCTTATGGATCATTTGATCACAAATTCTCTTTGTGCGCTCTTTATAAATTCTGGAACTATCATAGGCTTGTTCTCTTAGTTCTTCGAGTTCAGACAGCTGAAATTTCTCTTTTAGCATGTGTAGATCAAAATTCAGGGCCTTCAATGCCCAGTAAGCTTTATGCTCTAATTCTACTGGAAGATGGTAGGCTTTCCCATACACCAGCTTGAACGGAGACATCCCTATAGGAGTCTTAAAAGCAGTCCGATATGCCCACAGAGCGTCATCCAGTTTGATTGACCAATCCTTCCTTGATGCATTAACAGTCTTCTGCAAGATCCATTTTAGCTCACGATTGGTCACTTCTGCCTGACCATTAGTTTGGGGGTGGTAAGGTAATGCCACCTTGTGGGTCACCCCATATTTAGTCATCAAGGAGTCGAAGGCTCGGTTGCAGAAGTGAGAGCCACCATCACTGATAATCGCCCTGGGCACCCCGAATCTGGTGAATATGTGTTTCTTCAGAAATTTCACCACTGTCTTAGCATCAGCAGTGTGGCATGGAATAGCTTCAACCCACTTCGAGACATAGTCCACAGCTACTAGGATATATTGGTTTCCATGGGATGAAGGGAAAGGGCCCGTGAAATCTATGCCCCAAACATCAAAAAGTTCCACCTCAAGAATACCTTGCTGAGGCATCTCATGCCTTCTAGAGATGTTTCCCATCCTCTGACAGGGGTCACAATGGGAACAGAAGTGGTGGACATCTTTATGTAGAGTGGGCCAAAAGAATCCACACTCTAATATCTTTGCAGCTGTTCTTGTAAAACCATGATGGCCACCCGCCTCTTTAGCATGACAGAATTCTATACACTCTGGATCTCCTCATCTGGAAGGCATCGCCTTATCAAACCATCAGCACAGATCCTAAACAGATAGGGATCCTCCCAGATATAGTGGCGGGCTTCTGATAAGAATTTCTTTTTCTGATTGTAGCTGTAATCGTGAGGAATCAACCCAGAAGCAAGAAAGTTTGCCAAATCCGCATACCAAGGTTCTTTCACCTTTCCAATCATGAACACCGTCTCATCAGGAAAGAACTCGTTGATTGGGATTCCATCATCAGGGATGTCAAGCCTAGACAGGTGATCAGCAACTCCGTTCTGCTTCCCCTTTTTATCCACAACTTCCAAATTAAATTCTTGGAGAAGCAAGATCCACCTCAGAAGTCTTGGTTTCGATTCATTTTTCTGGAAAAGATACTTGAGGGCCGAATGATCAGTGTGGACAATCACCTTGCTTCCTAGCAGATATGGTCGAAACTTATCCAACGCGAACACCACAGCTAGCAACTCCTTCTCTGTAGTAGTATAATTTTTCTGCGCGTCTATCAAGGTCTTGCTAGCATAGGTGATTACTCTCAGCATCTTATCTTTCTTCTGACATAATACGGTGCCAACAACATAGTTGCTCGCATCCGTCATGATCTCAAACGGTTCTGACCAATCTGGTGGGACCACAATTGGAGCTGAGCAGAGCTTATCTTTGATGGCCTGGAAGGCTGTCAAGCACTCCTCAGTGAACTGGAACTTAATATCCTTCTGAAGCAGGTCTGACAGGGGTTTAGCAATCTTTGAGAAGTCCTGAATAAATCTCCTGTAGAACCCTGCATGACCAAGGAATGATCTGACATCCTTCACTGAAGTCAGTGGGGGAAGCTTCTCTATCACCTCCACCTTAGCTTTATCGACCTGAATGCCCTCCTTAGAAACCTTATGACCCAGTACAATACCTTCCCGTACCATAAAATGGCACTTCTCCCAGTTCAGCACCAGGTTTGTCTCCTCACATCTCCTCAATATCTTATCCAACTGTTCCAAGCACACCTCGAAACTCTGCCCATAGACTGAAAAATCATCCATAAAAACTTCAATGCTCTTCTTAATGAAGTCATTGAAGATGGCCATCATACATCTCTGGAAAGTTGCAGGGGCATTACAGAGGCCTAAAGGCATCCTCCTATATGCAAATGTCCCATATGGACAGGTAAAGGTTGTCTTTTCTTGATCTTCTGGGGCAATGTGGATCTGGAAGTAGCCACTGTAGCCATCGAGGAAGCAGTAAAATTCTTGACCAGCCAACCGCTCCAGCATTTGATCTATGAATGGGAGTGGAAAATAGTCTTTCCTGGTGGCATTGTTGAGGCGGCGGTAGTCGATACACATTCTCCAACCTGTCGTCTGCCTCTGGGGAACCATCTCCCCCTTCTCATTGGGAACTGCCACGATCCCTCCTTTCTTTGGGACAACCTGGACTGGAGACACCCACTGGCTGTCAGATATCGGGTAGATAATGCCTGCATCAAGAAGCTTCAGCACTTCAGCTTTGACCACCTCCTTTAGATTTGGATTTAATCTTCTCTGGGGCTGCCTCACTGCCTTATAATTCTCCTCCATATAAATCCGGTGAGTGCAGAAACCCGGATTGATCCCTTTGATATCAGCAACTGACCACCCCATGGCACTTTTATGCTTCTTTAGCACCTCCAGAAGTCTAGTTTCCTGCGAAACAGACAAAGATGCAGAGATAATAACAGGCAGGGTGCTACCCTCTGCCAAGAAAACATATTTAAGATGGGAAGGGAGAGATTTGAGTTCAAGGGTAGGAGGCTTCTCTATTGAAGGAATAGGCCTTTGAATGGGTCGATCCAGCTTTTCTACTGGAGGAGAGGAGGAGCGAAAGTATGACCTTCCTTGATTAAGCTGCTGGACGACTGAGGCCATCTCATAGCTTTCCTTGTCATCCTCAATGGATAGGCTCAATACCTGCTCTAAAATGTCAGAACACTTAAACAAAGAATTAGAAGTATCAGTACTCCTATATGTAGTCATCTTCAGAATCATAAAAATTCTCAATTAAATCAGCAGAGAAAACAGCATGAGAAGAAGTATTTTTCTGCATCATCTTATTAATATCAAAGCTTAATTCTTCGTCATGAAACTTCAAGGTAATCTTCCCATTGTCAACATCTATAACAGTTTTCGCAGTTCTAAGGAAAGGTCTACCAAGAATTAGAGGTACCTCAACATCTTCATCCATGTCGAGGATCACAAAATCAGCTGGGAAGAAAATTTACCCACACTAACAACTACATTTTCTACCATACCTCTGGGTGTATTGATGATCTATCAGCTAATTGGAGTCTGAAAATGGGGAACGAGCTCACCCGCATGAAGCTTTTTGAACATGGTGTATGGCATCAGGTTGATGCTCGCTCCTAGATCGCAGAGACCGTATCCACAATCCATGTCTCCAATCGAGCAGGGGATAATGGGCTGACCAGGATCACCACGCTTTGGAGGCAGCTTCTGTATGATAGCTGCTGAACAGGTCTCGGTCAGCTGGATGGTATCCTTCTCCTTATATTTCCGCTTATTCGAAATCAGATCCTTCACAAATTTAGCATAATTTGGCATCTGTTTAATCGCATCAATAAGAGGAATATTGATAGTCAGCTTTCGAAAGACATCTAAAAATTTTCCAAATTGTTCATCGAGCTCTCGCTCTTTGAGACGGTTTGGAAAAGGAAGTTCTTTTGCAGATGTTTTCCTTTGTATTTTTAACAGCAGTTGAAAGAGAGGAAGAAGGAATAGGAGCATGGGTCTCCTCATGTACTACCTCAGGAGGGGCGGGATGCCCTGATGGTGCACCGGCGGTATTAGAAAGGGGCTCGGTCTCCTCATCAGTATGGCTCCCTGCCACTTTGTCTTTGATTAAGTTCCTTCCACTTCTTAGAGTAACTGCTGCTACTTCTCCAGAATCCTCGCAGCCTCTTCTGAGACCGACACTACTGCCTTCAACTGCTCTTTGGGATTGGTTTCTGGTTGGGAAGGCAGTGATCCAGAAGGTCTCTGCTGTAAGAGGAACTGAGTCAACTGGCTCATTGTTCCCTGCATCTCGACCATGGCATTCTCTAACTTCTGCTGACCAGCTGTCAGACTCTGATTGATTGCAGTTTGCTGCTCCTGAGAAGCCATCAACTTTTCCACCATTTCCTTCAGACTGGCATTGTTTGAGCTCAATGATGTTTGCTGAGCCTGAGACTGCTGTGGCCTGAATTGATTATACTGAGGCCTAGCAAAGCCGGGTGGTCCTCCCTGGTTCGTCCTCTGAGGCTGCATCTGATGTGAATTTAGTGCATTGTTCGGATTACCGTACCTGAGGTTTTGGTGCTGATTCTGCACCCAGGGTTGCCTGTTGTTGAATTGTCCTATGACATTGGCCTCCTCAGTTTGCTTCATTTCGGCTACCAGTGGGCAGTCCTTATATTCATGTGCATCCCCACACTGAGAACAACAGACTTCATTGACACTTGTAGAGATTTCTTGGCGATTGCCTAGGGGTTGGCCCCATTGTGAGCTGTTCGAGCATTTTTGCCATGCTTCCCATCGTGGTTTTCAGCTGTGCTTGCTCGGCAGCTATCTGTTCTATCATCGGGTCCGGAGCTCGGGTAGAACTGTGATTTATTGAGAAGACTCTTCCCCCATTGTGCTCCATTGGCGAAGCTCCTCACAGTTGGACTCCATAGATGCCATGAAATATTCCCCGCTTTTTGCCAGTAGGTTCCCTCCTAAGGCAGCTCTCACCTCGCCTCTGATTTCATCTTTTAGCCCCTGGAAGAATCCCTGAGCCAATGAGGTGATATCCTGACCATGATGAGGGCACTGGCGGAGTAGTTCTTTGAATCGGTCCCACGCCTCGCATATTGTCTCGCTACCCATCTGTCTGAATGCCATCAGATCGGCAATCATCTGTCGTGTCCTAGAGATGGGGATGTATTTCTCGTAGAATTTATCCGTCATCTTCTCCCAGGTGGTAATGATGCCTGGTGGTAGTCGTGGAACCATTTCGAAGCTTCTCCAGATAGGTGCTGGAACAGGCTCAGTCTGGCATACTCCTCCAATCCTTGTGATAACCAAGGGAGTCCAAGTGCACTAGAATCGATGTACGTGGTCTAATGCATCCCTGGGTCGGCACCTGAAAAGGTTCCTGCAGGGTGATTTCGAACAGCATTGGATTGATGGGAGGTTTTACCTTTTGCCAATCGGCCACATTCTGCAGTTAGGTCTGGTAGAACCACTGGGCCTCTTCTTGGTGTGGCTGGTGGTCTGTTTATTCTTCCCATCGTGTACTGGGCGATTGGACCTCCTCCAAGTTGGTCATGGTTTGCTGCCATGTTGAAATCAAGCTGCCTTCTTGCTCTTAGAGCTTGGAGGTAAACTCTCTCGATTTCGGGGTCGAAGTTTTATCCGGTGGACCAGATGAACGCGTTCTGCGCATCCACTAGGTACTTGTAACAGTAAAAGAGAAAGGAACAAAAATGTGTTGAATTTAGCAATGAAATGACTAAGACGAATGAACTTATAGTATTGAAAATTAAATGACAGAAAAATTTATAAACTGAAATTAAATGACAGTAAAAACAAAAATGGCACAAAAATAATTTAAACCTTAAACAAAATAAATTACGAAACAAATAATAATAAACAGGGTGTTGTAATAGAGTAACGAATTAACCAAGGCTAGGGACTAGACAAAGTCAAGTCCCCGGCAACGACGCCATTTTGCAAACGATTTGTTTGATGTATTAAAAACTAAGAAATAATCCTAGAAATCAACAAATCAATAGACCGTCGGGTTGCAAAAATCCCGGTTGTAGTAGTATAGTAATTATGAAGCGACCAGGTCAATCCACGGGACTTGAGGTAAATAAGCCTAGCCTTAGGCAATGGTTAATAAAGGGGTTTGTTTTGGTTTTGGGGTTTAAATAGATAACAAGAAAGAATATAGCAGATAAATTAAAGTGATAGATAGGGAGTGTGAACGGTACTCTAGGTTCAGGGAGTTGTTTTACTAGCTAGGTTCTGCATATTCTACTACTTAACGGAGACTTGGATTGGCTTGTAATTCTCAATTTTCTATTTTGTATTAAGTCCTAATTCCAGATAGCTCATATAGACAGGACACGTAGTTCTAGTCTAGACTTAGCAAGTATATCTAGATGGTTTTATTGCACAAAGTTACTAGTCTGGTTTGGTCCGGACTAAAGCTCCTAGTGGCTAATGTAATCTATCCGATTGCAATTATCACAGGTAACAGGTTAATAGGACCATCAATGCTAATCACCTTATCTGATCATAACATGATTCGAGGGCTTATAATAAATTCATGACGTTTATTAAAAGCACTTAAAAAGCATTAACCTGAACAATCCAAATAGTCTCAATAAAGCAGTAAAATAATGCAGAGTTTAACTAATTACAACATCCCTTCCCCTAGAGTATATCCTCTTAGCTAGACATAGCAATTGAATTCATAAATGAGAGAGTTGAGAGAAATCATCTGTTACGAAGATCTTCTTGCTCGCTCCGCCCTTTGTCCTTGTGCTATGCTGGCTGAGAGGTTGGATTTGGTGACAATGGAGTGAACTTGGTGAAATGGGGTGAAAGTGGAAATTTTGGTGAGTTTGTGAGACGTCCGGATGGGGTGGGTCGGACTCAAATCCGGACACAAATCCGGACGTGAGGTTTTGTGTGGCGTGTGTGCGAAGTCTGGTATGTGATTTTTGTGTGAAGAAATTGGGGTGAAAACGTGTTGGACGTGAAGTGTGTTTATGTTTGAGTGTATGTATGGAGATGGAGTACGGAGGAGTTATTGTGTGGATGACCAGAGATGGATGGAATGAGAGATGGGGAGGATGAAGAGAGTTAGACTGAAGCGTCTGGTGCGAATTGAAATGAAGGCTGGGGAAGGGTTTAAATAGGCTTAGGAGTAAACATAGGTTAGTGGTGAGTTGGGTAGGAGATTGATTGAGCATGGGCATTGGTTTAATTTACACGGAGTATGGGCGTAATCGGCTGATAATTGCGCCAAAAGCCTAATTATCAGCGCGATGATTTTTATTTTTTTCAATTCTGTGTGACGTCCGTGTTTGAGTCCGCATACGGACAGGGGTGTCCTGACGAGATCTACACGCGTCCGCATTTGTCCGCGTGCGGACATGACTGTCCTAACGAGATTTACTCCTGTCCGCGTTGCGGACATGACTGTCCTAACGAGATTTACTCCTGTCCGCGTTGCGGACATGACTGTCCTGGCGAGATCTGTATAAACGTCCGCATGGGCGTCCGTGTTGTGGACAAGAGACAGAAGGAACTGTCTGCTTTTCTGTCCGCATATTAGGACAGGTTTAAAGGTGAATTCGATCTGGAGCTGTCTGCTTCTGTGTCCGTGTCTTCCCATCCGGACTCATATCCGGACATGTGTAAATTTTTCTCTTTTTGTTCCAAAAGCTCTTAACTCCTTCCTAATCACGTCCTAAGCCAAAATAACATGAAAAAGAAGGTAAATGCATGAATCTAAGTAAAAGAATATGGAAAACAAGGGTTCAAAGCACTCAAAAGATAGATCAATAATCAGTGCATCATAGCTCCAATCTTCTAGTTCCAATTCTTGTTCTTCCTTCCACCTAATAATACCTCTAGCACCGCCAGCGCTGTAGAACGGGTATGGATGGACAAGAGATGCATCGCCGCCCTCGGTGGTGATAGTGACAACAACATTAGCAACATCAGATGGCATGTCGTCACCACCACCACCACCATTATAAGACAAACCACCATCGAATCCCTCTATCTTGTATTACTCGAAGCCTTCACGCACGTCACCATCATCATCATCATCAAATTGATCCAACCTCTCTTTCTTCACCAACGTCATGTTGGTGCTGATCTTCAATGGGTAATGGGTATGAAGAAGGATTTTGTGTATGTAAAGAGGTTTCATTTTGAGGAGGACCATTGAGGAAGTAAGAAGTGTTTGAGATGATTTGTGTTTAGTGTTGAAAATATGAAGAAGGCAAAAGATCTTGGTTTCAGATGGTGTGAAGCTTGAAGGGGTTTGGTGTTGATAAGATGAGGATGTGAGAAGCGTTTGGGGTGGTTGGTTTTTATGTACCTTAACGTACAACTCATCATAAAATACCGCTCATGGATCTCCACCCCGACAGTAGAACATAACATTTTGAACATCCCCATCATCCTCAATGGGTATAACTATCCAATTTGTAGAGCCATCATTCACTGACTGACCCATCTTCTGTGACACTTTCACTTCGTGGGTGCACATGTTGATTCCGAAATGACTACCAAACCGAGATGCTCATAATTGGTGTCGACACTAACTAAGAGGAGCTTCTTCTTCCCACACTCGTAATTAGTTTCGTTTACCCTGTGCTCAATTTTTCCAATTAACATGACATAAAACTGGATGAAGATAGACGTATCCACCTATTTAAACACACCATTGCATTATCACAAATTTAATCCAACATCACAAACCATTGGACTGATTGCAGACACAATTATCCAACAAAACACTAATAATAATCAACTTCACACTTTAGTATTGCAAAACACTACAATTCATCGATTAGTACTATTATTCAATCTGATCAACTACATATAATTTCATAAAACACTCCAAACAATCAATTATCACTACAATTTCACAAACAACCACAATTTCCTAATTTTCTAACATTCCCTAATTTCACAAATAATCAATTATCACTACAAATTCACAAACAAACAATCAATTATCGCTACTACATATAACCAGTCAACTAATTTACTAATCAACTAATTTTCTAATAATATCCAATTTCTTAATTTCCTAACAATCCCTAACTATTCTAGGGTTAGAGATTTACCTCAAAATATAGTGTAGGTTGCTGGTGACTGGTGGCCAACGGCGGCCCTCTCTAGAGGCGACAGCGAGCTTCTTCAACAGATTAAAGAGGTGGGACGGGGAAGAATCGCAGAATAGAGGGGAGAAGAGAAGAGGAGTGCGATGTGGTAGAGGAAATGGGAGAATGGAAGGAAGAAATTTTTTGACGAGATTAAGAACATGTGAGAGACGATTTTAGTTTCTGATGAAATTGTCTCTTGAAGAAATGATTTCATTAGTCATAGGCGCGCTCTTTATTAATTGAGTAGTCGTCTTCCCAAAAGATGATTTCTGTCTTCTTCCGCCCGGCTGAGTCAGCGGGGTTAGGTGAAATCGTCTCTTAATTCTATCATCTCTTGAAGAGATAATTTCTCTCAGGGTGTTATTTTAGGAATTAGTTTTGGGAGGAGGTTAATAAGGAGAATATTTTTGTAAATGTGGATTTTTTCCTATGATTAGTCCTTAAAAAGGTAAACTGACTCAAAACTGTACAACTCTACTTTTAACAAATGATTAGGTTTTCTTAAAAAAGTTTCACAAATTGGAAGCGATTAAGTTAAACAGTCGGGATGCTTGTGCCCCATAATATTTTAGGGTTAGTTTTTCTTATTTTGATAATTAGTTAAATTTTTTTTGCTCGCCTATAAAATGTTGGAAAATATTTTCTTTCTCAAACAACTAGTTACTATCTAAACAGTTTAAGACTGTTACTTGGGTATACGGATTCCCTCCTGGACATGTTGGAGTCCCTGAAGGTTCTGGACACGCTTTCATTCATTTATTTGCAGTTTTTAATAAGTAAAAAAGGTAGCAACTAGTCATTTTTCAAGATTTTATTATTTTTTTTATGTTTTTAAAAGGCAGAAGGTGGTATTTAGTTGTTATTTGGGGTAACTTTCCGTAAATTAATTTCATAAGGCACCTCTGGGAACTTCAAATATAACTCCCTCGATGTATTTAAACAATACAACGATTATTTGTACATAAATTTTTTCTCTCCACACTTTCTTAAACTGCCTTCCATTAGTAACATATATGATGCAATTACATGTATAGTTACTAATTTATAGAAATTATTTATTGTGTTGAATAAATTTTCTTTAGGTACGTTAGTATGGTTATGAACTGTTTATAATTGTCTACATTACCTATAATTATGTAAAGCATAATTTTTTTTTCGCAAAATTCTAACTATCATCCATAAATTAGTAAATATAAAACTCTAATCCAATTCTAAATATAAAACTCAAATCCACCACATCTATTAAATGAGTTAGTCCTGAATCCAACCCAGTTTTTCTTGTGTTTAAATATAATACTAAATCCACATAGATTAACGTAAACTTAATATATGAAGAAATAATTTGACTAATTATAATATATTTTTTATAATTCTTTGATATTATCACTTTACTAAATTAAAATACTTAATTTTTAATATATATATCGATTAATATTAAATGCAATCTTATATTAAAACATGAATCTATAATTTATAATATTTTTCGTTAATATAAATTACTTAAATAGATTAGTGGATTACATATGTTAAACTCAAATCTGACACATTTATTAAGTGGGTCAACCTGGACACAATTTGTTTATTTAATCGTGTCAAATATAAAACCTAAGTCCACAGACTTCGTGTCATGTTCATATTGGGTTGAAATTGTCACCCATATTAAATGGTGGATGTTGTTGACGTAGTGGTGGAGGGCTTTTCTTTGTAACATAACATTTTTCTTCCAACCACAAGCTAGGAGGAAATGTATTTACACCCCTTGTTCTAAATTAATATCCCTACGTCTCAGGATGCATTCGGCTCAGCATAAATGCAGCACAAATTGACAGCATAAATATACAGCATATGCTGTTTTGGACTCTTTTATTTGTTTTTACTGTTCGCCTAAAAGAGTATAAATGACATCATAAATGTCAGCATAGATGCCCGCAGCAAATGCTACTTTTTTGTTTTCGTGCTTTCACTTCCGTTTCTTTACTCACTTCATAATGTAATTACTGTGACTATTGATTTAAAAAAAAAGAAATTTTCTACAAGTTACTTTATTTGTTACAAATTACATAATGCTTCAAATAATTTATTAAAAAAGTACTACATCTTTAGCCAAATTTAAAAAAAATCATATTTATAATACAAATCTACAATATATTATTTGCAATACCACATAGATTAATGAAATTAAAAAACCAATAAATATACACACTTGTTGATATATAAATAGGCACGGCCATACATAATATAGAAATAACACTTGGTTGTCTCTCTACAATGAGTGTAAAGAAACCGATATGAATTCTTCCACGTTTCAACAGTAGCATATTGTTCCATGGAGCCGGGCGAATTAGTAATGTGTCAGGAGAAATTGGTCCAAGAAGCTGTAGATACACTTCTGGATAATGGAATCCGGGGACAACCAATGACCTAAGATTCCATAACGAGTAGATACTTCCGCAGAAGTAAAATATTAAAATAGTATATAGAAATATGAATGCGTATAAATTTATTACCATACAAAGTTACAAAAATATTATATATTATTAAAAGTTATAATTTCATTAGATAAATTCACATAACATTATCATAAAATTTGAAACGCTTGTTCTCTTTTTTTACGCTTTTATATTTGTAAGAATTATAAAATTTAGATAATAAAAATATATTGTTTAGGAGTTACAAGTTTTGCTTAAATAATAGAAATAAATTTTTTTTGTTTGTGAATTTTTCTATTTTTTTTACTAACAAAATAAAGTTATGTAGTGTAATATAATAAATTATAATTGTAATACGAAAACGGTAAACACATTACAGTTTTCAAAACAGCTGCATTTATGCCAGCACATTCATGCCAGCAAATATGCTGCATTTATACCAGCGCATTCCTGCTGCCAAATATGCTACATTTATGCTGCCAAAACAGCCATACCGAATAGAGCCTCAATGGCTTTTGTCTATTTTGAAAATATTATGACTAATTGACTAAATTGTAGATTTTTTTTGAGTCTTTTTTAGTTTGAATTTAGCTTATATTTACTAGTTGTTGATTGTAATTGGATTTTGTTTTTGTTATTTACTTTTTTAAAGTACAATCCTATTATAGCCTACAAGAGTAAGGGGTCGAATCTGCAACCTATTATCACTGAGAGAGGATAGTTCACCAACTAGGTTAGATCATTTTTGAAAGTTTTTGTTCTATTTACTCTTAATTATTAACCAACTTAATTTCATCAGATTTTATATTTCTAAGAATTGAAATCATGTTACTCTAATAAAAGAGACTCTTAGTATTTTTAATCTTAAAAATTAATCAACTTAATTTCATCAGATTATATATTTCTAGCAACTGAAATCATGTTACTCTAATAAAAGAAACTCTTATTATTTTTAATTACTATTAACGTTCTGGCAGAAGCATTTTTGTTAAATTTAATCTTTATTTTCAAGCAAGTAAGACCAATGAATGATAAGTATTGCTGAAACGTTAAATTTTGTCTTAATATTTAAACTATATACACCATTGATCTCGCAAATTTTAATACTCCCTCTGTCCTGTATTGACCATCATGTTTACTATTTTAATAGTCGTTTTACTTCAATATTTAACATATAAGATAAATAATTTTAGAAATTTAATTGTTATATATGATTCCTTACATAATACACTATATATTATAAAATTTTGTTTTGTAAAATTATTTTATCAAAGGTGAAACAAACAGGACCGTCAATTCAGGACCAAGGGTGTATTGGATTCAGATGACCATAATGACGCTTTGAGAACTGTTATACGTACCATATTGGTCTAGGGTGGAACTTGTTTAGGGCTCAACATGGTTAAATTTGGGTATGGTGGGAAGACAATTATGTAGGTCACGTCTGGAAGCGCGTTACCGTTGTTCATCACGATCAGGTGGTGATTATCCGCCAATTCGAAGGTGGAGGTGGTGCCAGTGGCGGACCTAGAAACGAAAACCTGTGGGGGTCAGTGATTGATCCAAGAGCTTTGTCTTGGGGGCAAAAAAATTTTTTGACACTGTCACTCTTTAAAATATTATATCATTTTGTACTTTTTCAAAAATTTATAAGAGCATTTGACAAATTTTTAAAAGTTTTGGGGGGCCAGTGCCCCCGGCCTCCCCTTTGGATCTGCCACTGGTAGGGGCAATATTGAAAATGTTGTTTCGCAGAAAACTGGGAATGAAATAAAGACTATAATTGCTCTCTGTGATTCTTTATCACCTAAAAAACAATACATAATAATGTTATTGTTAATGAACTTAAAAATCTGATTAATTTCACCTAAAATTATATAATTTCTTATCTAATTTTTTCTATATATAGACATATATTTTTTATATTGTTCCAAAAACTTGTGGGGGCACGTGCCCCCACAGATTAATACATGCGTCCGCCAGTGGGTGGTGCCACCTTGTAGGGTGGCAACTATTTTGTCTTTTTGTGGTTTATTATTTTGTAAAACTTTAAAATGTTGTAAGAGCAAATAACATAAATTTTATATCATTGTTCATCATAATTTGAACTCTTTAAAATAAGAAATATGAGTATGTTTTGATAAATTTTTTATTTTTTTATTTTTTGTATGTACATGTTTTAAGATTCATTGTGAATCTTAAGTTTAAGAAAAGTGAATCAAAGGATGTTAAAAAGTGAATCAAAGGATGTTAAAAAGTGAATAAGAGGTTTAAAAAAGTGAATCGCATAAATAGATATTGTTTAACTAAAGTGATTCTGATTGTTTGACTAGTGTGAATCAGAGATTTTAGAAAAGTGAATCAAAGGTTGTTAAAAATTGAATCACAAGTTGTTACAAAGTGAATCAGAGTAATAAGAAAAGTGAATCGTGTAATCATAGATTGGTTAAATAAAGTGATTAAGAGGTTTAAGAAATGTGAATGAGAGGTTTTTATAATGTGAATCATGAGATAAAAAAAGTGAATCAGAGGTTTAACAAAAGTGATTATCTAAATAGAGATTGTTTAACTAAAGTGAATCAGAGGTTTAAGAAAAGTGAATCAAACCATAAAAATGTCTTCGACGTTTTAGCTTTCCTAGGGTGGGTTTTAGGGTGTTAGAAGGGTAGGATAATCTTTTTTGTATTAGTCTACACTCTACACTTTATATTATCGTTACTGACTCGACAGGTTCTTAGATTTTGTGGTTTAGGGTTTAGTGTCGTTACAAACCATACAAATGTCTTCAACGTTTTTAACTTTCCTATGGTGGTTTTTAGAGTGTTTGGGGTAAGATTCATTTTGTTAATGAATAAGGTTCATTTTATTATTAAAGAATATTCATTTTGTTAATGAATAAGATTCACTTCAAAAATACGTATTATATACTCCTTCTAAAAACATAAAATTTTAAGTTTACCAAAACATATCCATGATGCATCTTGTTTTGAAGAGCACGAAAAATGATGAACAATGGTATAATTTTTTTTATTTTTACACTTATATTTTGTGAGTTATAAGATTTTGAAAAAAAAAATATTTCTCTCACCAATTAATAAAACCACATCCTACCCCCTCCCCAAAACTCCCGTAACTAACGCGCATGACTTCCTTTTTTTATTTAATTTTTTCCTTTATTTATTTTTTCTTCTTTTATTCCTCCAACCACAATCTAACACATGTCAGTCTCCATATAACACCCTGGCGACATTGCCAGGGTCTCCATCTAACTTTTATTTGTGTAATTTTCTTTATCCTATTTGTTTGACGTTTTAGTCCATTAATTCCAATCTAAGTCTAGTTCATTCAAATTTAAAATCTAGTTCAAAATAGTATAAAAATTACGAACATAAAAAAAATTGGAAAAATTCACAATATACCCCTTTTTTCTTTCATAATTCACAATATACTCTTGTAGGTTTTCGTAATTCAACTTTTAACATACTTAAATGTTGTCCAAAATTGATGAAACTGTACATGGACGATGCTAAAGTGGTACATTTTGGTCCAATATCAAATTTGAAGTTTTTTAAGTTCATATGTGATATGTGGGACCCAATGAACATGTCACAATTTTTATTGGGTTCCACAGATCATACGTGAGCTTAAAAACTTCAAATTTGATATTGGATCAAAATGTAACACTTTAACATCGTCCATATAAAGTTTCATTAATTTTGGACAACATTTAAGCATGTTTAAAGTTAAATGACGTAAATCAATAGGAATATATTGTGAATTACGAAAGAAAAAAGGGTATTGTGAATTTTCCAAAAAAAATTAGAATAGTAATGAAAATATCCTATACGTATTAATTATTAAAAAAGACAAAAGCAAAAGATTTTACTAGCACATAACATCAAAGGTCTGCAATACCATTTATTCCCTATTTTATTTAAATGTGTCTAAATATTTTTTTTGAGAAAAGTGCTTACTTCATATATATATATAAAGGTCATAAACTTAACACAGCTTCATTACAAATATTGATCTAACGGTTACCATTAATATTGGTGTCAATCCCATAATTTCTCTTTACTTTATTTTAAATAACTTGATCACACAATAAATTTATAATCATATAATATTATTATGTAATATATTTATTTTATCAATAAATTATGGAATATATTAGTTATGCAATAGTATTGAATTGATATCTTGTATATAAAAATTTGAAGTGTACATCGTGATACGATTCGGGCTTATATATTTGTTATCTATATAAAGGAGAGGGAAAAGTTGTGCATCAAAAAAGGATATAAAGATGGTGACGAGAGAGAAACTTTGAAGTTCAGTGGGCAGTAACGTACCCCATGACAAGGCAATTGCATATATCCTTTCCCATAACAGTAACATGATAATTCAAAACAATGAAAGAAATAAAGTCCTCGTGTTATTATTAATACACCGATCGATATCTCACCAAGCAAAACTATGCTTGGTTTGCAAAATCGACTTTCTACTTTAAGACAACGATAGAGAATAATATCTATATTTCCCAATTTCCGCGAGCGAAGTAAACACTTGATGATGCACGTGTTATGGTCTGGGTACGTAGTTTCTTGTTCAGTCGTCCTCACTTTCATAAATCATGCTTTGTGGTCAACATTTACTCCCAAGATACACATTTAGTCTACAGTTGCAAGCTCGCCGGGTTGGGAAACCAAGAAGCAGCTTCATGATGAACACCGCCAGAAGTATAACCCAAGACTGAAGAACATAAGAATCCTGATGATGCTGCATTGGAGAAGGATTGCCCAAACGGTTCATTTATGGCACCACTAGGTTGGTGAGGACGATCCAAAAACAGTTGATGGGAACCTCCTCTTACTCCTTGATATTGCCACGCCCAATAGTTATTTGTCCAACCGGGATCAAGCTCACTAGTCTTCTCCATTAATGCTCTTTCCTGTCAAATTGATATGACAGTCAGTCACACATATTATAAACAAAGGAAAAAAGCGAATGGTACCTAGGTCCAGTAGGAGCAGCCAGAATGGAAATAGGATTGCAAACAGCCAAACAGAGAACAGCGCATCACATTAAATTTAGATTATTAGTAGGAGATCCAAAAATGTATGTATACCTCAAAGGAGGGAAAAGACGAGTGTCTTGTACCATTCGAATTAGGATTATGATGGTAACAAAGTTCTTTTCCAGGGAACAATGAGCATGCTGACGAGAGATTTGAAACCTGAACCAGAAAACCCAACTCCTCAGAAGTGAATACCGTACCACAAAACCCAGCAGCTCATTTCAGTATTGTTCGTCACTCTTTCAAGGTTCATCAATATGATGGATTACCTTTTTCATGGTATCATCCATAGGAGGAGGATGGACATTGCCAGTGGTGCCATTCTCCATACCATCTCCAACAGTATAAGGAGAATTTATAGTTAAGCTCAGATCAAGGGAATGTTGCTGGCTCACTGCACTAACCAAAAATTCAAACATTATAAGTTGATTCTGACATAGGAAACCAAGACAGCAATGAAATTATTTAATGAGAAAAGGGGGTATGTCTGCCTCCGTCTTCTGGCTCGGAGTTCAGCTCCTCTGCATAGTCACTTGGGTCGAAGTTGGTAATCGCATCCTTCCCGTTGCATTGTATAGCCGCCTTGTCATATGCCCTGATGGATTCATGAAACCACCGACTAATAAGTTCATCTCTACATTTCATGCTTTGTTTGTACTATAAATCACTAGTGTGGTGCAATTACGGGGAAGGAATGCTAAACCTGGCAGCATCTACTTCAGTATCGTACAGGCCAAGATAGATATACCTGGAGAAAAACACAACGCTTGAAATAATTATATGCATATGATACGATATGCCCATTTGAGTAAAATGGAGATGAAATGTGAAGCATGAAACTACCAGAAGAAAATTGAGATCAAGTTTATTTATCAGCCGTTCTTACTTCTTGCCCAAGAGCTGACCCATCCGGGCCTCCCATCTTCCGCACTTATGGAGTGTCACTCCCCTGTATTTTGAGCTTCCTCTTGAAAATCCAGTGCTCTGACGACGAAGAATGTGCACAAACTCCTCCTTTGTCATGTTTTTCATCTGATAAAATGCATTGCACGTTAAACCATCCGGACATTTTCTCTTATGTAGTTAAATAAGTAATTAATGGTAAAAGACGATAATCCACCTGCTTAAGATCGTACTCATAATCACTGACATCGAAGTTAATATCTGCTTCGATCCCACGGAACTTGATAGCAGCTCGATCATATGCCCTGAAGCATCAGGTAAAATTTTTAGATGTTCCCTTCTCAAAGATTAAGTAGGACTCAAACACTGGATATGACAGGATTACCTTGCTGCAGCATGCGCAGTATCAAATCCCCCTGAAAAACAAAAAAAAACGGAAGCATGAAAAATGAAGAAATAAGTTCATCTACTCTGAAGCAAAGGAAAACTAATACGGTGTATTAAAGCGGAAGGCGGCAAATGCGGGTTGAATTTTGCTGGGTTAAATGCGGTCGCGACGTGGCAAGGTAGCCTGGATTATCGTAGTACCTAAATAGACTTGCTTCCCGCAATCCCTGCACAAACCGATCAACATATATCTTAGAATTCAAGTTTAAGTATATGCAGCTAAAGAAAGAAAACGAATAAAGGGTATATTGCAACCATAATAATAACACCTCTGCCGAAATTTGTACTCCACTGGTAACATTACATTAGTCGCAGAATAATATCGTATAGGGAGAAAAAAATAAAGCCAAGAATCCAGGAAATCCATTCCCATGAATTTGCGGATGAAAAAGCAGGTGCAGAAATCGATAAGGGGCTTCTCAAATTGTATAAGCAAAAAATCAGAGCGCTCTCTCACACTATGATCGAAACAGAACTTCAATTCCAGAGGGAGAATAATGGCAGGAAAAAGCACAAACCAACGAACCAGATATGAGACTCCCATCTTCCAGTACGGCGGTAGAAAGTGACCCCACGATACTGGGAGCTCCTGGACCTGGGCCCCCTCCTGCTTTTCTTCACCTGCTGCTGCTGTCTCTGGCCATGAACCACAACTCTCACCTCCGACGGCGGTGGCGGTTGCGGCAGAACCAATCCCGTACGCGAATCCGATTGAGCCCACAGCTGTCCCGCCATCCCGGGGGCAACCATCTCAGTGTCAGTAGTAGTAGTAGTACGCTCGTTCACCCGGTGTCCCAAACCCAATCCACCTTCGATGATCGGGAATAACTGCCGCGTGACGTATCCGCCGCCACAGTGCGGAATGTTCTCACCAGATTCCTCGGTTACATTATTGGCGAATCCAAGGCGGGAATATAGAGCGGCAGAGTTGGATTCCAGGAAAGCAGCGGCGCTATGGCTTGGTATTTGCAGGTGAGGAGAGTGTGATGGTGGTAAAGGGTTGTGAACGCAGGAAGAGGAATCGGGAGAGGAAAAGACGCTGAGATTGAGATCCAACTGCGCCATTTTGCTTGCTCCTTGTAAAACCTTCTACTCTCCGTCAATCTCTCTCGATCAGCCGACCGTTTGGAATACTCGGAGTACGGCCGAACAAAGAATTGGGAGGAGAGAATTTGAGTTCGGAGAGGAAGAGAAAGCAGGCGAGTGCGATGAGTGAAAGAGTCGGAGGGACGGCACTTGATATTTGAGCAGTGAAGTGAGGAGCGTACGGAGGGTGGAAGGGGAAGAAACGGACATAACCGAGTCTGTTTAGAAGGCGAAAAGCAAAAGGAATTGAATCGTTCTGTTCGGTTTGGTTGGCGCGTGATGGACAGTCGAGAGAGATGAAGGGGGAAACATGGGAGGTTTTCCCCAAAGGGTAGAAAGGGGAGCTATTATGGGCAGAATATTTCGAGGGGGGCCACAATGCCTCTTTTAACTAAAAGGACAAAATCGGATAGAGGACGTAGATTTTTGTGGATGCATTGATCTTTGTGAGTGATTTGGGGGATAATTGTTGAGCTTATATGCCATTGTTTAGTACTCCCCCGTCCCACCTTGACCGTCCAGTTTACTATTTGGATGTGTCGTTTGACTTCAATATTTAACATATAAGATATATATTTTTATAAATCTATGTTTTATAATAGAATCTTTATGTGAAAAACTATATATTATACAATTTAATTTTTAAAAATTATTTTATCTTATATGTTTAATATTGAGGTGAAAAAACGTGCCAAAAAGCAAACAGGACACTTATGACGGGACGGAGGTAGTAGTGGTTTGCATTTGTTTACACTGTATCATTAGATTTTACTTTTCAGTGTAATATAGAGTTATGCCCAACTCCCTAAGTCTTACAAATGAATGTTACTGATATTTTTCATTGATTCTTACTATTGTTATGCCCTTGCACACAAAAAAAAAAAACATAAACAAAAACGTGGATTTAGATGAAATTTCACAATATGCCTTTATTAACTAAAAATACAAAAAAATCACAAAAAAATTTAACAAAATTATGTCAAATGTTGGCATTTATGTCACAAAGATTGATTTGTTGTAAACGAATAGGTAAAAGTAAATATGCTAAAAATATTTATACCACAAAAATGCTACTATGGATGTGAACTTATGCTATTTGTAATAGAAAACTATGATAAATACTTAATAAAATTCACATGGTAGACAGAAAATTGAATCCAAAAAGCAAAAAGAAACCAGAATTTAAGTGTGCGGGGGTGTTAAATCGTGATTACCATTGTTTTGGTAGCATTGTATTTTTTATTCTCTACTTTTATCTTTACTTTATTTTAGTAGCTAGATATCAATAGTGGAAATCGATGAGTCATTTTGCAGTTTTTAGTTTAAATTTTTTATGGGTTTAATTCCTATGAAGTATTGATTACAATCACTTGATTTGTAACCCCAATAGATCTTAATATAAGATATTTTAGCTTCTTGACATTTTTTTTTTTTTAACCATTTTATTCATCACAAAATTAATTATTATTTGGATAGAAAAATAAAAAATAATGGTACATACATTTTCTTAATAAGTGTGCAGATTTTTAAAATGAAAACGGACAGTATTAAATATTAATACAAATCTTATTAAGAATAACTTTTTCCATTTTTGTGGGTAAAAAGGTATATTGTGTATTTAAAAGCAAAACTTTAATGGTAAAATGTACTAACGCTGAGTGTAGGCTACAATTTGAAACTATATTTCTAAAGTTTCGCATTCACTTCTGTGAGTAGTTCTTAAATCTCATAATTCTTGTCTTCCAAATGAACACAATAAAACCATACAAGTAACAATAATTGCTTTTTTGGATTTTGAAAATAGTATTTTAGTATTTGCATCGCAGAGTCTTATTAAAACAACAAATCTAACCAAACAACACCAAAAATTTGGGTTAAAAAAACAGATATAACACCCACCTGTAACACCCCAACTGCTAAACCTGAACCATCACGCAACAAACCTGCAACAATATTACAACACAGCGGAAGAAAGTACTAAAAGTTGGTGTTACCGCCGTTAGTCACCCACGTGACTAACTAGGCCTATTCCAGTCTCAAGCTACGGTCTGATGGACCGAGTGTACCGAACATAAGTGCGTACAAGTCTTAAAACAAATACAATACTGAGTCCGAAGTATCTCTCATATTATTACAACTTACTACCACAGTTTATAAAGCGAGTGTACAGGCACACTCGTAATGTGAATTAAACCCATAGTGCTCTACCCACTCCTACTCTCAGGCTGGGTCCTTGTCTGGCACCTACCTGCAAAGTTTAAATCACAGGCCCCAAGGGGCTCAGCATATTGCTGGTACAGAAAACGTGCAGCCCACAAGCTATCAAGGCTACACACGACTACTTGTCGTATACATGCAGTTGATTAATCATACAACAATAATAAGAAGTACAATAACAACAATACATTTATGTGAAACATTCACAGCTCAAATAAATCGAACGTCGTAATGGACGTTCATTAATGAGTAAGTTAGATTCCTAAATCCTGAGGCCTGAGAATTGTTTAGTTCTCGTGTTTGACCATTCCTTATAAGTGTCAACCATTCTCCTATTAGAATTGGTTGTTCTCTAACTGAATTGTTTATTTTGTCGGGTCAAAGTAACCCTAGCCAATGAGTTATTAGCTCCATTGGTTTAATAAACAATAATTCTTAAGTTATGAGGGATGTAGGCTTGACCCTCCTGCGCCTCCTGAAGTTGCCTCCCATCTCGAACTGTTCACTCGAGATGGCCGGGTCAGTTTGTCGACCCTAGGCGGAAGACAGATCTGATGCAGATGCCGACCTCCTAAACCTGAACATGCATGACCGGAGTCAGTCCCGGATTCCTCTCCTCACAAGTTCCAGTTAGCTGAAGTCTCTTTGACAATTGGTTAGTTAAACCTCTCTCGGTATTAACCAGCTAACAATAGGGGTACTGATAATCTTATACAATTGTTAATTAACAAAGTTAATGAACAAGCTCTGAATCAAGTAATGTTAGTGTACAATGGACACAATAACAATACAGTAAATCGGTTTCATGCTTAATCTTTTTTTTTTTGGTCATATCACAATAACACAAAGCACACAAACCGAGGTAGACCTCGTTAGCAAACAAGCTACAAGAATCCCATACCTTAGCCTATCGACGTTTGTCCACTCCTGGATGACGCCTCGACTATTCCGGTCACCTACTCCGCTCCTATAGTTCATTAGGACGACGTGGTTAAATAACTTAATTTTCGTATTTTTACTATTCACGTATACGTCTCGTATTTGACTGTTCATATATACGTAGTTACTATTCATGTATACGTATTTACTATTCATGTATACGTATTTACTATTCATGTATACGTATTTACTATTCACGTATATGAGTACTATTCATGTACACTAAAATTTTTCGTATACGCCCGTATGTTACTCCATATCATACGTATTTATTTCTTTTCCCAATATAACTTGTATTTTCATTAAAAATACTTAAGTAATGATTTCTCTTATACTTATTAAATTACGGGTATACCCCTCGTATACCTTAACTTATATACGGGTCTCTTTTAACCCCGTTTTAACTCTGTTTCTTTTACATCTTGTTTCTAAATTCTTTATTTAATTTCCTTAACCTTCCAAACACTTAAAAATGTGTTATTTACTTTACTTACCCATAGTTTCCTCTTAATCTCTAGTTTTCTTATAATAAGTTCTAAACTTGTTATTTTTTTATTTCTAATTTCTTCCAAAGTCTTAATTAATTAATTTCTTTTATACTTTTGGTCAATTATCAAAATATACCCAAGTTTGACCAGCCTTTTTTGGTCAAACCCTTAACTTTCCATTATTTACAATATTACCCCTAAAGTTAATTTAACTTAACTTTTTATTCCTTTATCCTTTTAATATATAATCTTTTGCTACAAATTTTATTTTAGCTTCTCTAAACATTTTACAAACTGTCATTGACCAAGTTTGACCAGGGAAATTACCATTTTACCCTTATGGTCTTTTCTTTTATCCTAAATCATTTAATAACCAAATTAACTCTAATTAATTTCTAATTTTCGTAACTAATTTTACTACAGATTTTTGAACACCAAAAATCATTTTAAACATCTCTAAATCACCAGATTTAATTACCTAATGTTGTAGTATATATATACTATCTTTTATTAACTTTAAATATACCAAAAACCTTATAAATTCTTATAATACTTATAAACTCTTTATAAATTGTAAACTTAATTCTACAATTATTTTCCCATCATCTAAACTTCCTAAATTTCATAATAATTCATATATGTTTTCGACAATTATAATATATTACCAAAACTTCACAAATTTTACATATTACACTTAATTATACTAATTCCTTTAATTTAACTTAGTTATATAATTTTCCTAACTCAAATAATCCCTCTTAATTTTCGGCCACCCCTTAAATAATAGTATATGAACTTTTCTTATATATTATGATAGCTTATATTAAAGCTTATATCCTAAGGATTATAGATCTAATTTTAGATTTACAAAATAATAACATTTTAGGTGCTAAAAATTAAATCTAACACCTACTAAATTCGGTAATAATAAACAAAGTATATGATAGGTTAGATCATATATAGATCAACATTTAGAACCATGAAATAGGTAGTTTTAGAGTTTACCTTGTATATTAACCTTTTAGCTTAATATTTAAGCTTGAATTCCTTAGAAATTTGGCCAGCAATTTGCTAAAGGAATTGTCCCCAAAATTATACAATAAGATGAAGAATAAGATGGGTTAGTATCCCATGCCAATCGGCTGTAACAAAAACCAAAGAATAAGGAGTTTTCAAGAAGGCAATGTTTTACCTCGAGAATCAAAGGCACTTCTTAGTGGTTTTTCCTGCGAATCTTGGGGCTCATGAGCTATGGTTGTAAATCTCTTGAAGAGAGGATTCCAACGAGCTATCAAGCTTGTGATTTGGAGCTAGGACGAGAAAGTTATGATTCTTACAAGGAAGGGTGTTCTTTAAGGTTCAAAACTATGAACTTTGGCTTGTTTTGTGTTCTTCCTTCAAAGAGAGGATGGGTTCCGAATTTAGAAGCTCTCATTTGATAGGTAAGAGTCTGGTTAATCATTCACTAAGGGGACAAGATAATAATGCAATGCAAGGAGGTCTTGATTAGGTGTAATAGTAAAGTTAAAGGCATTTTTTTTTCTTTGGTGAGTCCCCTTGCTGTCGGCAGCCCCTCCCTTCATTTGATCTGATTTTTTTTGTTTTATCTTGTATTTATGTAACATTGAATGACTTAATCTCGTTCATTATGACATATACCATGTTATAGGTATGTTACAAGGCCAAAAATGCCTTAAAACACATTTTATGTGCTTCCCGGTTCACATTGATTTTGCAATTTGTTTTGGCTAGTTTAAATGTGTTCTTAGTACATTTACAACCTTTAGAAACTTTGTTCGTGAAATAGCATATTGCTAATTCCAACTTAAACCAAGTCGTTTAGTGGTTTCTCCTTGACTTTCGTCAGTTTAGTACCGGTTTTTTGTGTGGACTTGTATACTTAATTTGTGTGTACACGCAATGGCTCCTATGACCATTTTATTGTTGTTACCTTACTTCTTAATGGTATTTAGGCTTATTAGCCTTTTAGTTCCATGTATAAATGGTTAAGGCACATTTCTCCTTAAAGCACATTTTCGTGCTCTAAGGTGCGTTTTCGGTTTAAACATTTAAGGTATGTTTTTGTGTACATTGTTGTTTAAACTCTTTTATAATGTTTCTAAGGCATATTATAGCCTTAATATATTATAATTAGATAGCTCAACAATATTCTAAGGTTTGGGGTATTTCACCACCATATACTAATTTGCATAACAAAATGAACCAACAACTTCACCTTGTAGATGGATAAATTAGTAAACATATTCTGCCAACTAATAAAATGATGAAGTGGTAAGTTATGGGAACCAATACTTAACCACATCAACATGTTCTTTCGAATCCTATGCTCTTCGGTATCAAACTTATATACAGGATCTTATCAAAGATGAGTTGAACAGTTCAAAACATGACTGTCATTGGGTTTTTCAACCTCACCTTTTTTTTGTTAGAAAGAGATTATATAGACCTTATGTATTCATATGAACAAAATCAACGTTTACAGACTCCAGGATAAGTGGTACCCAACATGTCCTTGCACAAAATATCAACAACAGCCTCAGAGGGAGACTAAAAAACCGTATACCTATAGCACTATTCACTACCCAGTTAACAACTCTATCAGCAAGCCAGTTAGCTTCCCTACACACATGCTTAACAGACACAGACCACTCTTTATGTAACCAGCTCTTACAAGCACCAATCAAGTTAGCTGGGTGGAATTTCTCCAGTCCTTCAATATAAGCTTGACAGCCACCTGAGAATCAGATTCAACAACCGCATTCATGAAGCCCGCCTGCCAAGCTAAACATAGAGCTAAGTAAATACTCCACAACTCAACATCTAGGACATCCACATTACCAAGATTAGAACAAAAACCACCACACCATTGAAGAAATCTCACAAATTAATCAAGCTGAAGAGCCAAATCGAAGGTTGCCCATAGCAACACTTCGCTCAGTCGAGAAGAGAAAAAGAATTAGGGTTACTTTTCTGATTTCAAAATGAAAGGGAAAGAAGCCGCAAGCATACACGATGTTCAGAACAAGAGTATATAAACTCAGTTTGCCTAAATGCTGAGTTTGGACAAAAACTAAACCTAAACTAAGAACCTCAACATAACTTAAACGGTAGGCTCATAGGAAATAAGATTTACATATATGCCCATCCTAACAGCCCCCCTCAAATCATACAAGGAATGTATGATTTGAAAACTAACCAAAACTGAATCTCAGCCTCCGCTTCCAAAATCTTTCATTCCCAGCTTCTTGACAAGAGTGGGATAACGAACTCCAGGCAACGACTTGGTTAAGAGATCTGCCAGTTGATCCTTGGAAGGAATAAACTCCATTGAAATCAGGCCTTCTTGCAGTTTCTGCCTCACAAAGTGCACATCCAGCTCTATGTGTTTGGTCCTTTCATGCAGCACTGGATTTCTGGCTATGTGAATCGCTGCCTGGCTGTCTGATTTCACAGGAATAGGAACCACATCTACTACTCCCACCTCATGTAGTAGTCTGGACAGCCAACTAAGCTCTGCAGTAACCTGCCTCATAGCTCTGTATTCAGACTCTGCAGAAGACAAAGCAACAGAGGTTTGTTTCTTTGTTTGATTTCCAAGATAATGGGCTGCCACCAAAGCAAATGAAATAACCACTAACAGAACGTCTAGTGTTAGGGCAGCTAGCCCAATCAGCATCACAGTAAGCAGTCAAGCTAAAATCCTTTATATTATTAAACAAAAGACCATATCCGAGAGTTCCCTTAACATAACTCAAAACACGCATGGCAGCTTGAAAATGCACATTTGAAGGTGAATCCAAAAACTGACTTAATACTTGAATAGCAAAACACAAATCAGGCCTGGTGTGAGAAAGGAAGCTTAATTCACCAATAAGCCGTCTATATAGACTAGGATCTTCTAGAGGTTTACCTTCATTTCTTCTCAATTTGATATTAACATCAAGACGGTTAACAACTGGTTTCAGATCAGAGCAATTAAACTCTGCTACTAAATTCTCAGAATAAGATCTTTGCAGCAAAAGAATTTCATCAGATGTGTACAAAAATTGCATTCCCAAAAAATGATTAAGTTTTCCCAAATCTTTTATCTTAAATTTCTGATCAAGCTTGACTTTGATTGACTGAATGAAATCAGTATCATCACCAGTGACTAAAATGTCATCTACATATACAGCCAAGCAACAAAATCTATTACCAGCACACCTAGTGAATAAAGAGTAATCATTCATTGACTGCCTGAATCCTAGCCTTTTTAGAAAATTACTTAGCTTTTCATGCCACTGCCTAGAGGCTTGTTTCAGACCATATAAGGATTTCCTTAACTTACACACTTTCCCTGAACCTGCTAATTCATGACCCTCTGGTATTTCCATGTAAACATCCTCATTCAACTCCCCATGGAGAAAAGCATTATTTATGTCCAGCTGGGCTATTTGCCAATTCATTTTGACCGCTACAGAAACTAAGGCCTTAATGGTTGTGAATTTAACAACAGAGGAGAAAGTTTCTAAATAATCTATACCATATTTTTGTGTAAACCCCTTAGCAACCAGTCTAGCCTTATATCTCTCTACAGTTCCATCAGCATGGTATTTAATTCTATAGACCCATTTACATTTAACAATTTTCTTTCCAGCAGGGAGACTAACCACATCCCAAGTTTTATTCTGATCTAATGCCTTGAATTCTTCTAACATGGTATTTCTCCACTTGGGATTTTTGATGGCATCAGCATAGACAGTGGGTTCAATGTTTTTATGTTGAGCAGTATTCAAACAGAAACCATCATGTTCATCAGGAAAGGTATAATATTCATTTCTAGTCAGTAAAGAACAGGCAATTGTCGCATTTTCATTCAAAAGGACAGATTCAGAATCCATAATAGTAGTATTAAGATCAGAAGTCATGCAGGCAGTTCTAGAAACTCTATCTTGAAGTATTTGAGAGAAGGGACCATAAGGTGACTTATCTTTCATGCTTGTCCAAGAATGTACCACCACATAATCCTCAAGGTGCCTTGGGGTTTGTCTTTCTCTTGTTGAACGCCTGACAATCACCTCTTCTTGAGCATCTGCCACATCAGGTTGTATAGAATCAATATCAGTTTCTGAATTCTGAACAACAGTGATCTCTGGTGTGCTTCCTTGCTCTGATGGTTTGCTCTGATGTGTATCATCATCTGAGTCGCTTGGAATGATATTATCTTGGTGTCTTGAAGATGCTGTATCTTCCCTTTCACAATCATCAAACTCATATGAAAACACATCAGTACTATTCTCATAAATAGGGCTGTCCTCATATTTTTCATGAATTTCAGTTCTGAAAGGATAAAGATTTTCATAAAAGATGACATCTCTATTGCTCTATTGAAAATAATCTTATTGTTGTCCAAGTCTAGAAGCTTGTAACCCTTCTTACCTTGAGGGTATCCAAGAAATATTGCTTTAACAGATCTAGAGGCAAATTTATCATGTTGTTGCTTATTTATATTAGCAAAACAGAGACATCCAAAACATTTAAGCTCATGATATTTTGGTTCAGTTTGATAAATGATTTCATAAGGACTTTTACCATTTGTACTACTAAGGGGCATTCTGTTAATAAGATGGGTGGCCATAAGTATTGTATCCCCCCAAAATCTTACGGGTAAATTGGAATGAAACATCAAAGCCCTAGCAGTTTCAAGAATGTGCCTATGTTTACGCTCCACAACACCATTTTGTTGTGGAGTGTGAACACAAGTTGTTTGGTGAATGATTCCATGGTATTTAAGAAAATCAGAGGCATATCTAGATCCTCCTAATTCAAAAGCATTGTCCGTTCTCAATATCTTGACCTTTTTGTTGAATTGGTTTTCAATCATTTTAAAGAAAAGAACAATAATGTCAAAGGACTCAGATTTGGTACTGCAAAGATGTGTCCAGGTAGCCCTACTTTTGTCATCAACTAAGGTAAGAAAGTAAGATTGGCCATCATAAGTTTTACTCTTATAAGGGCCCCATAAATCAGCATGAATATGCTCAAAAATATCATGAGATTTTATATAACTAGAACTGAAAGGAAGTCTATGACTCTTTGATCTCATGCATGATTCACATATGAATTGTTTTCCTTTCTCTACACGGTTTATGAGATGAAGGTCAAAAAGTTTATTTCTAGGAATGTGGCCTAGCCTATGATGCCAAAGATAGACTTTATCATTACAATCAAAACCTAGGTTTACAATCTGGTTGTTACAAGCTAAGGGACTTTATGAAGATCTTTATCACATTTCCAATCCAGGAAGTAAAGACCTCTGCATAATCTTCCAATTTTGACAGCGTTGTTGTTCCTATAACCCTGGTAAAGACAGAACCGTTAATTGAAAATAAATTCTCCTCCCATGTCATCTGACAACTTACTAATGGAAATAAGGTTAAATTTAAAGGAGGGAACAAACAAAACATGTTTCAAAGTAATTAGGTTATTAATTTTTATGTTTCCAACGATTCTCACGAATTGAGGATGCCCATCTAACATTCCAACAGTGTGTGGCTCATTAAGCACAGTGTAATTATCAAACAACTCAATATACCCACACATATGATCAGAAGCACCAGAGTCCAAAATCCAATCAGAAGATGTAAATTCCTTATTTATCTTTGCATTCAATGATAAATAATCAAGGCATGTTAAACAAGATGAAGAACAGAAACCTTTACCGACAAAACCACAGTTAGAACCATCAGTAGCTTGGACTTCCTTGCTAATTGACTGTGACTTGCTGATGTAATCTAACAGTCTCTCTACTTGTTCTGTGGAGAGAATCCCTCCAAAGGGATCTTTGGTTTCATGATCTTGACTCTCATCCCTGGCTGAAGAAGAACCAGCGGTATTTGCACTTCCTCTTTTGGCTCTGGGATTTCTCCAACCCGGTGGATAGCCAATCTTCTGATAGCATCTATCATCTGTGTGCCCAGGTTTACCGCAGTGAGTGCAGTATAGGTTTGCATGCCTAGGGTTTTGGGACTGGTTCTTGGCATTGGGTTTCTTGTTCTGGTCAGTGGCGAAAGAAAAGGAATCTTCTTCTGGTTTGCTGGAACTTGTTAGGGTTTTCTGCCTCTCCTCTCTGATCAGTATGGAGAAAATCTGGTCTATGGATGGTAAGGGAGAGACCATCAGTATATTTCCCCTGACTATGCTAAACGTTTCATTTAAGCCCATCAAAAATTGAATAACCCTCCTGACTCGAACATACTCAGTGAATTTCTCGGTGGCTTCGCAAGTACAGGTTTGGCATGTGCATGAGGGAATCGTTTTACTGGCATCAAGTTCATCCCAGAGAAGCTTTATTCTCATGAAATAATCACAGATTGCGTCGTTACCTTGATTTTCCAGAGCCAGTCTTCTCTCAAGATCGTAAATCCTAGTCTCATCTGTTGTCTCCCAACGGTTGCAGAGTTGTTTCCAGAGCTGTGCGGCCGAGGGTGCGAAAAGGACGCTGTGGGCGATGTTCTTCGCAAGGCTGCTCAAGAGCCATGACTTGACCATTGAGTCGCATCGCTTCCACGCATCCGCCTTCTGGGTGGAATCGGTTGGTTTCTTCAGTGAACCATCCACAAACCCAAGCTTGTTCTTGGCACCCAAAGCGATGGTTACCTGCTCCTTCCAGCAAGCAAATCCTTCGCCTGCGAACTCGTCCACAAGAGTGAGTCCAGGGAGTTCTGAGCTCGCAAGATAGAGGGGATGACCAATTGGAATCACTTCACCGGAGCCTTCCCCGGGGGCGACGTCTTTGCCTTTATGATTCTTATCGCCTTCTTGATCGTCCGCCATGAATATCGGTGGAGGAAAACCCAAGATTTGATTGAAGGAAAATGAAATCGAAAATCGGAGGAGGGACTGAGAAAATCAGGCTAGCAGTCGATTATTCAAGATGTGGGATCGGATTGCTCTGATACCATGAAGAAATCTCACAAATTAATCAAGCTGAAGAGCCAAATCGAAGGTTGCCCATAGCAACACTTCACTCAGTCGAGAAGAGAAAGAGAATTAGGGTTACTTTTCTGATTTCAAAATGAAAGGGAAAGAAGCAGCAAGCATACACGATGTTCAGAACAAGAGTATATAAACTCAGTTTGCCTAAACGCTGAGTTTGGACAAAAACTAAACCTAAACTAAGAACCTCAACATAACTTAAACGGTAGGCTCATAGGAAATAAGATTTACATATATGCCCATCCTAACAACCATTGACCCATATGGTCCCTAATCGCCCTGCCAGCCAGGACATGCCCCTCGGTAACACTCCTATCACCATCCACATTTATCTTTATAAAACCCAACTGTGTTGGGTGCCATTTAATCCAATCAACTACCTTCTTCTTATCACAACCCATATTGACAGTCACTTTTTTACATGCATTTAGGACCCAAGAAGCATGACAAAGGATTAGGGAATAGGGGATTGCACTCAGCGATTGATCCTAAAAAACTCTAGAGTTACGCCATAACCAAAGTCCATGATAGGCTATAGCAAATAGATAAGGGGGCCTCAGTAAGCCACAAATCCTTCTAGAAGAGAATCTGCTTACCATCACCCAAGCGCTATCGAGTTCCCCTCCCAATGATGAGAGGTAGCCCAAGCAAAAGGCTTATATTTCCCCTACAAAACTCGGACCCAGAAAGCCTTTTCTCAAAAGCAAACCTCTAAGCTAATTTAGATAAGCAAGCCATATTCATAGCATAAGATTCTCTTAGCCCCAAACCAGTACACTTCTTAGGCTTACATAGCTCTTCCCACCTGACCAAATGGACCTTCCTTTCCTTCACACTGTGGCCCTAAACGAAAGCTCTACAAGCTTTATCAATTTTCTTACAATTAGAGACAAGTAGCCTCTAGGATTGCATGGCATAGATAGAGATCGCAGCAACCACAGATTTTGTAAGAGTAACCCTTCCCACAAATGATAAAGATTTACCTTTCCATCATGCCAACCTGTTCTGGACTATAAACAATTTCAGAGAATGCCCAGATCTAGGACAACCATAAATCAGATTAATACCAATATATTGCCCTATATCGTCAGTGTGCAGCATGTTAGCCTCCGAGCTGAGATGAGCAACTCTCCCAGACTCCAGATTTTTCAAGAGAAATATTCTTGATTTTTCAAAACGAACTTTCTCACCAGAGACTTCACAAAAGTCATGCAAACACCCTTAATGATTCGCACTTGATTCATAGAGGCTTCTCCAAATAGGAAAATGTCATCCATGAACATTAAGTGAGAAATTAAAGGACCTCTCTGTCTAGCCTTCAAAGGCTTCCAAACACCTTGGTTAACAAGCTCCTTAATTCTATTAGACAATATTGCAGGCAAAGAACAAATAGATAAGGAGACGCGGGATCACCCTGTCTAATCCCACGACCAGGGGAAAAAGATTTGGATGCATTACCATTCCACAAGACTTGAAAGGAAACCGAGGAAACATAACTCATAATCAGCTTAACTAGAGGAGTAGGAAACGCAAGCAGAACTAAAGTCTCTTCAATAAAGCTCCACCTAAGATGTTCATACGCCTTGTCAAGGTCAATTTTGATAGCCATCATGCCCTTCTTAGCTTTGGTTTGCCCATAAAATGGATAATATATTGCATAACAACAATGTTATCCGAAATCTGACGTCCAGGAACAAAACAATTAGGAACAAGAAATAATCTCAGAGAGAAAGGGTTTGAGATGATTGGTGATAACCTTAGTAACAAACTTATAGCTGAGAGTACACAGAGTAATAGGGCAGAATTAAGACATATCCTAGGGCACATCCACCTTGGGGACAAGAGCAAGAAGAGTGTGATTTATCTCCGCATCAATACAAGCATTTCGAAAAGATTCTCTAACCATGTGGCATATCTTACTACCAACTAACTTCAATGTTTTTGATAAAATATGGCATGAATACCATCAACCCTCAGGTCCTTGTGAGGCCTCATACTCCACACATCCTGCTTGACTTCCATATAAGAAATATCTGCCGTTAGAGCCCCACCAATATTCATGCTTATTGGACAAGGATTTTGACCAAACAAAAAATCCTGATCTTCTCTGCAGCGAGGAGAACTCCCCGCCGTGTCCTTAAAATGAGCTTGCAAGTTCACCAAGAGCTTTATGCTCCTCAACCCAAACACCCTATTCATTAAACAACTTAACCACTCTATTACATCTTCTTCTAACAATAGTATTCAGGTGGAATATTTAGTGTTATGATCCCCAAAAAGAATCCTGTCCTCCCTGGCATTTTGAAACCACAAGAGTTCTTTATTATGGGGAACCTCCTCCAAATCTTCTTTTAATTACCTTTCAAGGCCAAGAAGATGATCACCACAACCTCTGTCCACAGCTTTCTGGATACCCTGAAATACGGGCCAAAAGAGTCCTCTTCCTACGGAAAATATTCCTAAAGACCTCACAGTTCCATACCACAAGTGGCGTGATCACAAAATCCGTTGTTCATAATTCTTATTCATTCATTTTAGAAATGAAATTTCTCCCTATCGCTCTTTTTTTAATAAAGTATTTTATTAGAAAAGAAGTAAGAATAAATACTTTACAAAATAATGTATATTTGTTTTAGGAAGACATACTTACCTAGTAATGAATAGTTAACAAACCTCGTGTGGCTCAGTTTTAATTTTTGATCCATCATCTAAAACACCTCAATATGTACCTTCAGTGGAAGGAGATTCGAGAGAAGTTGAGCCCTCTCATTTTCTCTAGTTTTTTCATTTCAGTCCATCTTCCTCGGGCTTTTCATCTTCTGATTTGGCAGCTTAAGAGTTGGCTTTGGAATTGAAATGGTCATGACAATGATTAGGGCGGGCTTGCAAGAATGGGGATGGTTTCTCTATGAGGATTTCCTATGTCCCTCTCTTTGTTTTCTTTTGATCAAAAATTGGTTGATTAATCTTCCTCTTCACTTTCCTTCTTCCATTCCCTTGACTGTCTCCATACCTTGTCAGAGTTTTGCATGATATCAATCTAGGGGCTAGCACCATTTCTTGTATATGTCTTATGGTTTTATTGTTTTCCTCCTTTTCCTTCTTCCTTCCTCTTTCGACATTTCTTTTAAGTTCTCATCTCAATCTTCTATGGTTAAGTCGATTCATCTTAAAACCTACAGTCACATGTAGCCTGATTTCATTTCTTTAAAGCTGAGGGTCTTGGGGATTCATGGCGCGTTGTTATCCCACCATCGATGTCTCTTGGGACAACTATTCTCGACTCACCAAATCGCTCCTAGTTGGCCATAACTTTGTGTCAACACTGGAGTGTTTACGAAGGGTTTCCCTTCTACAAGATAGGGCCAATTTTTATAATTGAATTTGAAACTGTGACAGCCATGCAAGTAGTTCTAGTGACAGGTGTACGGGTTAAACCTAATATAACAAGTGTACCGGTCTATTGTAGTCATTTTTCCTAAAATATCCCTTCAAGTTATCAAACCAAAGGAGGCAGTGTCCAGCTTGAGCCTCTATAATTAATTAAACTAATAAAAAATAAAAATCAAATAATAGGAAATCGAGGCTTTGAATTGATAAAATAAATAAACTAAAATAAAAATGATAAAAGATGATCTTCTTGACAAGCTAAACTCAGGAATCCTGGTAGCGGTGGCAAAACGGGTTCGCAGGTCGTGTTAGGCCAAACCCAAACCCGACCCAACCCGTTTAATTAATCGTGTCAAAAAATGAAACCCAAACCCAACCCGTTTATTTAACAGGTTGACCGGGTTATCAAACAGGTTGACCCGTCTGACCCAATCAACTAATTATCTCCAAATTTGAAACTCAAATCCTCATATATTTAACTCAAACCTAACATGTTTAGTTATATAAAAGAAAATAATTTGATTAATTAACATTAGATTTGTCATTCTATGATATTATTAACTTTAATTTAATTAAATACTTAATTTTAATGTTTATATATCTTATTTATATTAAAATTTGATAATAAAAAATGAATAATCTATAATTTATAATATATATTTATTTAATATTAATTACATAAACGGGTTAGCGGGTTACATATCTTAAACCCAAACCCGACACGGTTATTAAACGAGTCGTGTTCGAGTTGACCCATTTATTTTATCGTGTCAAATTTTAAAACCCAAACCCGCTAACTTCGTGTCGGGTTCGTGTTGGTCAAACGGGTCGTGTTGAAATTGACACCCCTAAATCCTGGTTCACTACTTCTCCTTAGTTCTTCAATTCCCATTCCTATGTGTTTTCCTAATTCTAGATTACAACCTTAGATCTAAATCGATCTGAAATTGATCTCCCGCAAGATATAATCTTATTAGTAATTACTAAATCCTAACTCTCGATATGAATTTACTAATTAACTAATAGCGTGAAGGTTTCATCTCATTTATAGTCAGCTAATAGTGAGGGATTACCGACTCAAGTTTCACAGGTAGTATTCTTATAGTCTATTGCACGCCGCAACTCTCACTCGTAAGCGAACAAACTAAATCTCTTCACTGATTGTATGAATCACTAGAGAAATGTAAACAAAGCATGGAATAAAACTACAATATTTATAGAATTAAAATTAACACAAAAGGAAGATGAAATCACAAGCTAGGGTTCCATAATAAACCAAGTATCTAAACAAATTAGTCAGACATGAAGAACAAGAAATAATAACAATGATAAAGAGAAGAAGAAACACCATTTAATCAGTGTTGTAGAACTGATGATGAAACTGGTTTCTATCTTCTGCCCCAGTCTCCGATCTACAGCTCTCTGTTTGTTCTCCTCTGTACGGCTAGGGTTTTTTTTGTATGTCATGCCGCTGTCTTTTATATGTCATTGTGTTCAATGTCGGCTAGGTCTCTGTCCCATATACTATTCACGTGGATAATGGTGTGCTATACAATGATGATCAAATCATGTCAATAACGTGGTGCATCTCTTTTTATTAGTCATGTGCATGCATTATGTAACACCCCAAATTTCCTACTTCTTTTATAAGATATTAAATACTACCTCCTATTTTAAGTGTAAGTCGTTTTAGAGATGTATCTAGACTGAAAATAGTCCAGATTCATCTCTAAAACGACTTATATTTAAAATAGGAGGGAGTATGTTACAACAGGGGAAACTTTAAACTAGCGGGGTGCTACCGTCACATTCACAACCTCTGTGAATGCTAAGGCTTAATAACTTACATATCCAAAACTTAACAATGTTACAACATAAATTCAAAACTTCGGAAGACTATGTGAAAGTCTTTAATCCCTTAGCCCACACTCTCGAGCTCCTTCTTGTCATCTTCATTTCCTGTATCTATGGTCATTCAAACAATCACAGAGAAGAGACCACAGGGCATAAAGCCAAAAATCAGCAACGCTGAGTAAAATCAAAGCTACCATCAAAAGAAGTAGTATATCAAAATAGCCATTGATTCATAACCATTCTCAATCTTTCAACAGTACAAGTAACAACAACAAGAGTCCAAGATCTTACCATGATAATTCAAGTATAACATTAAGTGTTTGAATACAATAATAAGCCATCCATATATATTTAGTTCATAAACAACCAATAGATCAAGTAGGATAATTAACCATCCAAAGACTTAAGTAATAACAATATGGAATCCAAGTATGCCCAGATAGGATATAATCCAATTCATTTATTTGATTATCTATTCAACTCCTCCATTTCCACTTTAATCGGTTCAAGAGATGAATCCCGATCTTTAAGGCGATCCAACCTTTCCCAAACACACTCTAGGCCCTAAAAGATATGCACACCCCTTATAGTACCTTTAAACTATAGTGTAGGAAACCATGAAGTGTCCCATGGAGCCCAAGGTGTACCATGAGTTCAATAAATCATAAGAAGGTAGTTACTGCCCAAGTTCCACATATGACCATATATCAATAATCCATTCCAATGAGTTACTCATTGAATCCTGATTAATCAGAGTATTACAATTCTAAGTATAGCAAGATTCAAAAGTCAAGTTACTTAACAAAGTCTATATCATACTCTCACAAAGAACATAACAACAACCAAAACAACACTAAAGGCAAGGTTAAAACCATATAACTTTCCAAGGCACTTTCGGCCAGATCACACACCAATAAATATATCAGCTTAGCAATTCAACCCATAATTCTTACCTTAAGACCAAGTCTTGATCAATCAAACAAATCACAGTTCTTACCTTAAATCAAAGTCACATAAACATACAAACACTTACCAACCCATTCGACCTCACTGATAAACATCTTAACCAGATTAGTAAAACACTTCATTCAACCACAAATCATATCTTAATACAAAGACGTACTCATCCAAGTAATCACCCATCAGTTTGGCCATAATATACACCAATCATCATAATAGCTTAGCGAAACCAAATAACCATTAATCATACCTTGAAACAAGGTCACAATCATCCAAACAATCAAATCCTATTCGGCCTTATTATTAACTCATCCAATCAGATTGATTTCAAAGTATAAAAAATCACAATTAATCTTTTAAGACAATTATATAGGCTTATAATATATTAGATCCTGAGACCTTAAGTCCTAGTTTAGTTACACCATCAACTTCATCCTAAACATACATTAAAGACATTAACAATCCCTTAACCCATTTGGTCATATAAAGTTATTAACAACCAGATTATACTACCAACCTTCTCTTAACCCCAGAATACATCTTTACTCATGTTAAGTAATCCCTAATCAATTCGAACAAAAAGACTAATCAATTAGTCAGATTAGTTTAACAATAACATCTTAAATAACCTTGTAACCATTACATCATTCGGCCATGTTACTAAGACAAGTTCTTGGTTAGTTAAGCACCTAATACACCTGATTAACATCTTAGAATTCTTCCTATAAAACTGATGTTCAAACAAAGTTCTTAAGACATCATTTTTCTTAGATTATAACAACACCAGATTAGCCTAATTACTGTCCAAAACAATCATAATAACTTCTAGATTATTTCCACTTACTAAACAGAAACAAACCACCATAAACAAACTCTTATGCATTCATTAATCAAAGGTCCGTTGCAAACACATCATATTCTTCCTTGAAACACTTTTCCAACTCTTCTAGTTTTACGCTCATAAATACCTATGAATTTAATCAGATAATATAGGGGTAATACTCTTGTAAAACACGTAGATTTGTTAAGGGATTGTAACCATGAAGTTACACCAAACAAAACATAACAATTTCAGCCTCAATAACACACATATAACCAAATAAGTTTCAAGATCAATTAAGCTTACAAACCATGCTTAAACATCACAAATCAACTCCCATGTATTCAGTAATATAGGTTAGGTCTTTAAGGCTCATTTTTCTTCCTTAAAGCTTATTTACAACTCAATAGTTTTGTACCCAAAAATATCAAACGAATTTACATAATCCATAAAGAGGTACAAGTCTTTGAAAACATATAGATTTGTGAAGGGATAGTAACCTTGAAGTTACCTTAAGAATAGATGAAGAAAAGACCTTGGAAACTCTTGCTAGAACTAGGACACCCTAAGACACCTTTGGAACATGAAAATGGAGTGAGCTCTCCTAGTTTCTCCTCTGATTTTCGGCCACCGACAGCTAGGAATGGATGGAGAGCTTCTAGGAACACCTTACTTCAAGGATTGGAATTGGTATGGAGCTCCCCCACCTTCCTTCCTTTCTCTCAGCCATGGTTACCATCTTAGGTGGGTTTCCTTCTTTGATCTCTTCCTTACTAATTAATAAGAGGTTTAGATGGTGTATGAATGATTTGGAAAGATAAGAGTGGACATGGTTTCTGTAACACCCCAACCGTTAAACACGTCATTACCTCTAAAACTGTCACCAATTACCCTTACTCACTCAGCGGATTTCTATTACAACGAAGGGTGGTACAACGCCGTTAGCCACCCATATGGCTAACCAGGCCTATCTCACATACAGTAACGGTCTGATGGACTGGAACAACCGAGTACACAATACAAATACAATACTCATTTCATTTCTTTACTATACCGAGTCTACAATATACGGGTGCCGATAACATATTCGGTCTTACACCTCATTCGATACATAAGTAATCAAATCTAACTACCCATGCTAACCACCGTCCCCGTCCTACACTCGAACGGTCTCGTCTCTGGTGTACCTGCGAATAAAAACGATGCCCCTAGAGGCTCAGCTTAAAGCTGCATATGAAATTTGCATATACCGCGTGCTAACCGCGGTACACCGACTACTTTTGGTCAAGATCATGGAGATTCATTTTAATTCAATCAACATGCATCATAGCAATACATTACATATTCACACTACACAAGGATTCACATTCACCCATGGAATACAATCCTTAACTAACCTAACAAGGTTGTTAGTTGCATTAATTTGCTCTTAGGCCTTGAGGGTTTCTACCTCACTATGCCTTGGTTACTTATAATAACTCACCCATTCACTCAGGTTACTTATTCTTATTCTCGCCCGTTCTCTCGGGCTACGTATTCTTATTCTCACCCATTCTCTCGGGCTACTCATTCTTATACTCACCCACACTCTTGGGTTATTACTCTTTAACTCACCCACTCTTTTGGGTTACTAATACTTATCTCACCCACACTCTTGGGTTACTAATACTCAAGCTCACGTAGTTCTCGAGACACTTCAGGTCTCCTACGCTCTTCTCGCTTGTTTCTCTTAATACACACTTGAGCCAAAACTCATGGCTTCCAAGCTTAGTTTTACTAGCTCCCGGAACTCACTTTTAGTTCCTACTACATTCACATCGGTCCGACTACTCTCGGACTACTTACATTCCCATGCACTCCTCTCTTGGAGTTATATTACTATTATGTATATTAGTCTAGAAGCATCACTCTCGATGTTTCCAATGACTTTGGGAACATTACTTAAGTTCGGGTAATCTTAGGTTTATGGGTTACCCTTATTTTGCACTTACTCATACTTTCGGTTATTTCCTCATACTGGGTAAAATCCTCATATAGGAGGTCGACCATGTCTCAAGGGAGTTAAATAATCCCTTAGGTCTCTTTTACCTTTCTTTTAAGTTCACAGCATTGGTCTTACTTCAATCCTCTCGATGGAGGTTCATTTATCTCTCCACTCTTATTTATTTCGTGGATTGTTTCAATATGGTTTCCTAACCGTTATCGGGTATTTACTCAACCCGTACATCTCCTCACAATCTAGGGAGTTCATATTTTGCGTTATCGTTATACTTTAATCGATAGCTTGTGTGTTTGCACGTTTCCCTTATTTACGAAACGACCTCGTTCTACGGGTCTCTAGCCATTCGTACTCAACTAAGAGTCGGTCTACACACTAGGTTAGACCTCACCGGCATTCAAGCATGTTAGCTCATACAATATACATCAAGACATTCATAAACAAACAATGGTTCATTTTCATGCTTTAGTCTTGATTAAGCCGGCACACAAACACACAAATCAGAGTAACTCGGTTAGCATACGGGGCATGAGAAAATCATACCTTTCACCGGGGTTTTTACTTTTACCGTGTCATCTCACCATGCTCGGTTCACACACGATCCTCTGATAATGTTCAATCATTATTATTAATACTAAACTCATACGGTACATAATTAAATGCTACTCCCGTACTTACCCCGTTAACCCGTTATCTCGGTTTTACTCTTGTTTACTTAGGTTCATACTTCTCATTAACTCCTAGCACTTGTTTCCACTTCTTAGGACCTTTACATGTCCCCAAACAAGGCCTAAACATCATCTAAAACCATTACCATTCACTTCCCCATCATTAGGGCACTTAAAAACACTATCTGGTACATTTTTACACTGGTCCGGGTTTGTGTCCGGGGTTACAAACCCGGACCAGACACGGTTTAAAGTTTCTGGACAATTTTACATGTGGTCCGGGTTTGTGTCCTCGGATATAAACCTGGACCAACCCCTGTATTCACTCTCGGGTGTGTTTTTGATGTGGTCCGGGTTTGTGTACCGATTTGCAAACCCGGACCACCCCTGGAACTGTCAAAATTTACAGTTTATGATCAGTTTTCAACCCCTAAATCACCTCTAATCATTTCCTAATCATTCCACATGTTTCCTACATGTTTAAACATCCTAAAATATGCTCTAAACCTCTTCTAAACATAGGTTTATCCCTTACTCAAATTCTTGTTCACATTCTCAATTTTTCCATTCTCTGTTACACTTATGCACACTTGTGCTACAGATTTTCACCCCTTGGCACTTGCATTATTGTTCTCACTCTATTTGACCATTCCAAATATTGCAAGACAATGCACTCTTCATGCCAAGGTTCATGCCTACTCTTAAAGCCTTAAATTCTCATTCTTTTCTAAAGCTCCCAAAGCACTTAAACAACTCCACTGCTCCAGATTTTCTTCCATCAATCTTCCCTCCTTAAATAAGTATTTCCATGGTGATTTCCTAACCCAAATCATTCTCCATCAACACCTAGTTTCTCTAGGTCATTCCTTACTCACAATACTACTCAAACTACTTAAATTCCTACACAAATTTTGCCATGACTTGGCTACCTTTCTAACATTGCCCAAAACTCATACCACCATTTAAATCAACCTAAAACTAGCCAAACCACAAGGGTTCTACCAACACACACATAAAACCATCAATACTCATCAATTCTCCAAATACCACACAATGCATAATTAATAAAATGCATAGCTCTCAAATCAAATGCTAAATTCACAAATGCTTTCTCACTTGCATTATTTTCTATACAAGCACATTATTACCACACTCACGCGGGGTTCATTCATTTATTCACCATCCAAATCTATAATTAAGGTAGGCTTTAAGGTAGATTATTTACCTTATATTCACAAGCCTTCACATTTCAATCTTCTTGTTTCTCTTTCTTTGTTTCTCCTTCCTTCCTTATCTTTCCCTATTTATTTCTTGTTTCTCAACCGGTCAAACAGCTCAAGCTGGCCAGCCCAAGAACAACACACTACTTAATACATAACTCCTATTTTAACCTAGATTTTTAAAAGGTTTTCTTAAGCTTTAAGAAGAGCATTACCTTGAAGCTTCTAGGAGGAGTTCTTGGATAGAAAGGCTAGCAAAATTCCAGCCCTTAATGAAGATTAAACCGGCTGGACATGGAAGAAGAGTGAGCTCAACGTTGGAAATTTCCAAAAATCAAAGGAAGGTTAGGAAAGAGGGATTTTGAACTCATTTCTTACCTTAAACAACAAGAGTGTTGTTCTAGACCAAGATGGCACCTTAAAACCTTCAATCCAAGCTTTTTCCATGGAGGTCAAATGTGAGCTTTTCGGATTTTGAAAGGAGGGAAATGTTCCCCAAGTTGAGAGGAATCTAACGGTGTGGTTTATTTGCAATTTGGAGTTAATTTGTGCCTTGAGCAAGAGGAGGGAAGAGAGGAGCTGTTGGTGGCTCTTGAAATCACCATGGGCTTCAGAGAGGAAGAAGAGAGCTCAGGTGGGAGGAGGGCAAAGAAATCGTGAGTGAAGAATAGAATAGAGGAGAGAGAGAGCAAAAGTGTTTTTATTACTTTTTGCTTTTTACTTTTTACTTTTCTTTCTTTTCTTTTCTTTCTTTATTACTAGCTAATTAAAGAGAGGGGAGGACTTATTTGACTAATAAAACCGGCCCCATTATATACATATGTGCCGGAGCGTTTTCGTCTTTTACAGAAAACGCTCGTTATTTTACCCGGTTCGGCACTATTCACTCACCGGGCCCGTTTTTCGAATTTTTCTCGTTTCTTTTTTTAATGGTTATTAAGCTTCCATTAATATTTTATTATGGTTATATAGTCAAATATAATTTTTACGGGTCTGTTTGACCACTTAAAGTCACATTTTCGGGTTTTCTCGAAAAAGGTGCTTTTAAACTCCGTTAGCAGTTAAATCCATTATTTGGATCCGTTTTCTTCGGGAATCATTCCCGTATACTAATTAGGCCTAACTAAGCCTTAGGAATCCATCTCAGACCCTATCGAGATCATATATCTCTTATACTCATTTAACGCATATTTTAGCGTTTTTCGCTTTTCAAGCGTTTTCTCTTTTCTTTTGGTTTTATTCTCTTTACCAATACTCTCTAGGCACTATTAGGCCTTTAATAATCACATTAGGATAATTTAATCACCATTTTCAGATCCAGGGTATTAAAGTTTCTCTCCTCCTTCCTAGCTCTCAGACATGACTAGAACAACAAGGTGGCTTTCTTTTCTTGCCCTCTCTTCCTCTCTTAATGAAGGTGGAAGTTTTGGGAGCTGAATGAGGTGTTTTGGAGTGGTGTAAGTCGTGGGTTTATATAAGCAAATGAGATCAGCTTAGTTGGTTTCCTCCTTAGGTAGGTAAGGTTCTATGTGATGACACCTAAGGCTCCACTTGCTAGCTTCCTATTGGTTCATAATATGGCTTAATACGAAGAAGACAACACATGGGCTGACTAAGGGAAGTGGGGCGGCAACCTACTTTCATTGGACCAAAGTGTGGTATAATAATATGGTGACACCTCCTACTAGGTTGCTTAGGTGTAAGGCTCATATTGTCTTGATGTTGGCCAATCCTAACTTGCAACCTCCTACTTGTCACCCCGTGCTTGCCACCTCATGCTTGTCACCTCATGCTTTCCACCTCGTGCTTGCCACCTCGTGCTTGCCATCTCGTGCTTGCCACCTCATGCTTGCCAACTAGTTGGGTCTCCTACTTGCTAGCTTACTAGCTGAATCACCTACCTGTGTGTTTACTGAACAAGCTAGCTGCTGCATCACCTACTAGCTTGGTTGTCAACATACTATTGCTGTAACACCCCTCTCAAATTAACACGTAAAAGTCACTCACGTCAACAGATAATAGAGCGTCTTACAACGGAAAATAAACAATGACATTAAACTCACTCGGGTGTCACCTGCCGTTACTCGCCCATGCGAGTAACGAAGCAGAACTAAATCCAACAACTAGAATACACATCATTACTAAACCACTGTGATAACGAGATATCCCTATACATCATACTAAGTCCACATCCATATCAGTAGACAAGTGAGAATCTATTTCAAATCCCAGATACATACAATATTATCATCATACATCTACGGCCTGATATCATTATACAATAAATCCCTTACGCAATGATTGAGGTAATCCTATCTGCCCTGTTCCCGCACTTCGGCTTCAACGAAGATCAACAACCTGCACAATAAGTGTAGTCTCAGCGATAGACGCTGAGTATGCCGGATCTGGACCCTATTGGTCACTTGTCATTTTTAACCGTCTTGATAATAGATTGATTTCATGCTTTGTCGTTTTACAGATATAATAGATACTATAACAACATGCATGATTATATAATCATTCATCCAACCAAAACAGTCACTTATAAACATACACAACAATCACACATCATACAATGCGACGACATTAGTAATTCATACGTCGTATTTTATCAACATCAAGTATTACAATATTCGGCCCCCCGGGCCCTCACATATTATTTGTTTTAGTTAGCACTATCGGGCGTCAATTTGGACAACCCGAAATATATTCACTTGGACAGTAGTCCCACGTACACACAAGGTGCTCACTGCCCTGATCATCCGAAGACTCTGGGACTAATTCACTTTGCCTTTGTAAAGGCGTCCATTTAGGTGGCCAAGGGCCTGGTGCCAACGGTAGCAAACTCCGCCTGACGATCTATGTAGGCTCGTTCAGGATTAACTAGGGTAAAACCCGATACGGGATAACCCAAGAGATCTCTACGCGCGACCAGCAGCCAGTGACTGTCTGGATTAAGGTATATCATCACTTTCATTCACATTCCACTGTTAATTTTGTTAGTTAGATAGTCAGTTACAGCTTTTGTTATGGAGCACATCACTTAATTTGTGGGCTGCCCTATGAGTCTTACGCATGCCTAGAATTATTCTAGGTAGTATTCACGTTCGAGTCAAAGCTCTAGAGACCGACAATGTCGTGTCTCGTTCCTAAGTGTTTTACTTAGGTTATAACTACATACTTGTAATACTTAGCGTATTAGGTAAAGCAACAGGGGTCACAAACACACATTTTGCATATGTAGTTTTGTATAAGTCGATCTATAGTCGACGTAGTATTAGTCCCGTAGGACGTTCGTGCATAAATAATTAATGCAGTGAACATAACTACACATCACACACATAAATCACATACATACATTCACACAAGTTATTCATCAAACAAATCCGAGCCGAGGAATTCCTCAGGACAACCTGGATCAAATCCCTTTACATACTGTACACCGTGGACCAAGGGTGCGCAATGTGGACTTCTAAGCTTCTCGAGCGCGCACGTCCAACAGGCGGTCTAACAATACGAAGAATACTAAGTGTCAACCCACATGACAATACGATTCGGTATTTCCGAATAACGCTAATAACCCCGGTTTTACACCCCCGGACTTTCAACTGTTAATAGTTAAGGTATCATTATCCTTAAAACTCATTACTCGTAGTATGTATTAATATACGGTTTACGAGGACGTCGGTTTTTATTCGAACGTCGTGGCTAACGTTTTTAAACGTAGGAATTATATTTCCTATCCCATAGTATTTTATAAACGTTACGCCTGATACAAAATTGTTCGTTCTCGTATCATTACTTCACTGTTACATCACATGCATGGGTATTGTTATAACCTTTAGTTGCATGTATGGTTACATTTTATAACCTATGGTTGTTTGCATTCCATGCAACGTTAGTTTATATTACATAGCATATTACTATTCTCTAACATACCTTATTTTATACAACTTCCCAATTATGTGACAATTTGTATTTATTTTAAACCTTATGACTTTATAGTATATTTATACTAACAAGTCAATGTTCATATTTATTATTATGGTTTGTAATCCATAATATATATGTGCATGTTATTTGCGCCGGTTTGCATATTTGTAAATATGTACGTTGATCTCTTAATGTAACATGAAGCCTTATATTAGGTGCATGTTCATTCCTCATCCAAAGGTTTATTTAACCTTCTAAAAATCATATATTAACCATAGTATTTTATGTCATTGTATACTTATATCTTCATTATTGTATATTTGATATATATATATATATATATATATATAAGTGTATGCGCTAGCATGCTAGTTTTTTTATAACTATGCTTTTGACCACATAACATTATTTAGTGTTACACTTATATCCTGATATCACATTGTATGATATTTTATGCGTCATTAGCTTTTAACATACATTTTTTGTACTTATATTTATAAACCGAAAATGACATATACTTATAATACACTATTACTTCTTTATTTACATAATTCTCATTTATTACAATATAGTCACACAACTTATAGCATGCTATAAATACCTTGTTTTATATCATCAAAACATTGTAATAGGATATAACCTATAGTTTTGTAATATTTCCCTTTAATTGCCGAATAGGCATATATTTAATATTTCATCTCCTTTCAAACCCCACACTTTATTATTATTATGATTTCACCACAATTTTTATAACATACTTAACTCACCATATATTATAGCATTTGAATTTTATAGTATGTATACTCTATAGTTTCAATATTTCCGAAAAATACAAACGAACCCTTAGGTTCTGTTTTTTTTTTAACCCTTGACTTCCCATATTTATGCTCTTACCGCAAATCTTATAATATTTTTACATATTCTATGTTACATCACTTCAAACATTATATTATTTATAACATATAGTTTTTATATGTTATTTCCTTAATATTACCGAACAGCCCATAGTTGTTTGGTATATTTCTTTTCCCAGCCAGTATTCTTTTCTTATTTACATTTTGACCCAAATTTATATCATATACTTTCATATGTCACAAAAATCATATATTATACTCTTTTAGCAATATACCCATTTACATAATTCCAAAAATTCCCAGATTTCATACTTAGGATATAAATCACCATATTAACCAAACTACACCTCTACTTTTCGGTATTTACGTTTTATACCCCATAAGTTTATAAATTCAACATTCCACTTATAATGTTAACATAGTTCATAAATTAATTATTTATGAAATTAAATTTGGTCAAACCTTCTAATATGGTCTATGTTGACCCAATAACTTTCAGTTTGACCAGAAGTTTATGTATTTGCGGTTTTGGCCACACTTTCTCAAAAATTACCATTTGACCCCCATATTTTATAAACTCAATAAAATTCATAGAATATCTCTTTTAACATATAGTTTTCGACTTTATTTATATTCAGTCTCTAAAATTTATTTAAATCACATATCAACCTCAAACTTTTTCGGTAATATATATTTGTTCTAAAATTCATTTTAAATCCATTTTTAACTTAACATAGCAACTAAATTAAATGGCCTAAAATGCTTGGCCTTGTTACATTAATTTACATTGGATAAAATTTCACATAAATGTTATAAAAACTATATTGTTTACGGTTAAATATAGTTTTTCTTTAATGTTCCTAAAATCATTTAATTATTTCCTATGACATATGTCATCTAAACTTTGTATTATCAACTAAAATGTTATAACACATTATAATACATAGTTTAGTCATTTAAGACCATGTTTGGTCTCGGTTCACATCACTATATCCTAATATTTTTATAAATCATGTTTTGACCCATAATAAACTTTCTTGACCTTATAGGTCTTTAGCACACTAAATTAATCAACCCAAAATGTTATTAAACATTTTAATACATAATTGAATCGTATGATCCTATCCAAACCCACGGCTCATATATATATTCATACCACAAAATACCATGAAAACCATCTTATATCATAAGGTAAGCTTGAGTATATTAATGATTCCAACTGAACCGTCTGGGTCCCTCTTCAATTTGAAGGACAACAGAAGAAATCAGAGGCTTCTGTTATTATGATGGGCATGTGGTTTATACTTCAGTTCCGTCTTTGGACGTAGGAAAATAACCGTGATATGCACTACCTTATATTGCCTATCATTTGCTTCGGTTGTGTGACAGAAAACAAAGCAACGTCTCATCTGTTTAACAGCAAGATATACTGATCATTGTTTCACAAGTGTGATAGTAGGAACATCTAATTTTGTTACCATTAGAACTAGGATTATGCTTCTGTTTATGTGATGATTATTTGATTCATTTGTGTAACAGAAGAAACCTCCAGCCCTCGGCATTATAATATAGAGGAGAAGAAGCAGAGTTCAAGTATATTACCGCTAGTGGAATGAATGTCTTATGCCCCTGCGGTTCCAGATTGCAGCACTCTACTTCAATCTGCTGTACAGATGTAGTAGTACTCTTCAGCGGCGCATATGTAACAGAAGGTGGGGTTGCTGCAGGGCATGCTCCTTGCTCACCAGTCAGCCCAAGAAAAGAATGGAAAGAAACACAGAACATATGTAGCTGTGGGTTAGGAGATTTACCGAGAATGAGAGAATGAGCTCAGGCAGAGTATGTATGTTATCGCTTGAAGCATGGCACTACCCTTCTCTGTTTACGTGAGGAAACAGAAGAATAAAGTCAGGACTGGTTTGGAACACCACCGGCAAAACAAGGAAAGGAACGGTGGTACTGGTATCCCTTACCGTGGCTGGTACAGCAAGGTGTAGTTCGGGTCTTGATACCCACATGAGCGGAGGTTGTGCTTGTTCTCTCATTTTTTTGTACGTGGAAGAAATAGTGAACAGATTGGGGAAACTCCACTGGTTATTACGTGAAGAAAGGAAATGGAGAGGGCATAAAGCCTCTTCTGTTTGTACGTGAATGCAGTAGTACTGGAGCTGAGACTCATTCTCTGTCTCGAAATGGTGGAGATGAGACTCCTGTGTAGACGCTATCACTTGATGAACCGTGGACACTCTTCCTCTTAGGCGTGATCAAACAGGGACATCCGCATGTGTCTTGTCCTTCCACAAGTTGGGTATCTCCTTGAACAGGTTATGAAAACCAATGCTTTCCTCTTCTGTTTTTTTTATTGTCGATGAACGTCTCATCTTCATACATTAACACCACTCTGTTTGCTGCAGCAGGTAACAGCAGTCAAGGAAGGTCTAGTGGAGGTTCGTGGTTTTGGAATAGTAAGAGGAACTGGGTTGTTTACGCTCCTGGATTAACAAGAAGGAAGCTGGAGCTGCTACTCTACCGTTGGTATCAGCAGCTGGGTATTGCTTCTGGTTTTGGACGTGAAAGAAAACAAGGAAAGGAAGGAAATGCTGTTGTCCGAGATGGAGCTGAGAACGACAGAAGAGAACTTGCATTATTATTTCTGTTTGTTGTCATGAGAGGATAGGAAGGCAGCAGTGTATCTTCTGTTTGTCCGCGATGGAGCAGGAAGGTAGCAGTGTTTCTTCTGTTTTGTTCGCGATGGAGCGGGAAGGAAGCGATGTTTCTTCTGTTTTGTTCGCGATGGAGCAGGAAGGAAACGATTTTGACAGAAGGAGGAGAATTCGATGATAGTGGTAGCAGGTATGGGTTGGTAGGAGGTACTTCTTTTCTAGCTACTTTGGGAAGCTTCCCATGTTTTGAAAAAATAAGTTCACTTATCCATGTATATGTGTCGGACAAGTTGGGTAGTAGTGGAGCAGTAGATAGTTGTTAGATTGTTAATATTATGTAATAGTTAGATGCTACTTGTAATAATTCGTTGCAATTTATTACTGAAATCGAGCACAGCTCATCTGGTTAAGGCTACGGGAAAGGTACGAGAGGTCTCGGGTTCAAATCCTGTCTAGAGCATGTTTGCTCTTTTTTGTTTCAGCCTTATTTATACTTATCCCTTGTATATGTGCGACCGTATTAACATGTCGCGTTATTAGCTGTATATACATATATATATATATAAGCGGTTATTTGTTACGTCACGTTATTAATTATATCTATATATGAATACGACTATTTTATTTGTCGTGTTTTAGCTATATGTACCTATGCGACTATATTATCGTGTCGCGTTTTTAGTTATACGTACAACGTTATAATATTGTAACATTGTGTATATGTCCTTATATGTGTACGTGACCGTATTAATATGTAACGTCGTCATATTTTCAGACATTTATATGCTCGTACAAAATTTAATTGTTCGTTCGCTCACAAGTCGTTACATACCCATAATAATGTACACATTATTATTTAGGCCATAATTTAATTGGTTATATGTCCAATCCATATTTAATTAAGTAGGGGTATTTCAATCTACACCCTTAAAAAGACTTCGTCCCGAAGTCGCTTTACTTAATTAGGTGTATTAATAACTACCCATATAATCCCATAATGAATATCTATGTGATATTTCATTTACGCATATCATGTTGTGCTAATACCGCACATAGCCCTCAATTGTGGCGTTAATTCAAACATATATGGATATAGGCGATCCATCAGCGCCATCATTTCCTATCAGTTCTACCAACCGTGACAACCTCCCCGAGGTGTCATACCATATCATCATTCCACATTTCGTATCTAATTATTCGTTTCGTATCTAAGCGATATCCTAAGTAATAAATCTACAAGGTACAACAATATATATATCACAGTATCATAAGGAAGGTACTACACCTGGGTGTAAACACGCCATTAAGTATTTCATAAAATTCATACATACAAGTGCACATCTCACACAAACAAATCAACCACGTACGCCCCGCGTACTTAACAACACCAACAAAATGAACAAACAACATCACAAATAACATCGTGTGCCTCGCATACCCACAAACATACCAATAACCAACATCGTATGCCCCGCATACCCACAAACTATTGTATGCCCCGCATACGAGATAACAGAATTCAGTGCAAACATGAACATCGTATGTCCCGCATACCCACAAATTATTGTATGCCCCGCATACGAGATAACAGAATTCAGTGCAAACATGTGCACAGCCAAGAGGCTCTACCCCCCTTAAAAAGGGTTACGCCCCCGTACCCCACAAGTATTCAACAGCCGCTCCACAAGGAGCGCTGGATACTTGGCTCTCATAGAGTTCTCTAACTCCATGTGGTGTTTCCACCTTTGGAGTAGATTATTCCCATATCAGAGAGACGGGTATGACTGTAGCCCCTTTGGGCTCTTAAATATATAAAGGGTGAGGCACGTATTTGTGCTCTCTCCCAAGTTCATTCTAATGGGCCCTCTCGCTCTGTATGAGGTGCAGACCCATGAACATAGGCTCAATTTCCCTCTTTTCATTACTGTGTATCCTCTTATTTGGATCACTAGCATACATTCGTGTGTCTTCTCCCACTGATATTCGGCTTGAGGTATAATATGACATTGGCTCTTGTTAGTACTTGGTGCTCTTTGCACTTGTCTTTGTAATACCAAGACGTACCAGCCTACATGTCCACGTAGATGATGATTGTCATCCGTGTCTCCTGGTGGTTTTGTTCCAGAGTAATACACTGTTGTAGTTCTTTGATACACACTCTTGTTGATATCCATTGTATCTTTCTGTATTTCTACTAGATTAATAACTACACAAGTGCAATACCAAAACACTCAGTCCTACAGAGTGCAGAGGCGTAAACTCTCAGCAGCTAATATCTAAAGAGTCAAACAGATTAGATGAGCGAATCATCATGTGAGTGGTACATTCCAAGTCCATTATTCCTTCTTAAGGTATCTGCTAGCATTTAGCTTGTCTCTCATCATTGCGACAATTTGCTTGGTCCTTATGGGGATTCTACATATTATTCATCCATATAGTGGTTTCTTGTTTATGTCATCTGCCTCATCATCTTTGAAGGGTCTCCTTGTCTTCACTGTGTATCGTCTGCTACTCTGTGTTGTAGGTTCTTGGTTTCTCTAGCCCGTTGGTTAACTGCGGCTCTTCTCGTCCATCTTCGAGGTAATCTGCATCACTGTCCGTAGTACGGAGTTGACTACTTCTCGTGTTCCTAACACTACTTGTCTACATGCATGGGGTACCATACTGATACATTACTACTTACCTGACTAACCTATAAATAAGTCTGTCAGGCCCACATGCTCCTATCGGAGTGCGTTCATCCCATGTCTCATTTAGTAAACTAGTAGCGTCCGTCACACGACTATTGTGAAGTATTCTATTGTCAATCTCCCTTTCGATGGATGTCCTTGTTGTAGCTCAATGTTAATTGGTCCGCATTGTCGGTCATCTTGTCGTAGACGCTAATGTTCTGGTGGTATGGTGGTAAAGTGGTTAAAAAAAACATTGTTTTTGTTCCTTGGACTCATGTCCTCAGTAATACACTAGAGGTAGCACTTGGTTATTAACCAATTAACGTTAGATGCTGGTTCGTCTGTATGGCTGCAATCGATCAATGTAATGTTCGTGCTGAGCTAGCAATGTCAGTTCTCCTATCTTGATTTCCATGGGTACTATACATAATTCTTTCCTCCAGGTTTAATCATTATCATTTCCTACCTGTGCTTCCCGATACGGTGTGGGGTAAGTTCTCATACTTAGGTATTTATGTGCGTTCCCTCTTCCGTTTAATTGGGTGTATTGTAGATTGTATGATTGCTTGAGCAATTTGGCTCTTCACTTCCCAACCATTCTCATTGATGGTACTGCATCCCCAAGGGGTATGCCACTTTTCATAAGATTAGGTTTGTCCATTAGGACTAAACATTTATCACTATTAGTGATTAGCATTACATGCTGGTATATACTCCTGGTATTCAGCTAGTAAGTAATGTCTTTGTTGTTACTTATTGTTTAGTGCTAGTTACTTGTAACTGCAGTTATTTATATTTCAGGTGCGCGGTATGGCACCTGTTAGTAATTCCCCATTGTTATTCACATTGCTTACGGTATGTACCGTAGCTCCATTGCTTCATTATATTAACTTAGACATTGTTACGTTAGTAATATGCCTGGAAAGGTAATTAGAGTCGGTGTCCCCGGTCTCCTGAGCTAATGCCCCTTATTTGTACATTAGGTACTTGCTTATTTACGCTATTTAGCGTTTGATTTATGTTTTTCTGTAATATCGATTTAGGTGGTTATCATTGATTCAATTTACACATTCATTCATCACTGACAGTCGTCACAGTAGTAAACGACATGTCTTCAACATATATTGATACTTATCATTTTCTTTACGTGGCGGGACGCCCATGGCGGTAGCCTTTCTTCTACTTAGAACTTGTCTGATAATCAGTATGATCCTGACAATACATATAGAATTTAATCTTGACGTTGATCACTATTAATTGTACATAATCGTACATGGCGCTCCTTGGTAAAGGTAGTGCTCAGAGGTGGTAATTATTCATGTGTTCAGTGTTGATTCGCGCTCATTATTATGAGGGTACTGGTAATGTCCGTATTACGGTAGAATTGTTCTTTTCACTCTTGGTCCATCTGTGGACTGATACGTTTTACCAATTCTCTTGTGTTCATCACAGGTTGGCGTATACGTACATATAGTTAGTGAACTATAAGTTACATTTATTACAAGGTTAAAATGTTATAACGTATGATATGTATAACATTTTATTAAATATGTGGCAATACTGTAATAATGGAAAAGTATTAGGAGTTGTTGGAAACAAGAGTTTTGATGTATATGCCTTTCGGCAATAATATAGCTTTTATTAAAGGTATGGGTATAATATTTAATGAGGAAATGGAGTTTATAAACTAAGGTTAGTATAAAATAGACCTTAGGAATTATAAATATATGTCCTGAAAAGTGACAAGATATTAAGATAAGGTTCTTAATATAAATTGCATAATGTAATGCAATAAATCAAATAATCATCTTACATTAAGATGATGAGGAAAATGTGACATACAATATAGGGGGATTTACCATGAAATATGAATATAAGTGTATATATATGTGACGCGCACGCATATGTGAGTAAATATAAATACTAAGCATACGATATAGTTGGAAACTATAAGGTAGTGATTGTTATACGATCGTATTCTCTTCGTAATTTTATTTTGTATGGTTTAATATATGCAACGTAAATCGTTAGTCACAAGTTTCCCTATTTAATATCTTATTGCTACATTGTTGCTAGTTGTTTGTAACTAGTATGTTGTTGTTTTGTTTATCCTGACTGTAATTAATTATGGCAACTTGTGAAGAGTCTCAGGAGTCATCCGACCCTGGTGTGATCAGCACCAGTGTTGGACTAACCTTCCACCCCAATTTGTGGTTGGTTTTCCCTTGATCCCCGGGAATCAGGTTTCACCGTCCACTTCCAATTCAGCCATTGAATGCTTTGATAATTAAATTATGTTATCTTGGCTCTTAGCCTGTGTCATTGCATTCGTTCTCGTTTAGTAGTTATAATTTGTTATGGGCTGGTGTGCCCCTTTTATTGCGTTAATCGGACTCGTCGGTCCCTTCAGAGGTTGTAGGCCTCGTATCTTAGTGGTTTATTGCAACAATTGTAGTTCTGTAGTTTATATTAGAGGTGTACAATTGTTTGGTGATTATTGGTAGCCATGGTGTCGTACCATAGGTCTACACAGTTTACAGTATTCGTTGTAACGATAATAGTAGTGGTAACTGCAGTTGTAATTGTTTGCAGCACTTGCAGTAGCAAGTGCGCGGGGTAGACGAAATTATCGGTACATTGTTCAAATCAACACTTGCAGCTGCAAGCGCACCATGCAAGTAGAGTTGTCGGTTTCCGACTTGTTTGTCTTACTGTTGCATTGGTTGCTTAAGCCCCGTTAGAATGATTGTTCATGAATAAGACGGTATTTGGATTTGGGAAATTTTCCTGACCACGTTGTCATTAGGATAATCAAGTCCTCCCTCACATTATAATTACAATAGCGTAAACGTTTTGACTTTGTCTCCCTACAGGTACCGCCACGACAGGGTCCTGGTGTCACTGTATTGTGTGCACACTAGTTTAGGATTGTAGTTTGAGCATAACAGGACGGTCTCACAAAGTTCCTCCACGTTCTTAAGATAATTTCTTTTTACAGTCTGGTGGTTAAAGGTCCCATTACGGGCGACGGTCTCGCGGAGTTCATGGTGCTCCCGGTCCGCTTGCCCTGATGTTCTTGGGTGACCCTTTCCACGACGTTATAGTAGTAGTGGCGCTCGTCTCTGGCAGTGCCTATAGATACGGTGCTTGGTCATCAATGGAGGTATGACAATGAGGTTGTATTAATGTTACAGGGGCAGGAATTATTCATTCGCTGCAAGAGTGTTTAGACAGTCCATTGGGCTTGGTAGCCCTCTTCCCTTTATTCGGGGATTATATTTCTTAGTTGTATCATACTCATTGGGTTGTGGCGGGAGGGGTACTGTCGGCGATAGTTCGTACTGAACTTCCACATGAAAGTGGACTGTCGCCAATGTACTCATGACGTTTGTGTCTCCTCCTGGTTGAGCTCTCAGCTGGACCTTAACAGGGGTAATATTCCCGGGCCTTTATGCCCTTGGCCAGCTTCTGGCTCACACCACCCCTAGATGTCGGTATCACCATTCATCTTCTCAATAACGCACCATAATACAATCAACTCATTTGTGTGCCCCAAGGGCTAACACTTGCAGACCAAAGGCTCTGTCAACACATAACTTCATTAAGACACAGACGTTTCGTACCTCACAAACGTTTCCCAAGTTTCCCAAATCCTAAGCTCACTGTCTTAACCTAGTATCTCGTCATCAGAGCGGTACCCCGCTCTGATACCACTTTTGTAACACCCCTCTCAAATTAACACGTAAAAGTCACTCACGTCAACAGATAATAGAGCGTCTTACAACGGAAAATAAACAACGACATTAAACTCACTCGGGTGTCACCTGCCGTTACTCGCCCATGCGAGTAACGAAGCAGAACTAAATCCAACAACTAGAATACACATCATTACTAAACCACTGTGATAACGAGATATCCCTATTCATCATACTAAGTCCACATCCATATCAGTAGACAAGTGAACATCTATTTCAAATCCCAGATACATACAATATTATCATCATACATCTACGGCCTGATATCATTATACAATAAATCCCTTACACAATGATTGAGGTAATCCTATCTGCCCTGTTCCCGCACTTCGGCTTCAACGAAGATTAACAACCTGCACAATAAGTGTAGTCTCAGCGATAGACGCTGAGTATGCCGGATCTGGACCCTATTGGTCACTTGTCATTTTAACCATCTTGATAATAGATTGATTTCATGCTTGCGTTTTTACAGATATAATAGATACTGTAACAACATGCATGATTATATAATCATTCATCCAACCAAAACAGTCACTTATAAACATACACAACAATCACACATCATACAATGTGACGGCATTAGTAATTCATACGTCGTATTTTATCAACATCAAGTATTACAATATTCGGCCCCCGGGCCCTCACAATTATTTGTTTTAGTTAGCACTGTCGGGCGTCAATTTGGACAACCGAAATATATTCACTTGGACAGTAGTCCCACGTACACAAGGTGCTCACTGCCCTGATCATCCGAAGACTCTGGGACTAATTCACTTTGCCTTTGTAAAGGCGTCCATTTAGGTGGCCAAGGGCCTGGTGCCAACGGTAGCACACTCCGCCTGACGATCTATGTAGGCTCGTTCAGGATTAACTAGGGTAAAACCCGATACGGGATAACCCAAGAGATCTCTACGCGCGACCAGCAGCCAGTGACTGTCTGGATTAAGGTACATCATCACTTTCATTCACACTCCACTGTTAATTTTGTTAGTTAGATAGTCAGTTACAGCTTTTGTTATGGAGCACATCACTTAATTTGTTGGCTGCCCTATGGGTCTTACGCATGCCTAGAATTATTCTTGGTAGTATTCACGTTCGAGTCAAAGCTCTAGAGACCGATAATGTCGTGTCTCGTTCCTAAGTGTTTTACTTAGGTTATAACTACATACTTGTAATACTTAGCGTATTAGGTCAAGCAACAGGGGTCACAAACACACATTTCGCATATGTAGTTTTGTATAAGTCGATCTATAGTCGACGTAGTATTAGTCCCGTAGGACGTTCGTGCATAAATAACACTAGTAGGAAAAGACCCTACCGCAGCGGTTGTTTGGTACCTATGGCAGCGGTTGAAAACCGCTGCGATGGGTGCCGCTGCGGTAGGTGAAACACCTACTGCAGCGGTTGTAGAACCGCTGCGGTAGGTACTCTATCGCAGCGGTTGTTACTAAGAACCGCTGCGTTAGACCTTTTTTTTTTAAAAAAAAAGCCACCTATCGCAGCGGTTGTTACTAAGAACCGCTGCGATAGACCTTTTTTTTTAAAAAAAAAACCACCTATCGCAGCGGTTCTTATTAAGAACCGCTGCAATAGGTTTTTTTTTTTTTTTTCCATTCCACCCTACAATTCTACCACACACACCCAAATCAATCAAACCTGTTAAGATATAGCAATTAACAATGCCACCACATTGGGGCATTAGATCAACCATTTCACCATTTAAATAGCCACCAAACCTATCTACGGGCAATAATCCATTTACATTTACAAATTTGAGCAAATTAATCTAACATCAACAAAATCTTTACAGAAACGACAATTGTTTCATGAGAATTCCAAAATCATCCTACTCAATCCTACCAAACCCTAGAAGCAACCTACATTAACGCTCATGAATTCTGCCCATTCTTCGAGCACCTCGGTTATATGTCCTTGGTTGTAATCGTCTACCAACTCTTCAAAAGCCTTGGAATTAACACAAAAAAATATGATTAGTTGCTAATTAATAATACTTTGAGTTTAAGAATCAATGTTAAAAATTATCTACAAAACCAAAATATTTCGAGAATGCTACTTACCAGGTCTAGAGACTTCTCTGGCAAGAGTCTCGGTCCCGCTATCAAGTCACTCATGAACCGAATGACATAGTAGCCACATTCCGAACCTCCCGGCTGCTGTGGACACTGCACATGTATATACGTACATATTCAAAATCGATTTAACACATAAATTATAATGCTGTTCCTATTTTAAAACTAATGAACATATTACAAAATTTGAATAAGGACTACAAAAATACCTTGACTACATTCCACGGAATCTTCTTAAATCTCTCTCCTCGGACTTGCGTCATTACAGATACAAAGGCACTAGAATTCATACGCACAGATAAAGTAAAAGTTATCAACCGGATGATTAAGAAATAACTAAAAATTGCTAATTAATCAAGTTAAGTAAATTCATCACCTCATCAACATGTTATATATAAGTGGCCTCTTGGGATTCCGAGATGCTGAGTCAAGCTGGAGGACTCTTGGGCTTTTTATACATAGAACGAGCAAAGACCAGTGTCGGCTGTTCATAGATTACAATACAAGTAGAACTTAATTCAATCAATTACATAATAAAAATATCATAATTTTTAAACTAATTGAACATTAGATAAAATTCTTACCCTTGATGAAGAGGCAGCATTATGTAAGATTTATCAGCAAGTGCACACGAATGTATCACATTCGACAAGTACTGGACACAAAGCTTGGGGGTCAGATCCCATATTAGCTTCTGAACAGTAGTCAGGGCATAAGAACCCGAAACTACTATTCTCATGTACTTGGACCGCCTTGTCATCAACAAACCTGCACAACATAAAGAAACCAATATTATGAATTTAATTTTCAAATATACAGAGTAAAATGTGTACAAGGTATGCTAATTACTCACATGCAAGCCGATTTGAGAATCGACGCACTCAACCAATCCTTCCTGAACAACTCCACAAAATCAGTAAGATAGACTTCAAAACTCTGAGCGCCTGTATAGTAAAAAAGATCCGGTCTTGGTTCCATTGTAACCGAATCTCTTCCTGGCGGCGTCATCAATAGTGTGGAGTGCAACAGTTTCAGCATGGGGGGGAAGGCATTCAGAACCGCCGGGTGTAGCAAATTCGATCTCATCACAACTCTAGTCGCGGATGCCATCGAAGGATTAGCTGGTGGAACAACTCTCTTTCCTTTTGCCTTACCAGAATTTGATCGAATTTGTTCCTAATATATTAATTTAATAAGTATATGTTTCTACTCTAGGATATGTTAAAGAATAAGTTTTTTCATGGGGTTACCTGCTGCTCCCCAAGCTTAATCAATCTACAGGGCCACTGTACTGTCACGGATTCAGCTTGACGAAGGGTGGATATGTCTGCAATGGGCACCGGTATCTGACAATCCGCGTAAGCAGGCGCGTAACCTTCAACAAGCACCCGGCCATGGTACTCTCGGAGCGCTGCATTCCTCACGGTGTCTCCAGCAGAAGACTTGAAAAGTTTTCCCCACCCTACTTCGACTTCGTCAACGCCAATCACTTGGAACAATGTGCAGTCAATTGGTTGCTAAATTTTCAAAATTAAAGATTTTAGATGCACATAAACAAGTGTATAATTTGTTTTTTTTTTGTATTTGTAGTTAACATGTTGTTCTAACCTTGAGAGATGAATATGGAAATGGGTTGACGGAGTGAACACTACTGGGAGGCACTGTTGCGGGCTCAGATGCTTGTGCCTGATCTGGAGGTCTAGAAACCTCCTGACTCATCCTCTCAGATCGGATCATCTCCATAGCTTGAGCGATCGACTGCTGAAACTCACTTCGTAGTCGCTGCTCGAGCTCCGCATTCTGGCGTAAGTGCTCCTCATATGAAATTCTCCCTCCTGCACCGTGTCTCGACCCAGGATTACCGAAGGCTTGGCGTATACCGACATGACCACCAAAGCCTACGGCACGACCCGGATGATCCTTCTTCCCGAGAGCGCGGGAAAGTGGATCATCCTGCCTAACAGGCTGCCAACTGCCCTGGGTGATCTGGGAGCTTAACTCTTCCTGTTATGGAGTTTAATAAGTCAATAAGGATACTTCAGTTTATTTAACTGCTATTGTTACTCTATAAATATAATAAACATTTTTTAAACTAAAAATCACTTACCATTTGGTTGATGACCTCTCTCGTGGCGTCATCATACTCAGCAGGTGCCGCCGGATTTGAAGGTTTCTTCCGTCGACTTAAGTCCCAAACCTTCATCCTTCGTTCGCTGACATTCGAGCCAGCTGGCAGCAACCCCTCTTTCTCCCACTGCGGTACACGCTGAGCAATACTTGTACTCCCCATGTGATGGGGGTAACGATTTTTTTTTGCATTTTGTTGTTGTTTCTCACGTATAGCCTACATATATGTATGAAAAGACAAATTATGCAAATAATATATGAAAAAGACGAATTAACCAAATGAACTCTAAGGACACTTTAAACATTTATCATACAAAAGAACAACTAATAGTGTGAAACTCACCTTGAACTCAGGGGTCAAACGCTTCGCAACAAACTCATTCCACTGCTCTTCAGTAATACCATCATATTTTTGCCACGGTGGTCTCCGATCATCCACATCTTCACCTTCTGCCTCCTCTATCTCTGCGGGCTCCTCACAGTAAATGTACTGCCTCGTGAGCAGAGATCTGAAGTCTTTGAATTGTGTGGCAATCCCCTTCATCACATCATCCTTCAGAGAAGGATCTATACAGAATCGGTCCTATATGCACAAAAAAAATGGATTAGTGTAAAAAAGTAACTATATAAATCTTAAAACAAACTATTAAGTGTAACAAATACCTTGAGACGTTCAAATATCTGCTCCTTCAACGCCTGAGGCACTTGCTTCCAATTATGGTTTATATTGAAATATGTACTCACCAAATGCCTGGCTAGAGCAGTGAAATCATTTTTCCAGGTACCGGTGGGCTGATTAAATTCATTGAACTCCAAAGGCTTTGTCGGGGGGCCTCTATTTGCTTTCAGCCCACGGGTTGCCCCTCGTTTTTTGGGTTTCTTGAGAGGCGGAGGAGCAACTTCTAACTCTTGTCCTTCCTGTGAAGGCCCTGCTGTCTCGGTCTGCTGTGGGGTGGTCTCTACGTCTGCTTTCTTTGATTTCTTTTTACCACCTCGTGTGGTGCGTTTTGCCGGTCTACTCTGCTGTGGCTGAGTTTCCCCAGTCAGGAGCAGTCGTCCTATAGGATCATCAATAGGATCATCATCCACTGAGGAACAAAAACACACACATTAGATCAATATTCATGGAACGATGTATAATTGCAAAAATAAACATAAATAATTAATTCTGATAACATTGTAACAACAATAATACAAATTATATAATGTAATTTCAACCAATGGTGTTACCTAGACATAGTAACATATATCATGATCTGTTTTCTACCCAAACCCCCTCATTATGGTCTGATCGAGCGTAGATGGTCTGAACATCATCATTTTGTAAATCATCAGTTGAATCATGCAACCCTGTATGCAATGATAATTTCATCTATCATCTCATTATCATCATCGTCGTTGTTTTCATCCTCAAACAAAACCGGTCTTCTCCCTGGAAGAACAACATGCCATCTACTAGCTTTTGGGTCTTCAACATAAAACACCTGGTCACAGTCTTTACCCAACACAAACTGATCTTCCTTATTAGTTGTAACACGTGACAGATCAACCAAAATAAGTCCTTTATCATTTTGGAGCCCATGTCGGTTGTCCACCCAATTGCAGCGGAACAATAGAAACGAATCAATGTGATAGTTTAGTTCCCATATGTCCTCTATCACACCATAATACCAACTACTACTGCTCATTGGTTGAACCTGGTTACCTAGACCATATTCAGTCACCGATGCTTCAATTTTTACCCCACTGTTCTGATGTATTGATTTAGCATCTTGGCGTGCAGTGTAGTATGTGCATCCATTAATGTCATACCCTTCAAACGATACAATATCTGTTCCAGGACCAACAGCTAGACATCTGATTTCTTCACTGACATCTTCGGGGTTCAATGAAGCTTGCTCAAACACATATTCCTTAAACCATTGGACGAATACTCGATTTTGTTCTTTTTTAAGCCAGATACGGTTTTTGGTAGGGTTTTGTCGACTCAACTTAGCAATGTGAATATCGAAGTAGGGTTCAACAACCTCAAGGTGTTGTAGTACAAACAAATGTGCCTGATTAATAAGATCACGAGAGATATGAACAACCTTTTTGCCAATAACTCCTTTACCCTTAAATCTACCATGGTGACGTGGTTTGGGAATACCAATTGACTCTGCATCGTTCAAATAACTTGTCACGAATTCTATGACTTCCTCAGTCACTGTTGCTTCGATACTACCTTCCGGTCTATATCTGTTTTTCATTCTACCCTTCAGAATCCCCATATATCGTTCGAAAGGATACATGTAACGTAAGTAGACCGGACCACACAATTTGATCTCTCGGACAATATGCACTACTAAATGCACCATTATGTCAAAGAAAGATGGTGGGAAATACATCTCAAGCTGGCATATTGTCACAACAATTTCATGTTGCAGATCATCGAGGGTGTCTGAGTCAATTGCCTTGCAGCAGACAGCGTTGAAGAAGAAACATAATCGAGTTAGAGCATTTCTGACATTTTCTGGTAATATCCCTCGTATTGCAACTGGAAGAAGATGCAACATTAACACATGATAATCATGAGATTTCATGCCTAACAGTTTCAAATCCTTCATAGAAACTAGGTTCTTCCAGTTTGAAGAGTACCCAGATGGTACCTTCAATGTGTGCAAACACTTGCAAAAACTTAATTTTTCACTCTTAGAGAGGGTATAACACGCAGGAGGTAGATATGTTCGCTTCTCATCCTCTATTGGGTGTAGTTCTTTTCGTATGCGCAACTCTTGCATATCTCTCCTCACCTTCAATCCGTCTTTCGTCTTGCCGGGTATGTTGAGCAAAGTACCACACACTGCCTCACCGACGTTCTTCACAATGTGCATGATATCCAAACAATGTCGAACAGGCATATGCCGCCAATACGGTAGATCCCAAAAAATGGAACGTTTTTTCCAAATGTTCTTCGGCGGCGTGGATGTGTTTCCAAAGACATTTTGAATGTCTTTTACCTTTGCATACACTTCCTCTGCATTCAAAGGCAGACGAGCCACACGAGTCTCGTGCTCATTGTTGAACAACTTTCGCTTTCTCGAACGGTAAGGATGGTCTACTGGAAGAAACCGTCGATGACACATGTAAACATTTTTGCCGCAGTGCTTCAGACGATCTGAACATGTGTCATCCTCACATACCGGACACGCTTTGAATCCTTTCACCGAGTATCCTGACAAGTTCCCATAGGCAGGAAAGTCGTTAACAGTACAGAACAACATCGCCTTCAGTGTGAAATTTTCTTTCGCATGAGCATCATATACCACTGTCCCTTCATTCCACAACAAGTTCAGATCGTCGATCAGTGGTGCAAGATATACGTCAATGTTATGACCAGGTTGCTTTGGACCAGAAATTAGGAGTGATAACATAATGTATTTTCGTTTCATGCACAGCCATGACGGTAAATTGTAGATCACTAGTAGCACCGGCCAAGTGCTGTGCTGACTGCTCAACGTGCCATACGGGTTCATCCCATCGGTACACAATCCAAGTCTCAGATTCCTATCCTCATCCCCAAAATGATGTTTGAATTTTCTGTTGATATTTCTCCACTGAGGTCCGTCTGCAGGATGTCTTAATTTTTCATCAATTTTTCTACCATCGCGTGCCAACGTAAGTTCTTCGCATCTTTCGGGTTGGCAAACAACCGTTTGAATCTAGGAATTATCGGCAAGTACCACAATAATTTCACTGGACGATTTTTTTTCTGAAAGGAGGAATCCTCATCCTTGTCCTTGTACCGGGACAACAAACATTTAGGACACTTGTCTAGATGTTCGTATTCACCCCTATAGAGCACACAGTTATTTGGGCAAGCATGAATCTTTTTATATTCAACTCCCATTGGACACATCCATTTCTTTGCCTCATAGGTGGATGTAGGAAGACCATTCTCATCAGGAAGCATATCATGTATCAGCTCTAGAAATGAAGTGAAACACTTGTCACCAACTCCATATTTCCCCTTTAAGTTGAACAAATTAAGTACAGCAGTCAATTTTGTGTATTTCACGCACGAAGGGTACAAAGGTGTCTTTGATGCGTCCAACAATCTTTGATACTCTTCCGGCTTATCGACAAAAGTATCCGCAACATTTTCTAACATTTCATCCATTTGCTCATCATGGTGAGTGGTCTCACTGTCATCGAATCCTGAATCACTTAACGGTACCGACTCATTGATGGTATTGAAGGTGTGGGCGGTACTTGCGTAACGTGGATCATGAGCACTTGATGATGTTGAAGCACTAGCTGCAACATCTTCTCCATGAAAATTCCATTTGTAATGTGGCATGAATCCACGGGATTAAGATGAAATCTAATTTCCTCAATGTCTACAAATTTCCTTACGACCCCACAGTCAACACAAGGACATGAAATATTGTCCGCCTTTGTTCTGTCCTTGTGTTGCACTGCCGCTTTGATAAACTCTTTCAGCTTCTCATCAAAGTAGTGATCCCCTCGATCACCGTACATCCAGTCACGCTCCATTCTATATGTGAAAACAAAACAAGTTTCAGATTGATTTGTCTTTCAGTTTTGTCTGCATTTGTATATGGAGCATGTTTCTACTGGATGTACGGTTGCAACCAAACTCAGCACTACTCTATGGTTCCAACCAAACTAACGTAGCCTAAGTACTCTAACGTTCCAACGTAACTAATCTAGCCTTATTCTAACAATTCTAACACATTTAATTTAACTTCAACAAATCATTGCATTATTAAACAAAAAATAAAGTTTAATTACTTACTTGTTTTAAGGTTGTACAGAGGAGGAAGCTAGGAGACTGCTTTGGTGATGGGCTGGGAAAGTACTGGTACAAATCCAATAGCAGATTCAGAAGACCTGACAAAGAAAAGTAAAGATTGTTATACACAAATAACAAATAAAATTAATTAATAAGACTAATACGATTCTAGAAAAAATTCGGCATGACCTTTGCGTAATCGTGTTAATCCCATGCTTATCATTAAGCATTCACCAACATCTTATTTACCACGACAAATAAATTCAACAATTGGCAGCAACCATCCTTATTCACAATCACTCAATATTAACCACAACCACTTTTTTCGCAGTAATTAATTAAACACACAAAGAGAAAAGATAGATGAAGATGTTACCTTTTCACTCTTAGTCCACAGCAGAATAAATAAGGAAGAAGAAGTACAGACCACCCCAATTACTGCAGACAGTGGGGAAGCAAGGAAATAATATTAGGGGGGGCAAGAAATCCATTATTATAAGCATTATCATATTAAGAAAATAAAAAAGAGAAAAAAGATAGATGAAGATGTTACCTTTCAGCTCATGCTGCACAACAGAAGCAATGAGGAAGAAAGAGACACAGAGACCACCCCAATTACTGCAGACAGCGGTGAAGCAAGGTAATAATATTAGGGGGGGCAAGAAATCCATTACTATAAGCATTATCATATTAAGCACGTAAAAGAGGAAAAAATGTATCATCGTTTTTGTCTCCATGATGGTCGTATAAAATATATTATTAATTTAATGAGATTAGAGAGTGTGACTGAATTGGTGACTATAAAAATATAGTCACCGCAAATTCCATAAAAATTAATTAAGATAACTTATAGCTATAAACTTAACTAATAAAAAGTATAAATTAATAAAAAGTTTTTTTTAAATTAGTTACTAAAAAAGAATATTTTTAATGAGTGTAAATTTTAGAAAAATAATTATATTAATAATTATAAATTCTAAAAAACTAACTTCATATTTACGAACATAATAACTATATCAACTAAAAATCTGAGTGTAAAAACGAACACGCTAACATTGTTATTTATTCAACTTAATATGGTTACAATCATTAAATTAAGATTGAAGTAGATCAATGCTCCAGAATTATAAAATTATTCCTAATAAAAAAAGAACACAAGTTAACATAACCTGTAAATAACATATCACATCTCTTATCGGAATCTGAGTTTAATGGATAAAAAACGTATGCTTGGGCAACATCCACTTACATATAGCACGTACAGTTGACAAGTACTATAATACTATAAAATATCAAGTAACTTACTTATCGAACATTAGTAGTTTTTTCCAAAAATAATCTCTAGTAATATATTACTGAAGAAACAAGGATGCATTATCACTAGCATCATTGTAATAGTGACAGAATATTCCCGTACCGTTTTTTACAACTTTGGGTTGTATGCAGAGGGCACAAACAGCAAAAATATCAACTCAGGCATTTTATCGAACACCTTACATGCACAACTATTTATACTTGTTCAATAATCTATCTAAATTCAAATTATGTACACACAACTAAACTAACAATCAATTACTATATTACAACTAGTTATTCAATCAACAAGACAATAATTTACAGATTTCAAAGTTCGAATTCGGAATCAAACCTAGGGTTCTGGCAGCAATCTCGATCGACGCCTGCGACTGGCCTCCTGGCGGAAGGATGGCGACGGAGACGGCGGCGAGTACCGGTGGCGCGACGAGGAAGAAGACGGTGGCGGTGGTGGAGGAATCGCAGGCGTCAGCTGCTCAGATCGCCGTCGTCGAGTTCGCCTGTCGCCTTGCTTCGTTCTCGATTGACAGAAGAGAATGAAGGCGAGAGTGACGGGAAGCTCGATTTGGGGAAAAAAAAAGACCCTATGGCAGCGGTTCCAACTAAGAACCGCTGCGATAGGTTAGTAAAAAACACCTATCTCAGCGGTTCTTAGTTGGAACCGCTGCCATAGACGTTTTTTTTTAATTGACCCTACCGCAGCGGTTGTAAGTAACAACCGCTGAGATAGGTTTGCGGGATTTTTAAAAACGGCCTATCTCAGCGGTTGTTTTTACAACCGCTGCGGTAGGGGCGCTACGATAGACCATTTCTGTACTAGTGTAATTAATGCAGTGAACATAACTACACATCACACACATAAATCACATACATACATTCACACAAGTTATTCATCAAACAAATCCGAGCCGAGGAATTCCTCAGGACAACCCGGATCAAATCCCTTTACATACTGTACACCGGGGACCAAGGGTGCGCAATGTGGACTTCTAAGCTTCTCGAGCGCGCACGTCCAACAGGCGGTCTAACAATACGAAGAATACTAAGTGTCAACCCACATGACAATACGTTTCGGTATTTCCGAATAACACTAATAACCCCGGTTTTACACCCCCGGACTTTCAACTGTTAATAGTTAAGGTATCATTATCCTTAAAACTCATTACTCGTAGTATGTATTAATATACGGTTTACGAGGACATCGGTTTTTATTCGAACGTCATGGCTAACGTTTTTAAACGTAGGAATTATATTTCCTATCCCATAGTATTTTATAAACGTTATGCCTGATACAAAATTGTTCGTTCTCGTATCATTACTTCACTGTTACATCACATGCATGGGTATTGTTATAACCTTTAGTTGCATGTATGGTTACATTTTATAACCTATGGTTGTTTGCATTCCATGCAACGTTAGTTTATATTACATAGCATATTACTATTCTCTAACATACCTTATTTTATACAACTTCCCAATTATGTGACAATTTGTATTTATTTAAAACCTTATGACTTTATAGTATATATTTATACTAACAAGTCAATGTTCATTATTTATTATTATATGGTTTGTAATCCATAATATATGTGTGCATGTTATTTGCGCCGGTTTGCATATTTGTAAATATGTACGTTGATCTCTTAATGTAACATGAAGCCTTATATTAGGTGCATGTTCATTCCTTATCCAAAGGTTTATTTAACCTTCTAAAAATCATATTAACCATAGTATTTTATTCATGTATACTATAGTTTATATCTTCATTTGATATATATAAGTATATATATATATATATATAGATATATATATATAAGTGTATGCGCTAGCATGCTAGTTTTTTTTTATAACTATGCTTTTGACCACATAACATTATTTAGTGTTACACTTATATCCTGATATCACATTGTATGATATTTTATGCGTCATTAGCTTTTAACATAAAGTTTTTGTACTTATATTTATAAACCGAAAATGACATATACTTATAATACACTATTACTTCTTTATTTACATAATTCTCATTTATTACAATATAGTCACACAACTTATAGCATGCTATAAATACCTTGTTTAATATCATCAAAACATTGTAATAGGATATAACCTATAGTTTTGTAATATTTCCCTTTAATTGCCGAATAGGCATATATTTAATATTTCATCTCCTTTCAAACCCCACACTTTATTATTATTACGATTTCACCACAATTTTTATAACATACTTAACTCACCATATATTATAGCATTTGAATTTTATAGTATGTATACTCTATAGTTTCAATATTTCCGAAAAATACAAACGAACCCTTAGGTTCTGTTTTTTTTTTAACCCTTGACTTCCCATACCTATGCTCTTACCGCAAATCTTATAATATTTTTACATATTCTATGTTACATCACTTCAAACATTATATTATTTATAACATATAGTTTTTATATGTTATTTCCTTAATATTACCGAACAGCCCATAGTTGTTTGGTATATTTCTTTTCCCAGCCAGTATTCTTTTCTTATTTACATTTTGACCCAAATTTATATCATATACTTTCATATGTCACAAAAATCATATATTATACTCTTTTAGCAATATACCCATTTACATAATTCCAAAAATTCCCAGATTTCATACTTAGGATATAAATCACCATATTAACCAAACTACACCTCTACTTTTCGGTATTTACGTTTTATACCCCATAAGTTTTATAAATTCAACATTCCACTTATAATGTTAACATAAGTTCATAAATTAATTATTTATGAAATTAAATTTGGTCAAACCTTCTAATATGGTCTATGTTGACCCAATAACTTTCAGTTTGACCAGAAGTTTATGTATTTGCGGTTTTGGCCACACTTTCTCAAAAATTACCATTTGACCCCCATTTTTATAAACTCAATAAAATTCATAGAATATCTCTTTTAACATATAGTTTTCGACTTTATTTTATTCGGTCTCTAAAATTTATTTAAATCACAATTCATCCTCAAACTTTTTCGGTAATATATATTGTTCTAAAATTCATTTTAAATCCATTTTTAACTTAACATAGCAACTAAATTAAATGGCCTAAAATGCTTGGCCTTGTTACATTAATTTACATTGGATAAAATTTCACATAAATGTTATAAAAACTATATTGTTTACGGTTAAATATATAGTTTTTCTTTAATGTTCCTAAAATCATTTAATTATTTCCTATGACATTATATGTCATCTAAACTTTGTATTATCAACTAAAAATGTTATAACACATTATAATACATAGTTTAGTCATTTAAGACCATGTTTGGTCTCGGTTCACATCACTCATATCCTAATATTTTTATAAATCATGTTTTGACCCATAATAAACTTTCTTGACCTTATAGGTCTTTAGCACACTAAATTAATCAACCCAAAATGTTATTAAACATTTTAATACATAATTGAATCGTATGATCCTATCCAAACCCACGGCTCATATATATATTCATACCACAAAATACCATGAAAACCATCTTATATCATAAGGTAAGCTTGAGTATATTAATGATTCCAACTGAACCGTCTGGGTCCCTCTTCAATTTAAAGGACAACAGAAGAAATCAGAGGCTTCTGTTATTATGATGGGCATGTGGTTTATACTTCAGTTCCGTCTTTGGACGTAGGAAAATAACCGTGATATGCACTACCTTATATTGCCTATCATTTGCTTCGGTTGTGTGACAGAAAACAAAGCAACGTCTCATCTGTTATAACAGCAAGACCTATACCGTACTGATCATTGTTTCACAAGTGTGATAGTAGGAACATCTAATTTTGTTACCATTAGAACTAGGATTATGCTTCTGTTTATGTGATGATTATTTGATTCATTTGTGTAACAGAAGAAACCTCCAGCCCTCGGCATTATAATATAGAGGAGAAGAAGCAGAGTTCAAGTATATTACCGCTAGTGGAATGAATGTCTTATGCCCCTGCGGTTCCAGATTGCAGCACTCTACTTCAATCTGTTGTACAGATGCAGTAGTACTCTTCAGCGGCGCATATGTAACAGAAGGTGGGGTTGCTGCAGAGCATGCTCCTTGCTCACCAGTCAGCCCAAGAAAAGAATGGAAAGAAACACAGAACATATGTAGCTGTGGGTTAGGAGATTTACCAAGAATGAGAGAATGAGCTCTGGCAGAGTATGTATGTTATCGCTTGAAGCATGGCACTACCCTTCTCTGTTTACGTGAGGAAACAAAAGAATAAAGTCAGGACTGGTTTGGAACACCACCGGCAAAACAAGGAAAGGAACGGTGGTACTGGTATCCCTTACCGTGGCTGGTACAGCAAGGTGTAGTTCGGGTCTTGATACCCACATGAGCGGAGGTTGTGCTTGTTCTCTCATTTTCTTTGTACGTGGAAGAAATAGTGAACAGATTGGGGAAACTCCACTGGTTATTACGAGAAGAAAGGAAATGGAGAGGGCATAAAGCCTCTTCTGTTTGTACGTGAATGCACTAGTACTGGAGCTGAGACTCATTCTCTGTCTCGAAATGGTGGAGATGAGACTCCTGTGTAGACGCTATCACTTGATGAACCGTGGACACTCTTCCTCGTAGGCGTGATCAAACAGGGACATGTATGTGTCTTGTCCTTCCACAAGTTGGGTATCTCCTTGAACAGGTTATGAAAACCAATGCTTTCCTCTTCTGTTTTTTTATTGTCGATGAATGTCTCATCTTCATACATTAACACCACTCTGTTTGCTGCAGCAGGTAACAGCAGCCAAGGGAGGTCTAGTGGAGGTTCGTGGTTTTGGAACAGCAAAAGGAACTGGGTTGTTTACGCTCCTGGATTAACAAGAAGGAAGCTGGAGCTACTACTCTACCGTTGGTCTCAGCAGCTGGGTCCGAGATGGAGCTGAGAACGACAGAAGAGAACTTGCATTATTATTTCTGTTTGTTGTCGTGAGAGGATAGGAAGGTTGCAGTGTATCTTCTGTTTGTTCGCGATGGAGCAGGAAGGTAGCAGTGTTTCTTCTGTTTTGTTCGCGATGGAGCGGGAAGGAAGCGATGTTTCTTCTGTTTTATTCGCGATGGAGCAGGAAGGAAACGATTTTGACAGAAGGAGGAGAATTTGATGATAGTGGTAGCAGGTATGGTTTGGTAGGAGGTACTTCTTTTCTAGCTACTTTGGGAAGCTTCCCATGTTTTGAAAAAATAAGTTCACTTATCCATGTATATGTGGGACAAGTTGGGTAGTAGTGGAGCAGTAGATAGTTGTTAGATTGTTAATATTATGTAATAGTAAGATGCTACTTGTAATAATTCGTTGCAATTTATTACTGAAATTGAGCACAGCTCATCCGGTTAAGGCTACGGGAAAGGTACGAGAGGTCTCAGGTTTGAATCCCGTCTAGAGCATGTTTGCTCTTTTTTTGTTTCAGCCTTATTTATACTTATCCCTTGTATATGTGCAGCCGTATTAACATGTCGCGTTATTAGCTGTATATACATATATATAACCGGTTATTTGTTACGTCACGTTATTAATTATACCTATATATGAATACGACTATTTTATTTGTCGTGTTTTAGCTATATGTACCTATGCGACTGTATTATCGTGTCACGTTTTTAGTTATACGTACAACGTTATAATATTGTAACATTGTGTATATGTACATATATGTGTACGTGACCGTATTAATATGTAACATCGTCATATTTTCGGACATGTATATGCTCGTACAAAATTTAATTGTTCGTTCGCTCACAAGTCGTTACATACCCATAATAATGTACACATTATTATTTAGGCCATAATTTAATTGGTAATATGTCCAATCCATATTTAATTAAGTAGGGGTATTTCAATTGGAGTATTCTAGCTAACTAATTCCAAAAGAGTATAAAGAGTGCTACTAAGGACATATCTGGTCCTAAAATGTACTTAAGTCAATATTAGGGTTTAAGGAGCTTTAAAGCTCATTAGGGCATAATTAACAAGATAAATCATTTCTAGAAAACTTGGGGTATTTCACATTATCAATAATTCAACATGGCTGTGTATATAATCACGTGTAGCAATTATATATATATATATATATATATATATCCCTCCTCTTTAGCCGCTTTGATCTCTTTGTCAGATTATAAAATAAAATCCTTTATCTTCTGTATTTTTATCCGTACAAGCATAAAAAACCATACATGAGGAATAATTTTAACATTTAACATAATTAAACACTTAAGTGGGGAAATATATAAAATTAAAGCTTAAATTAATAAACAACGAAGCATATAAACATAGATGAATTCCTTACTTATCAAGATGGCCATGGATAGTCAACAACTGCCTCTTCGGTTCAAACATTGGAATAAGATAAGTCCATTGAAGAGCATGAGTTTAGATGTGTCCTTCTCTGGGTTCGCATCTACAACGTACCACGAACATACTGCAACATTAGCTTTGTAGAGAAAGTGGCGACCAAGCTGGTATGGTTTACGAGAGTCATGGAGGATCCTACTGATATACCCATATAATTTAGATGATTTATGAGTATATGTTAGACATTTATTGATTTATTATAGTCTTATTAAATTGGTGGTTATTAGAATGATGCTATTTGTGAGAGTTAAACTATTAAGTAAGGGTAAGAGGTAACTTGAAATAAGGAGGAAGTAACCAGATTTTATTTTCTTCATTTTCCCTTCTTTTTCTTTTCTTCTTTTTCTTTTCCTTCTTTTCATTCTCTTTCCTGGAATTCATGCCACCCTCATTCTCTTCTCTTATGCGCCTCTCTCCAACATCTTCTTCTTCATCTCTCACAAAATCCTTCTTCTTCATTGCTGCCTCAGGTTAATTCGAAGGGTAGGTGTGACTATGATAGTTAGGGTTTACAAAATTATGAATTGGGTTATTTTATTGATGGACTATTGAAAGTAGTTATGTTAAGTTTTAGATTCCAAGTTCGTCGACTATGGTTGCTAGTGAGTGTGTGTGACCTCTGACTGTGGTATTGAAATACCCTGAACTTAACTATAGTGATTAAAATCATTCTAATATGATATTTAAGGGCCTAATAGTGCCGAAAGAATATTGGTGAAGAAAATAAAACCAAAAGAAAAGAGAAAGCGCTTAAAAGCAAAAAATGTAAAAATGAGTGTTACATAACCATAGGAATTATGTGACCTTGAATAGGATCCTAGGTGGATTCCTAAGGCTCAATTATGCCTAAATAATATGTAGAAATAATTCCAAAAGAAAACGGATCCATAAAATGGATTAAAACCACAAACGAATCTAAAGCGCGTTTTTTGAGGAAACCGGGAAAACGTGACTTTAAGCGAGTTAAATAGACCCGTAATAATTATAGCCACTCAAATGTCTATAATTAAACCTTAGTGAAGGTCTAGGATCATTAAAATAAATTAAACGAGAAAATTCCGGACAACGGGTTCCGATGAGTGAATAGTGTAAAAACTAGAACTTGTTGGGTGTTAAGTGTAATAAAGCTAAACTAGCATTCCCCTTGTGTAAAAAAAAAAATCAGAAGTTATATGTGTGTGTGTGGGGGGGGGGGGACGTTTCTTCAGCCTTTTCCCCCTCTCTAATACACTAGAAGACAAAGTAAGAAAGTAAAAGCAAGAATCCATTACCTTTTCTCTCACGGTGGCAGCCTCCCTTCTGATTTCTTCTTCTTCCTCCCATCCTCCCATGGAGATTTAGAAGACCTCCATTTAGCTCTCTTTTCACCTCCATTTTTGAAGGCTCAAACAAGCTCCAAAAATTACAAAAATTGTTCCATTGAACTCCCCTCACTTAGGAGATCAATTCCCTCTTTTCAAAATTAAAAATTCACCACTTTCATCTCCATGGGTAAAGCTCATTTAAGGCTTGAAGAACACCATTGTAAGCTAGAACAACCCCTTGATGGTTTGAGGTAAGAAAGTACTTCAAATATCCATCTTTTTCTAGCTTTTCTCCACAACTGAAAATTCTAGATTTTGAGCCCTCTTGTGCTTCTTGCTCTAGCCGATTTTAGCATATGAAAGGAGCTGGAATCTGGTGGTTGAGCTGGCCAAACATTTCATCTAGTGATTGAAAGGTAATCACTCATTTTTGAGCTTCAAACTCCTCTTGAATTCTAGGGTTTATTCTAGAGTGTGTATTCACTTGAGTATATGTGTATCCCATTGGATAATGGGTTGTAGCTTGACTAATTGGTAAAAAACAAGAACAAGAGGGAAATGGAAGAAGAACAAGGAAGGAAGGAGGGAAGAAAGGAAAGAAGTCAAAGAAATCACAAGGTAATGAGCTCACCTTGGAATGAGTTTTAATGTCTTGTAGTATGAGAAATAATATTGTTTTAGTAGTGTAAGAGCTGTGGTAAGTGTACATAGAAATTGAGCTTGTGTTGTGTATATGATGAGTAAAGGGCTTTGTAAGCCAAGTTGCTTTAGGTGTTGAGTTTGTATAAGGTGCTGGAACTAGAAGGGGTGTTGGTGCCTAAATTGATGTGGATATTGGAATTGAATATGTGAGATGAAATATGCATGTGGGCAAAGTTAAAATTATAGGGGAGACTCTGTCGAAATTGCTCTAGAAATTTGATAACTTAAGTGTGTTGATGAGAAGAAAAGAACCTAGCTTAACTAGGTGTCTTGGAGGTAAAAGTTGAGTAACTAATCACTTTGGGAACTAGAGTAGAAGAAGATGATGTAAGTTGCGTATTGGAAGTGCATTAGTGTGGAACAAGGAGTGAGTATGAATGAAGAGCAAATCTGTAGCATAGAAGACTAGAGAATAAGTGCCAGTCCTTGGAGAATGTAAGTGTGTGATCTATGTAATTTAAACATGAATTGAGCAAGAGTTGGGTAATGAATTGGACCCAAGATTAGAGCATGATTAGGAGTGTTTTAAGATGTTAAATCATGTAGAAAACACATGGAAGGACTAGGGAATGATTAGGTGTGGATTAAGGTTGGAATTGGGGTTGAAAATGGATTTTTAGCAGCTTTTTAACAGGGTTCGAGACTTAGGGGCCGGACCAAGTCCCGGCCAACATGAAAAATGCCCTGAAAGTTCAGAAATGTAGTGGAACAAGGTGTGAGTATGAATGAGGAGCAAATCTGTAACATAGAATACTAGAGAATAAGTGCAAGTCCTTGGAGAATGTAAGTGTGGGATTTATGAAATTTAAACATGAATTGAGCAAGAGTTGGGTAATGAATTGGACCCAAGATTAGAGCATGATTAGGAGTGTTTTAAGGTGTTTAATCATGTACAAAACACGTGGAAGGATTAGGGAATGATTAGGTGTAGATTACGGTTGGAATTGGGGTCGAAAAATGGATTTTTAGCAGCTTTTTAACAGGGTTCGGGACTTAGGGGCCGGACCAAGTCCCGGACCAACACGAAAAATGCCCCGAAAGTTCAGAAATGTAGTGGTCTGGGACTAGGGACCCGGACCATGTCCCGGACCAATGTAGAAAAATAGCCGTAAGTGAGTTATGCTTGGGTCCGGGACTATAGACCCGACCATGTCCCGGACCAAGCACAAAAATCAACCGAATGTGTTTTAAGGCTTTAAATCAGGGGGGAAGGATGGGTATTGGTCTTAGATGTTGTTTAGGACTAGTTTGGTGACACATAAATGTCCTAAGATGTATAAACAAGTGCTATAATGAGTGAGAAGTAAGTAACAAATGTAAATAAGTTTGAAATGTAAGGGGTAAGTAATTGTAAGTCGGGAAACTCTAAAGATTAAAAGAGTTAGGTTAATTATAGATAATTAACCGTTCGACTCCATGTATGTTATAGGATTGGGATTGTTGGACTCCAAAGGAGGGTCGGTGATCGAACAACTACGGTGAACGGTATGATTTTCTCATGTCCTGTATGCTACCTTGGCTACCCTGATTTGTGTGTTTGTGTGTTATGTGTGACCACCTAAATAAGATAAAATACACGAATCGGGTTATTGCACTTTCTTGTGCTTGTAATGTATTGTTCCTTGTTGGGATGTATTTGAACTTGTAGTTTGTATAATTCATGAAATGTATGGATGATGATGAAGTGCTTGATTGTGGTTGTGCAATTGTGCTAACCCTTGACTTAGTGATTGTGAAACGATTCTCACTAACTCACTAACTATGTAATCCTTCTAACCTTGAGTAAATTGGTAAATTGGAGTATGTAAGAAGTCCGATATAGTTTCGGCCACGCGTGAGGATGAGGAGACACAAGAGGTTGGATCCGAATCCTGGCCTATATCTTTTCCATGGTCTAAATTCCTTAAATGGGTAGCAACCTGGATTAGTGAGTCAACCTAAACCCCGGTGGTGAGACGGTGTAGTCCCTGCCCGGAGGTCACACCGACTTGACTTGAGTATTAAAGTAAGAAAGTATTTGGTATTGTAAGATCATGGCTGGTGTAAGTCATTGATCTCGAGTAAAGAGTAAAGTACATCCGATTAACCCGGATGAGTAAGTAACTAACGAGTATTGTGTATGAACTTGAGAATTGTATCTCAACACCATGGTAAGTAGGTATGGTTGACTGGTGATTGTCTTTCTTTGTATGTATCGGATTGTGTGTATGTATGCACTGTGGTATGAATGTATTAGTGTTCATTATAGCATATATGCAAGTATAAATGAAATGAACTCCATGTATTCGACCAAGTAGTCGGCGTACCCCCGTTAGCACGCAGGGTATGCGAATTTCATATGCAGCTTTTGCTGAGGCCCTTGGGGCAGTGTTTTATATTTTAGGTACCCGACAAGGCTAAGTGGTCGAGAGTAAGACCGGGCTGTTATGATCAGTATAGCTAGGGAATATCTTGGATAGTGTATTCCTTGTATACGGGCTTGTAGCCCTTTGAACTGCCGGTGTACCAAGTGGTACACCCTTATGTATGTTGGAAAGTAAGAAGACTTGTGAGACATGGGTAGGAGGTTAGACTCTTGATAAGTATGTATAGACTTGTGAGAAATATTGTATTTGGATTTGAATCTTAGCAAACTCAGTATATTGCATTGTAAGTATTCAACAATGTATGAATGGAGAATAGTTTGTACTCGGTTTGGAAATTGAAGTGTGTATTGTAATGTTTGTACTAGGGTATTCCGGTCCATCATACCGATGCTGTAATGGAAGTAGGCCTTGTTAGTCACATGGGTGGCTAACAGAATTGTATCACCCACCGTTGTGTAAGGAAGTATCCGCTGCGTGAGTATGAAGTACGAGGAGATTAGACGGTAATGACGAGATAGCGGTAGGGGTGTTACAAAAGTGGTATCAGAGCGATGTATCACTCTAATGACTGGAAATACCGAGTTCAGGAAATACCGAGTTAGGAATTAGGAGCTTAGGGCTAAGGGTTGAGTGATAGCGTGAGAGATACGCTAGTTAGGAACCACCGGTGTGTACCGGATACCTACAATATCACACCCGCCCTCCACATCCCCCACTGTATAACTTGAGAAAGAATGCCAGAGAGAAGGAAAGTCCTCTCATACTCGGAAAACTCGATCTAGCAGTAGTGAAATATCCCTATAAGAGGAAAGGACCTGTCATACAGTAGATTCTAAGGATTGGAAATCCTGGAGACAGTTCCCAGTTGAACATCAATAGTACCCGGACTTAATAGCGGTAGAATGAGAACCCTAACCATAAGGAGACTTGAACTTATGACAGCACGGGGTGACATGCTTAGCAGTCACGAGAACCTGGCTGGTCAAGCAGCAGCAGGAGAGAAGCACTAAGCATGCAACGAAGCAGAAAAAGAGCGGTAACAAAACCGAGACATGAGTCTACGGGACCGCAAAAGCTAGATAATACCACCAATAGTATACTAATTGACTAAGGACATAGCCGGGTGTGGTTAACTCCAAAACTACAATGCCAAGAGGTTACAATACCTGGCTGACATAGCTCAGACAGCTCTGAGAATATTCACGGGATATAATCCGACAGGACTACAGAAGTAGTCCCAAAAAATTAGGACTCGGTAACCACAATAAACGTGTGGGAACGAACGACGAGGAGAACACAAATTAATAAATAGGGATCTTCAAGGGTTGAAGAAGCACCCTGATCAATGAAATCCATGTAAGAATCACTGAGAAGTTACTCAAAAGATTGATTAACCCAAGTAAAAGATCAGTGGATCAAGGGAAGAGCCAACAAGGCTACCGAATACGTAAGGAAACAATACCGTAACCGGTATAGGTTAACCCAAAAACCACTAGTACCACGCACTTGCCACGACAAGTGCAGTAATAACAGGATTATTCAGGAAGACTTTTAGCAACAACAAGTACATAGTAAAGTACCGTGATCGCAATGAAGCAACTACAAGATCACAAATCCTAAGGATTTGAAGAATGAAACCTTGGAAGGGCCTAACTATCTACCCATTGTAATAAGAAATATACCAGCCAACGAGGAGCTAGACTTGGTCAGAATCAACCGGCATTGAAATGCCATGAAGATTTTTCTTTCAAAACCAAATTCTTTTAAAACTCAAACATTTCTTTTAAACCCCCATATTTTTAAAACCAAACCAGAAGATACCCCATAAGATAACATAAGACGATATGAGAGGAGTTGACAACAGAATACTTCACCTAGGTGTGTGATGAACACTACGCGTGTACAAAATGAGATGTGGGACGACCGCACTCCGATAGTCGGGTAAGTAGCAATGTGTCAGTAAGGTACCCCACGTATGTATACAAGTGGTGTACGGAACACGAGAAGTAGTTGACTCCATTCTATGGACCGTAAGTAAGTTCAAACCAGAATAGATAGACATCTCGGACGATTAAAGAGGAAGAACGTAGTTGAGCTAACGAATATGAAGGAACTTAGAGAACTCATCGAAGGATAAAGAATAAGAATTAAAAGGTGTAAGGAGCACTGATTATTATGTATAGACATTGGATATGTCTCAAGATTCGTGAAGGAACACATGATAGCCGGACGAGTACCCAACTTAAACACAATAAGGCAAATGCCTAGCATGGACACACCAATGTCCAATAAACGGGATAGAATTCCCGGAACAATCACCATGACTACATGGAATATTAATCTTCACCAAGAGGATATTTGAACCGGTCTAGAACACAAGGAGAAAGTACCAATAGCTTACCCAAGAACGGGAGACGTTATAACCCTAAATGGCATAGTTCAAATACAATATCGCAAGGTGGTGTAGTTAACGCAACATATCGTAAATGTTAGCCAGATAAAATGGCGTAACCTGGCAACACCCAGGAGCAATCCTTGAAGGGTGTACATGTCAACAACCGCTGAAAGAATGTCGTGATAAGCACACGTCAGCTAAAACAAACACTCGGTTAGGAAACTGAAGGGATTCCACTTAACAGGAAATGCCCTAAATTTCTAGGAGGCACTAATTATGCTAGATTGCCTAAGGGGTCTCCCATGCCATGGAGCCCAGTAATACCTCTAACCATACGATGGTGTACGGAGAAGTAGAAATATGTATCAACAGCTTGCGAGAAGCATAGCCCGAAGCAATGTGGCTTAAAAGCCATAAACCGACTACGTTAAGTTGATTTAAACGGTTGCAAAACCACACTATAGAATGACAAGAGTTGCCGGAAATGGCACCCGTAAGAGAAGGGGTATTATTTCATACAATGCATAGAACGACAATCGAACCACTCGATTTGCAATCAATGTAATGAGCAGAGCATCAGCCTCGTATACATTGATAGAGCTTTAGTTGCCTTTCCTGCTCCTGTAGTAACAGTAGTACCGAGACATAAAGATCTCGTTACATGAGGCCACTAATGCGGTGTTTATGTGGACCCTCCAGAAGAAGGCTTTCACCTACTAATATACTGAAACTTGAGCATATGATATTGCCAACGAACAATTCGAACGAGAAAAGGAAATTCCAAGAATAGTATGAATAAGGAAGCTTTGATAGTAACAGTTGAAAACCGAAGAGTAGACAGTTTAGAAGCGAACGCAAATGTGTACAATGTGGATTGTAGAGTAATAATGCTCAAGGAGTGTGGAGACTTGAAGGAGTAGTATACTCCATAGTCAACCAAATGAACGCGAACCATTGTATGAATGGGGAAATACCCGAGCAGAAGCTAACATGGTAAAACCTCGTAGGGCTTGTGAGTGGAAATAAATCCCTCAACAAGAAATTTCACTTGTCAGTGATGGAATACTCTCCTATTAGAGAACGGGACCAGAAAACCCTTGAAGTTTCCTTGGGATGTCCCAATGATGTGCAGAGAGAAGCAAGAATGCATAAGCAAACCTTATATCTAATGCCGGATTTCAAGGCAGTGAACATCAAAACAAACAATGTGAGTGCGTATCTTGACACATCAAATTACCAACACTCAAAGAGCTGGTGATCCAATAGATAACTTCATCATTAGTCAACCAAGATTTGGTAATGATACCATAAGTGATGCGAGAATGTGAGGTAAACTAACCTACACATGAACAAAAAATGGAAGTAGAACATCTTCACATTGGAAACACAATGACATTGTAGCGTGTTACAGCGACCCGCCATACACAGGAAAAGGAAACTTCCGGTGTGCTCACACCAAAAAGAATTGGAAATAAAGTAAGATGTTACAAGTGAACAGTTGAGGAGTTGCGCCAACAATGGACAAAGACTAAAGGCAAGCTACTATGTAGCAAAGGCTATGAAAACAATGTTTGTATAATGAATGGGAATGTGGTGCGCAACAAGCGACCACTATGAAAATATGGTTAGACAACAATATGGAGACAAAGCCATGAGCTGGACTCAGTGGAGTCGAGAAGCATGAATTGGTAGTTAGACTAGGCGTTAAGGCCTATAGTCTGAACCATATAACAAAGATCCCACAAGGAACACATCGTTCATTCCAAATACAAGTATAAGGAACTGAAAGCGTATACCTAGTGGATCAACTCAATAAGAAGAGTAATAACTTGGGGCAAGAGTACCGATTACTAAACAACTGACCGTACTAAATACGGAGGATTTGTAAACGCAACAGTGAACGTGGCGCAACCTAGTGTAAGCGTAAATCTAGTAACAAACCATGCAGCCTTCGACCAAAGATGCACGAAGAACATTGGACGTGCCAACACACAACCAGTGAATTCCACCGGAATAAAAGCATAAACCAGATCATAAACGCTATGAGGATGATGCGTATGAAATACAGGATCATGCAATAAAAGAAACTGGTATAACACTACATGAGTGAATAGCCAGAAACCAATGACTAGAGGAACACTACATATGCGTAGTAGCTCAACCTCAACCGACAACAAGTTGGAGGAACTAAGTGAGTAATCACATAAGTATACGGCAGTATGTTTGATAGATTTCTAGAAAAACACAATGAGTTCACGCATGGTAAGAGTTACCACGCACCGGTTGAGAAACCATATATCCCAAGATAAAAGGGATAAGAAGTTAATGTGTAACACATTTAGAATAACAAAAGAGGCGAAAGTCGCGCAAAAGAAGTTAGTGGGCCCTAGCTCAGAGGTTTGAATATACCCAGTAAGTATGAGAGAATGGCTAATTATCAATGCCTTGAAGCCTGATAGGCTAGAACCAAACCGGTTATGAGTTAAATAAACTCCAATGGGAATTCTTGGTGCAGGGGCAAAACCGTTAGTATGGTTAAGACCCTTTGACCATAAACCATAGTACAATAGACCGCATGGAAGCCAAGACGCTTCAGAACGCCCTAATTTAGTGAACCAATGTTCAATGATAACATATGGTAGATTACGTGGGTGTAATCCCTTTTAAGGGGGGGGGGGTAGAGCAAAAACCGCTTAGTGTAAGTTTCACGTATTTAACACGTAAACTACAATGTGCATAGCACAAATGGGAATTGTTTGATGATTGGTATGTATGTTACATAAACATATGCACCATTCATAGCCTAGTTATGGTTATCGTGCACAAGTGATGCGAATATCATGTATATAAAAATATACCTGTCTTGTAACTCATGTGTGAGTATACAAGAAGAAAGGAGTAGAGAAACTTCTGGGGAAAGAGAATCCCTATAGTATAGTCTATCTAAGTTAGACCGGTATTATGATGCATGAGTCGGTATGAAGCCGATGTAGAACTTAGAGGGAATTGAGCTCCCTAGGTATTGTTTTGAGGTGAATTGAGAAGGATAGGTGGACGGAACTCCACAAGTATTATATTCCTTAGATAGAATATTTAAGATGATTGAGAATAATGGATGAAAGGAGTAATTTATGAAATAAGTCCCATGAGTAGTGAAGTCTCAGGTAAAATATTGGGAAGTAAACTGAGGATAATTGATGGATTGAGTTCCATCCTTTGGAGATGTATGAATTTGTGAGTATGACTAGGAAGAGTAAAAAGATAGAAAATGGAAATAATTGAATTATTCAATTGTTTGAAACCGATGTGGGAAGTCGAACTTGATCCTGATCAGGTCAAGGGAAACGGAACACAAAATGGGGTGGAAAGATAGTTCAACACTGATGCGGATCACATCAGGGTCGAATGATTCTTGAAGCTCCCTTCAAGTGGTCACAAGTAATCACGCATAGAATAGATGTAATGAGTATAAATTGGATTTGGGAGTTGGTTGTGTTTCAAAAGGATTCCTAACTAATATTTGTAAGAAGTTTTCCTTCAAACCTGTGGATGAGGATTAGTTTAAACCCTCTACCACTTAACCGTGGGCTGCGGTCCTTTGTCTGATGACCGGGAGAACGGTGGTAGTGTATTATGTTGTATTATTCCAAGGGCAGCGGGACGTAGAGAAGTCCTGTATCTAGATGACCTGAGTGCCTGCGGGATCATACGGTAGAGTATTCTTGCATTGCTTTGGGATAGCTTTGCATTGTATGTATGTATAATCTGGTATTGGAAACCCAGATGGTTGGTTGTAATGCAGATCGGAGTGATGGTATTGTACTTGTATGGTATCGTATGTAAAGACCTTGAGTAATGGATTTAAGAATCTGTAAGGAGTAGTAAGGTATGACTTTGACAATTGAAATGTCAAATGAGTAAATATAGTAATCCTTCAACTTTGAACAACTTTGAGGGCAAAGTTCCTTAAGGGGGGTAGATTAAAATACTTCGAACTTAACTATAGTGATTAAAATCATTCTAATATGATATTTAAGGGCCTAATAGTGCCTAAAGAATATTGGTGAAGAAAATAAAACCAAAAGAAAGAGAAAATGCTTAAAAAGCGAAAAATGTAAAAATGAGTGTTACATAACCATAGGAGTTATGTGACCTTGACTAGGATCCTAGGTGGATTCCTAAGGCTTAATTATGCCTAAATAATATGTAGAAACAATTCCCGAAGAAAATAGATCCATAAAATGGATTAAAACCACAAACGAACCTTAAAGCGCGTTTTTCGAGGAAACCGGGAAAACGTGACTTTAAGCGGGTTAAATAGACCCGTAATAATTATGGTCACTCAAATGTCTATAATTAAACCTTAGTGAAGGTCTAGGACCATTAAAATTAATGAAACGAGAAAATTCCGGAAAACGGGTTCCGGTGAGTGAATAGTGTAAAAACTAGAACTTGTGGGGTGTTAAGTGTAATAAAGCTAAAATAGCATTCCCCTTGTGTAAATAAAAATCATAAGTTATGTGTGTGTGTGTGGGGACGTTTCTTCAGTATTTTCCCCCTCTCTAATACACTAGAAGACATAGTAAGAAAGTAAAAGCAAGAATAGTACAAATTACCTTTTATACTCTCTCTCCTCCCCATTTCCTTTTCTCTCACAGTGGCAGCCTCCCTTCTGATTTATTCTTCTTCCTCCCATCCTCCCATGGCAATTTAGAAGACCTCCATTTTATCTCTCTCTTCACCTCCATTTTTGAAGGCTCAAACAAGCTCCAAAAATTACAAAAAATTGTACCATTGAACTCCCCTCACTTAGGAGATCAATTTCCTCTTTTCAAAGTTCTGAAATCACCACTTTAATCTCCATGGGTAAAGCTCATTGAAGGCTTGAAGAACACCATTGTAAGCTAGAACAACCCCTTGATGGTTTGAGGTAAGAAAGTAGTTCAAATATCCTTCTTTTTCTAGCTTTTCTTCACAACCGAAAATTCTTGATTTTGAGCCCTCTTGTGCTTCTTGCTCTAGCCGATTTTGGCATTTGAAAGGAGCTGGAATCTGGTGGTTGAGCTAGCCAAACATTCCATCTAGTGATTGAAAGGTAATCACTCATTTTTGAGCTTCAAACTCCTCTTGAATTCTAAGGTTTATTCTAGAGTTGTGTATTCACTTGAGTATATGTGTATCCCATTGGACAATGGGCTGTAGCTTGACTAATTGGTAAAACAAGAACAAGAAGGGAAAGGGAAGAACAAGGAAAGAAGGAGGGAAAAAAGGAAAAAAAGTCAAAGAAATCACAAGGTAATGAGCTCACCTTGGAATGAGTTTTAATGTCTTGTAGTATGAGAAATTATATTGTTTTAGTAGTGGAAGGGCTATGGTAAGTGTACATAGGAATTGAGCTAGTGTTGGGTATATGATGAGTAAAGGGCTTTGTAAGCCAAGTTGCTTTAGGTGTTGAGTTTGTATAAGGTGCTGGAACTAGAAGGGGTGTTGGTGCCTAAATTAATGTGGATATTGGAATTGAATATTTAGCTGAAATATGCATGTGGGCAAAGTTAAAAGTATAGGGGAGACTCTGTCGAAATTGCTCTAGAAATTTGACAACTTAAGTGTGTTGATGAGAAGAAAAGAATCTAGCTTAACTAGGTGTCATGGAGGTAAAATTTGAGTAACTAGTCACTTTGGGAACTGGAGTAGAAGAAGATGATGTAAGTTGCGTATTGGAAGTGCATTAGTGTGGAACAAGGAGTGAGTATGAATGAGGAGCAAATCTGTAGCATAGAAGACCAGAGAATAAGTGCAAGTCCTTGGAGAATGTAAGTGTGGGATCTATGTAATTTAAACATGAATTGAGCAAGAGTTGGGTAATGAATTGGACCCAAGATTAGAGCATGATTAGGAGTGTTTTAAGGTGTTTAAACATGTAGAAAACATGTGGAAGGATTAGGGAATGATGAGGTGTGGATTAAGGGTGGAATTAGGGTTGAAAATGGATTTTTAGCAGCTTTTTGACAGGGTCCGGGACTTAGAGGCCGGACCAAGTCCCGGACCAACACAAAAAATGCCCCGAAAGTTCAGAAATGTAGTGGTCTGGGACTAGAGACCCGGACCATGTCCAGGACCAATGTAGAAAAATAGCCGTAAGTGAAGTTATGCTTGGGTCCGGGACTATAGACCCAGACTAAGCAGAAAAATCAACCGAATGTGTTTTTAAGGCTTTAAATCATGGGGGAATGATGGGTATTGGTCTTAGATGTTGTTTAGGACTTGTTTGGTGACACATAAATGTCCTAAGATGTATAAAAAAGTGCTAGAAGTGAGTGAGAAGTAAGTAACAAATGTAAATAAGTTTGAAATGTAAGGGGTAAGTAATTGTAAGTTGGGAAACTCTAAAGATTAAAAGAGTTAGGTTAATTATAGAAAATTAACCGTCCGACTCCATGTATGTTATAGGATTGGGATTGTTGGACTCCGAATGAGGGTCGGTGATCGAACAACTATGGTGAACGGTATGATTTTCTCATGTCCTGTATGCTACCTTGGCTACCCTGATTTGTGTGTTTGTGTGTTATGTGTGACCACCTAAATAAGATAAAATGCACGAATCGGGTTATTGCACTTTCTTGTGCTTGTAATGTCGTGTTCCTTGTTGGGATGTATTTGAACTTGTAGTTGGTATAATTCATGAAATGTATGGATGATGATGAAGTGCTTGATTGTGGTTGTGCAATTGTGCTAACCCTTGACTTAGTGATTGTGAAACGATTCTTACTAACTCACTAACTATGTAACCCTTCTAACCTTGAGTAAATTGGTAAATTGGAGTATGTAAGAAGTCCGATATAGTTTTGGCCACGCGTGAGGATGAGGAGACAAAAGAGGTTGGATCTGAATCCTGGCCTTAATCTTTTCCATGGTCCAAATCCCTTAAATGGGTAGCAACCTGGATTAGTGAGCCAACCTAAAGCCCGGTGGTGGGACGGTGTAGTCCCTGCCCAGAGGTCACAACGACTTGACTTGAGTATTAAAGTAAGAAAGTATTTGGTATTGTAAGATCATGGCTGGTGTAAGTCATTGATCTCGAGTAAAAGAGTAAAGTACATCCGATTAACCCGGATGAGTAAGTATCTAACAAGTATTGTGTATGAACTTGAGAATTGTATCTCAGCACCATGGTAAGTAGGTATGGTTGACTTGTGATTGTCTTTCTTTGTATGTATCGGATTGTGTGTATGTATGCACTGTGGTATGAATGTATTAGTGTTCATTATAGCATGTATGCATGTATAAATGAAACGAACTCCATATTCGACCAAGTAGTCGGCGTACCCCCGTTAGCATGCGGGGTATGCGAATTTCATATGCAGCTTTTGCTGAGCCCCTTGGGGCATTGTTTTTATATTTCAGGTACCCGACAATGCTAAGTGGTCGAGAGTAAGACCGGGCTGTTATGCTCAGTATAGCTAGGGAATATCTTGGATAGTGTATTCCTTGTATATGGGCTTGTAGCCCTTTGAACTGCCAGTGTACCAAGTGGTACACCCTTATGTATGTTGGAAAGTAAGAAGACTTGTGAGACATGGGTAGGAGGTTAGACTCTTGATAAGTATGTATAGACTTGTGAGAAATGTTGTTTGGATTTGAATCTTAGCAAACTCGGTATATTGTATTGTAAGTATTCGGCAATGTATGAATGGAGAATAGTTTGTACTCGGTTTAGAAATTGAAGTGTGTATTGTAATGTTTGTACTCGGGTATTCCGGTCCATCATACCGATGTTGTAATGGAAGTAGGCCTTGTTAGTCACGTGGGTGGCTAACGGCATTGTATCACCCGCCGTTGTGTGAGGAAATATCCGCTGCGTGAGTATGGAAGTACGAGGAGATTAGACGGTAATGACGAGATTAGCGGTAGGGGTTTACATTGACCGTGGATCCCATGTAAGTTGCTATGTTTGCTTAAAATACTCTGTGTGAATGATGATTGGGTGTTGGATGAATTGTTTTCTGGATGGTGGAATATTTTGTGGATGGATAAGGAAGTAGGGTTATGGATACTATTGGTAATGTTGGTGGAATAAGATACGTATGTTGTTTGAATTTTGTGATATTGGGCCGAGATACTTTCACTGAGTTTATTCGTACACATTGGTACATTTAGATTAAACAACATATTACGCTGTGACCACTATATCACAGTTTAAGCTCTATAGATCTACTTCTTTGTGGTCAGAAGTACCCTTAGAAGGGTGTGCACGCTTGCGGGCTTACTTTTTTAGGTGTCTATTGATGGAATTTACGGCCTCGTTGTTGGGTATCCGTTGGTGAAATGTTCATTGGTTACCGGTGAAAAGTCTCATATCCTGGATGTATTATGTTGGTGGTTTCCTTGATGTATTTGTTGTTGATCTAGTCTCAGCTGTTGTGTGAAGTTTAAACTCAGTGTTTTGCAAATAAAATGAATTTTACATCGTGACGTGGTGGTTTACTCAGTTTTTCGTATTTTTGCGATCCCTTTTGTGTATTGATGTGTATTTTCTGATCATAGGTATTGATGGCAAAGGCAATGGGATTGGGAATACGTCACCACATAGTAATAGATGTTAAGTTGAGTTATTATTGAACTTAATGTTAACAAAACTGGATTAGTTTTACTTGATGTTATTTGATTGGGATTTTGCTTTTGAGGTGATTTTGGATTGTGGTTTAGCCTTAGCACCCATGGGTATGGGTGTGGCGGTTATGCCTCGGATTTGATTCGTTTTCCATTGTGATCGTGGAATGAATTGGTTTATTATTGAATAACTACTAAAAGTCTTCATTTTTGAATCATTACTGACATTATCAAACATGAGCACGTTAAAATAGAGTTTTGATGTTGTTTTTGAGGTTTTGGACCTGCCCGAACATCCGTTCGGATGTGTAAGTCTGGACAGGTCCCGAACATTCATTGGTTTTCTACTGTTTGTGGTGTTCGAACATTTGTCTCGGACCACAGTCGAGGACAAGTCCGAGTATAAGTCTCTGCACTGGTCTGAACTTATATGGTCGGACGCATGTTTGGACCCGCATAAGGAAATTTTGTTAGAACTTGTGTTCGGACATAAGTTTGGACATATATGTTTGAACTCTCGGCCTATACTTACAAGTTCGAACACAAGGCCGGACATGACTCTGATTTCCGTTGTAAGACTTGTTCAGCTTCCGTTTTCCTTTCCTTTAGCAGCGTTACTTCCCTAAGCCTTCATATTATATATTTTGGTAAAATCCGGGGTGTTACACCTACTGTGTATGGATACAGGTACATCCACATCAAAGTTCTTCTCAACATTCAAATCTCTATCATGTGTTGTCTTCCAATTTCTCTAGACGGGCAGGATTTGCTCTTCTCAATCACATACGATAATATGCCCTCGTTTGTTCAAAAGCGTACTCTTTTTCCATGTAACTAAAACTTGCCCATTTCAACATATCAATGAGGACCATGATACTCCCTCACAGTATGTGGCTCAACACAAACAATTTTTTTAGCAAGGATGAGGACCACGATAATATGTGTGCAGGCTGCTGCTATGTCCTATATGTCTGGGCTAGTATTTGATTTGCTAGGGTAAAGCACTTGTTATGTTTTAGCTGATAATGGTAGGGGGTACTACTGACAGAGTGAAATGTAGATTTGAGGTTAGTCGAGGATGATCTTTATCCACTTTTAGCCATGCACATTGAATCTTCTCTTGGATTGAGGAAATGAAAGTTTGCTCAAATGTTAACCGAGGAATCAATGAAGGAGTTTTGGGACTTATTGTTGCCTGAAATGGATTACAAAGGCAAGTTGGTCCTGTTTTCTCTTGATCTTGATTTGAAGATGAGAGGTAGAGGATGAAGAAGTTGGGTTCGAAGGCGGCTCTGGGAAGAACTCAGAGTTGCCAAGAAAAATGACTCTTATGCTCACTAATTGCATATGACATGGGGCACTACTTATGCAATTAGATGTTTTAAGACTTTAATTCAAAGTATAAATTGTCCTTTTGCAAAGTTGGATGCATCATTTTCTCCTCATCTATTTTATGCATAGTTTTCTAGCTGGACTTGTTGATAATCTAGTTATATGCTCGTTCATTCAATTATACCTTAGTGATGGTCATATTGAAACACTCTTTTTGTCTAGTAGGTATGATCTTGTGTATATATATGCAGTTGGGAGGTTTTCTAATTGCCGTGGATGTAGGTGATCTTTGAAAGCAATGTGACTTCAATGGACAATTGAAAGTGATGATGATTTGTCTCTCAACCCTGCTGTCCATAAGGATTTGGTTGTATTTAGTACTCCCTCCGTCCTGCATTGACCTTCTTGTTTGCTTTTTGACACGCATTTCCACTTCAATATTAAACATATAAGATAAAATTATTTTTATAAAACAAAGTTCTACAACATATAGTTTTTCGCATAAGGATTTCATTGTAAAACTTAAATTTGTAAAATTATATTATCTTATATGTTAAATATTGAAGTCAAACGACATGCCCAAATAGTAAAGGGGAAAGTCAATGCGGGACGGAGGGAGTAGATAGGTTTCTTAGGTTTTGTTTTGATGGTGGGTATGTAAGCTTGCTGATGAGAACCTCCTACTGTCATGTACTCTTTTGTGATATTTCATATGTAGTTGGCATGGATCTTCGCTCAAGTATTAGTGGCTTTAGGTATATGTTAATCTAATATATGTATGGTTGGCTGGTAGTTTTCGGAAGGAAAAAAAAGTTAACAAAACCTCTATCATGCATCACTTCAAATTTTGTTTTATAAGTGTTGCATAATGATGTGAAAAGTATCTTTACAGAAAAACTGAGTCACTAAAGCTTTTATTACTCTATCATTTTGATTTATTTTCACAATTAAAACCATTTTCTCTTTATCGAACACAAATATAAAAACAAATATATTTATAGTTGTAATATAATCTAAAGTATAATAGAAAGATTATATAGAGTTCAAGAATATCGATTTGGTAAAAAGAAAGATAATAAGTATAGTAAGATTTTAAACTGAATCTGTAGCAAAATAATGCATGGATAACAGAGAGACAATGGACCCACACATATTTTAGATTAATGAAGAAAAACTAAACATTACTTACACAAAAGAATTGGTTGCCAGAATAATACTCCCTCCGTCCTGAATTGATCGTCCTGTTTACTTTATGACACGTTTTTCCACTTCAATATTAAGCATATAAGATAAAATAATTTTATAAAATTAAATTTTGTAACATATAGTTTATCATGTAAGGAATCATATGCAAAACTTAAATTTTCAAAATTAATTTATTTTATATGTTAAAAATTAAAGTCAAACGACATGTCCAAATAGTAAACAGGACGGTCAATTTAGGACGGAGAGAGTAAGTATTAGTTAGGAACCCATAAACGTGTTAGATATAATTGATAACCGAGTAATAAAATCATATATAGTTGGTATATGTAAAGAAACACACGTTATAGATTTGAGGAAGACCAAAGCTTTCACACAATTAGACATCAAGACTTAAAGATTTATGAAAACGAGTTTATTTTACTTTTTTTTTTCCTGTATGTTACATTAATTGTCCTATTAATTTTTTTCTTAGTTTTTTACGTATTTTTTCCCTCCAGCAGTTAATGAATGACAGTTATCAGCTTAACTTTGCAAAAGAATGATATTCAAAAATCTTTTATAATCAACCCAAATGAATAGGAAACTTGCTCCAACCGCTCAACAATGAGTAGGTATAGTAACACCTCGTGATTTTTTACAAGAAGAGTGAAGCTAGGCATCTCCATAGTGAAACCAATAAAATGACTTGTTCATCCATTCCTTATGTTACCTTTAGGAGGCGTGCACTCGACAACCCACAGCAACGTTTACGTGCTTGTTGATTTAGGAGAGCATAATCTTTTCTTCTTTTTTTTTTTTTTTTTGCTGGTTATTGTAATAGAGCACGTACTGTTGTTGGTGGAGGGGTCTAGCTAGCTTCCAAACAATCAAGAACTGCCAAATAGAGCAGCTATGCATACAACAATTAAGAGATTTGACGATGTGGCTTCTCGAATTTTGTTTTTGAGGCGGTTGGATGGAATTCAATTCATGAAAGCTAAGGAAATTGGTTGAGGAGGCGCGCAGGATATAAGAGATAGGAGGGGAGGGAGATAGAGACGAGAGGAAAGAGGTCGGAGATAAAGGAAAAGAGCCAACAGATTAGTTCATGTTAATTCCTTGATGAGATTAACTAATGAACTACTGTTAACACTCTTAATACTATCATAATAAATCCTAGCCAAATATCCAATTAGTAATAAACTATTTTACTTATGCTGATCCCGTAACGTATGAGGTCAAACCTAGCTACTGGAGTGAAAAGCAAGTCTGAAATAATGATGAACTGAGAGTAGAAATCGGCCGTGAATCAATCTACTATAATGAAGGCCCATTCTTGGTTATCTGATCGGTACACTTTTTTTCTGAATGTGTCATATATATCGATGTCATTTTAATTTTTTATTTTTTCTCTCTATTTTTTCTAACTTCAACTGACATCAATTTTAAATATGATAAAAACAATGCAATGAAGTGAGAGATGGGGATGGGATCGTAAGTAGTAGTAGTAGCAATTTTCGTTTTCCTCTCTAAAAAAGGCGATTCCATGAGCGATTCGAGAGGCGATTTGCTTGGTGCCAATAGAAGTCAGTCTAGGATATTACCTAAGGAGCCGTTAGGTGAGATAGATATTGAATTCAGATGTGATGGATGGGTATGCAAGGGGTGTACGTTTGTAATGATTCCATGCAGCGTGGGAAGCATGGTGTCCCTTATTATAGGGACTAATGGTTTTCTCTAGCAGAGTAGGATGACGTGGGAGATTTTGAGTGGGTATCAGGCCTATTTCTCTAGTAAAACAAATCCTAAAAGGAAGTCCAACCACCATATTAAAGTTGGTAATTACAGTTTCGATGTGATATGTACGGCTGGCTTGCCTAGGAGAACGAAGAAGTCCTTTTGTCACCCCTTACCATGGTGTATACTGGTTTTTGATAGTATTCAAGATCTCACGATTACAAACAACTGCATTGACAGAGTGATCAAGCCTCGCTGCTCCTCTTCGTGGTCCAAGTTGATCATCTCCTTCCTGCTACCCTTGTCCCTCTTGTCTCCTCTTAAGATGGATAAGATTACTCCTTGTGGCAGCTCCAATGCTCCAGCTCTCGAAGGCCTCATCTCCAACATAAACAACTTACTTCTCCACCCAGCTGAAATGGAAAGAGTTGAAGGAGAACTCTTGTCGTCAGAAGCTTCATACCCTGATATCCAAAATGCGCTGTTTGGAAAAGTTTGGCATCCATCCCGCATAGGCCCTAAAGCGCTTCAAGCTTTCTTGATCCAGCTATGGAAGCCAAAAGCGTACCTGAAGGTTAATGAGATAGCATATAACAGATTCACTCTCAACTTTACCTCTGGCATTGATAGAAATAACATTCTTACCAATGGCCCGTGGCATTTCCAACATCGCCTCCTCTCTATAATGCCCATCGACCCCACTATTCACATAGATGAACATGATCCCACAAAGGTTCATATTTGGGTGGCCATTCACAACCTTCCGATGGCCTACTTCAATAAAGTTTCTGCTATCACCCTGGGAAATAAAATAGGAACTTTTATCAGGTGTTCAGAGAAGATAAACCCTTTGGCGTCAAAGTTCTTAAAAGTGCTGGTAGAAGTGAACATCTCTGACCCTCTATGCAGGATGATCATAGTCTCTGATGGGAAAAGAGATCGTTGCTGCAGGTTGTCCTATGACAATCTCCCGCACTTCTGTTTCTACTGTGGAAGGCTAGATCACATGCTGTTGGAGTGTGAATTCAAAAAGAAAGATAAGAGTTTAACAGAAAAATTCGGCCCGTGGCTAAGAAGTGAATACAATGGGTCTGTAGCCTCTGTAACTAGGCAGTTTATGTTGGATACCGGTGTGGTGATCCCCAGGAACCCTTATCCAAAGATTACCTTTAAGACTTTAGAAGGGGAGAAGTCGGTAGGGGCCCAAAACAAAGTTCTGCCTGTTCCTACTGGAGTTTCTAAAGAGGTCCTACCAAACTTGATTAGAGCTGGTGTGGGAAAAGTCTCTGGTTTTTCTTCTAATACAGCAACTTTGGATCGGGATCAGATAGAACAGGAGAGTAGGATCAATAGAAGTAAAGAAGCTGTTGTTCAGGTCTCTCCAGTTTATCAGAAACTGGGCCTGTCTGGCCCCCTCGTCCCCCCTGGTTTCGAACAGGATACTCCTCCGACTGGAATCCTAGAAGGTAAGGAGAATCCAGCTAAAAGAAAGTTTTACAATGACTTCGATTGGGCAAAAGCAATAGAGAACTTCCAGAGTGCTGGATCCCAATGCTCTAAACCAAAAGATGGCCAGGTTGGATGCAATTCTCTCAGCAATGATCCTACGATTGCCCAATTGATGAATGAAGCAGAAGCTATGATCAATAAGTCCAGAAAAAGTCAGAAAGTTTCCTTATCAGATGAAGAAGTTAATCAGAGACCAGGAAAAGGTTTAGAGTTTCAGTTGGGTTCTAATTCCAAACCAAGTAAGTATGAGAAAAGATCACTCAGGAGGAAAAGTACTAAAAATGTGTCTCTTACAATCAAGTCATCCAGTAAAGATGAGGAGATATTGGACTCACATATTGCGGTACCAATCCCAGTTAAGGCAGACCTTGTCAAAGGACAAGGCTGCCTACCAAAATGACTTGCATAAGCCTCAACTGCCGAGGCCTGGGTCGACCTGCGGCAGTTGCTTGGGTTGTTGGACTTGTTAAAAAGTTCAAACCTGATATGGTATTTTTAATGGAGACCCACAGATCTATCTATGAAATGGATCTGATTAGAAAAAAATTTAGAGAGTATGAAGGTATATCTGTGTCTAGTTCTGGAAGAAGTGGGGGTTTAGCTTACATGTGGAGAAATAGCATCAAGGTTAAAATGACAAATTGGTCCAAACATCACGTTTCGGCTGAGGTTCAATTTCCAGGAGCTGCCTGGTTTCAGTTCACTGGATTTTACGGGTGGGCTGACTGGGGGCTGAAACACTTTTCTTGGAAACTTATCAGAACCTTGAGAAATCAGATATCCCTCCCTTGGTTCATAGTGGGAGATTTTAATCAGATAATGTTCAACCACGAAAAAGAGGGAGGGAGATGGAGGCAGGATAAGCTGATGGCCCCTTTTAGAGAAGTAATGTATGAGTGTTCCTTATCAGATGTGGGTTTCTTTGGAGATCCCTACACTTTCACTAATTGCCAGGAAGGAGATCACCATAGCAAGAGCAGATTGGACAGAGCTTTCTCTACCCCTGAGTTAGCGGGTCTGTTCCCGTCTATCTCCGTTGAACACCTTCAGAGAGATGCTTCTGATCATAATCCCTTGCTGATTAGGTTCTTTGGAATGGATAGAAAACCTAGAAAACCTTTCAGGTTCGAGAATGCTTGGAAATTGGATGTTAAATGCTCGCAGATTGTGACTGAAGCCTGGGGCGCTCTATCTGATAACATACAGGACAAGATTTCTCTCTGTGCTAATAAACTTATGAAGTGGAAAGGTTGGACTATCTCCAAGATCCAATGGAAGATAAGGAAGAAAAAAGATGACCTCTCTTTTATCGATGGATCTGTTATGACAGAAGCAAATATCAATAACAGGAAAAGGGTTGTTATGGAAATAGAACTTCTTATGTATCAGGAGGAACTTTGGTGGCATCAAAGAGCTAGATCTTTATGGCTAAAGGAGGGGGATAAGAACACCGGGTTTTTTCACTCCAGAGCTTCGGCTAGGAAAAAGAGAAATCAGATCTTTGGGTTGAAGAACTCTGAAGGAAATATGGTGTATGCTTGGGGAGACATCGAAGGTGTAGCTAGACAATTCTTTTCAGAATTGTTTCTTAGCAAAAATAATCAGATAGACACAAGATTACTTGATGCAGTCAGTGATAAACTGTCTCCATCTCAGATTTCAGAGTTGAGTGTTCCTTACTCAGGAGAAGAAGTGATCAACGCTGTTAAAGATTTGGGGGGTGATAAGGCCCCGGGGCCTGATGGTTTCAACGGTTCTTTCTTCAAGACTTACTGGAACACAGTGGGACCTCATGTGACTGAAGCTGTGTTGTCTATCCTCCAAGGTAATATCATGCCTGATAGCTTCAATCACTATTTCATCACTTTGATTCCTAAGATTCCTGGTGCTGTTAATATCCAAGATTTTAGGCCTATAGCTCTTTGTAATTTTATTTACAAAATAGTTTCAAAGGTCTTAGCAAACAGAATTAAAGGAATGCTCCCTACTCTTATCTCCTTTTCACAGTCGGGTTTTGTTAGGGGCAGAAATATCACCGATAATGCTATTATAGCAGGTGAGATTCACCACAAAATGATGAGAAGTAGAGCTACAAAAAAAGGAAACTTCGCTTTGAGAACTGATTTTAGTAAGGCCTACGACAGGGTGGAATGGGACTTCATTGAAAAAATCCTTAGTCATATGGGTTTCCCTAGAGTCTGGTTGGGTCCTGTAATGCATTGTATCACCTCTGTTAAATGCTCTATCTTGATTAATGGTGCTCCGGGTAAAGTCTTCAGTCCTTCTAGAGGGATTAGGCAAGGAGACCCAATCTCCCCCTTCATCTTTATCCTAGTCCAAGAAGCCTTATCGAGTTTCCTTAACCTTGCTGTCGCTGAAGGAGTTTTCAGAGGTACCAAGCTTTCCTCATCTGCCCCTATCCTCTCCCACCTCGCCTTCGCAGATGACATGCTTTTTACTGGTCTTGCTACAAAAGACAATGCCCAATGCCTTTACGACATCATCCAAGCTTTTCTCCTCTCGTCTGGGCAAATGATTAACATTGATAAATCTGATATCATGTTCAGTAAGTGTCTCAATGTCACTACTAAGTTTCAGGTGGCTGAGGTGTTTGGGTATAAGGAAGTTGCGTGTTTTCATAGATACCTGGGTCTGCCTACCAGGGTGGGTAGGAACAAAGCTAACCACTTCAATTTTCTAGTGGAAGCGGTGAAGAAGAGGGTTGAGTCATGGAAGAAACCCCTTTCTCATGCTGCGAGGACTACCCTAGTTGCAAGTGTTCTTCAAGCGGTTCCCACTTACACTATGTCACTCTTTTCCCTCCCAAAAGATACCATCAGGAGACTAAACTCGGTGTTCTCGTCCTTCTGGTGGGGAGGAAGTTGTGATAAGAGCAGTCTCCACTGGATTCGGTGGAATTCTATCTGCAATCCGAAGAATGAAGGAGGCATAGGTTTTAGAACTATTTCTCTCTTCAACAAAGCTTTGCTTGCGAAACAAAGTTGGAATCTCCTCAAGTTCCCAAACTCTCTTGTTGCCAGAGTCCTAAAAGAGATCTACTATCCTTATGATTCCATTCTCAATGCGGCCAAAGGGAATCATCCCAGCCCCATTTGGTCTGCTATACACTCTGCCATTGACTGTACTTCAAAAGGTGCCAGAATTCAGATTGGTTCGGGACAGAAAACTCTCGTGTGGGACACCCCCTGGATCCCGAGAGTCTATGCCTTCAAACCTTTCACACCAACTCCTGCCAATCACTCTTCTCCCTTGGTTTGCAGTCTTCTTAACAGTGAGTTAAATTCCTGGGATCACAATATTATTGATCAGATGTTCTATCCCATTGACGCCTCTGCCATTAAAAACATTCCAATAAATCCTAATGAAGAGGACCAGTGGATTTGGAATCATAGTAAAAGAGGAGAATTCACGGTTAAGTCTGCTTATGATATGCTTTTGAGTCAGGAAGTTAAGGATGGTGCCTCCTCTAGCAACCAGTACAACAGTCTCGATACTAGTCTCAATCTCAAGAATTCGATCTGTAGTCCTAGAGTCAAACTCCTCTTCTGGAAGTTCATGAACAATATCCTCCCTTGTGCAGCTAACATAGCTAGAAGGATAGGGGGTAATCCGCACTGTTGTTTCTGTGGAAAGATAGACACAGCTTATCACTGCATTTTTGGTTGTTGTATGGTCATGGACCAATGGAACCATCTCTCTGATATTACTAATATCAGTGCTGAAGGTAAAATCTATCCTCATCTCTGGATCTTCTCGAAAGCCCAAAGATGGAGCTGTCAAAAATTAGGAGAAGTGGCTAACTTGATTTGGGCAGTGTACACTGCTAAGAACACTGTGAGACATAATCTTAATCTGTCTTGGACAGCAGTGCTTCAAGATAACAAAGCGTTTACCAAGAATTATCAGGTCTATGCCAAACCTGATGAAAACTCTCTGATTTGCAGTAATCAATGGCTTCCTCCTTTGCAGGGGTATTTTAAAATCAACGTTGCTTCAAAATCAAGGAAAGGATTCGCTAGGTTTGTGGGTGGTTCAATCAGGGACTCGAATGGCAATGCGGTCATGGTTTTCAGTCACAAGGTCCAGAACGGTACAGACCAGATCAATGATGAGGTTGCCGGCTTCAATATAGCACTTCAATGGGCTATTGACAAAGGCATACAGAATATTCACCTGGAGTCCAACCGGAGAGATAATTACCAGTTTATGGTTTCAATCTTAGCAGAGGGTCAAAATCATGGCGGTCTTAATTTCCAGGAGTTATTCTCCCATTTTGAAGATGTTAAACTCTCCTATGACTCTAGTCTATGTAATTTAGTTGCAGTTTTAGCCTCTAGTATGTATATATCTGTTGGTTCCTTTATGTGCTGGGAAGAGGAGGATATCCCTCTTAAGATTGTACGAGCCTGTGCTCTAAACTGAGAGCAACCACCCCCTTTTGGTTTTTGTCCTAGGTGGTTTATCTCTCTGGTTATATAAGATGGTTTCAAGTGGTTTTACCTTTCAAAAAAAAAAAAGTGAGAGATGGGGACAAAAGAGTTTTAAACAATTGGTTTATTGGTCAGTTACCATTGCCAACCCATTTATACACCACATTGCAGTATGAGATGAGCTCACCCACATCCATAGAGAATTTTCAAGAGCTCCATTTTTACTGCCTTAATAAGGAAGGACCCTACGAGTTCCCCCTGCTCAGAATTGGTCCATGAATCTAGCCATCTTTTTGCAACTTGTACAAGGTTCCCCAAAACTAGATAAACTGCAACAGTTTTGGAAGAGTACCTAGAGAATGAGTTTCTGGATAATTTCAACTCGCCTGACTGCAAAATTAAAACTATAGACAAATGCAACATCAATACATATGGGTATGGGTTAGTAATAACAGCAAGAAGAAAAACACTTCCCAAAAACCAAGATGTTAATCCTGGGCACACATTAAGCATTCAGAAGCCTTATTTATTTGGCAATAGCGAAGTCATCCATGAATTACAAATGCCTCATTCCTGTTGCCATATTTACAGCATATTGAACTTGTTCATGTTTGGGACTCATATGAGTCATGCACTCTTTTACAAGAGTGCCAAAACAAAAATAGCCATAAAGTGAACAAAAAACAAAAAACAAAAATAGCCATAAAAGTGAACAAAAAAGTGTGCGCAACTGTACATAGAAGAAAAAACACAATATCAAACCAGAAAACAAAGACTGCAGTAATCCCCTTTCTTTCTGTACACAATTCTACGTCAGACCCTAGCTAGTTCTCTCCTAATTACTTTGCACCAACTAAACTGACTATTATACACAAATAGCTTGTTAGCAAAGCCTAAAACTCAAACTATCAATTTATATCTTTTTCCTTGGCGTTGTCCGCACATTCATGTCTCAAGAGAGATGGAATGATCCTTGTCCTTCTGTTATTGCATATAAGAGCTTCTCTTTCATCTTTTCCTGCTCACACAAACAACAGAATTACGGTTGTAGCAGTTGCATAAACATTTAGTTGATACAAGAATGAGCCAAGAGAATGTAATTACCTTTGACGAGTAAAGAGGCAGCTTTAAATAGTTAGCGCAGGTCATGACACTGGGCAAGTCTTCATCTGGTGAGTTGCTTGAATGCTGCTTGGAAGGAAGAAATAAAGAAAGATGGTTGCATGAAAAGAAGAAAACAAAAGAAAAGTAAGACGACTGATCAGACAAACAAGAGTGAATAAATATAGGGTGCCGACCTTCCGAACAATGGTCAATTTTGGACGGAGTGCAGATAATCCACCAGGAGGTAGCCGAGGGGCACCAGTTATGAATTGCAGGAACGCACGCCTTTGCTCATAATCAAATTCTTGTATGATTTCAAGCAACTGAGAAAAACATATAACCGAATCAAAACCACAAACGTCACCTAATGTAAACCCAAAGTGTCTAGATCATCAGATCAGAGTAAATCGTTTTAAGATACCACTCACATTTAATATTGAAGAGCTGCTTGAAGTGTAACCATGATCCAAATTGATGTGTTCCAACAGTTCTTCCGACTGTTAAATAGTAGCACCATCACCACCAATCAACCACTTTAGTTGTAATAGATTAAAGAACAGGGAGTTATAGTCTACAGTTAATCAGTTGGTTATACTTACCGCCCAAGAATCATGCTCTCCGCAAAGCAAACGTTCTAGTTCTTCCTCGGTAAATATTTGAAGATGTTTAATTGCAAATACCTGGAAAAGAAAGACATGCTTTTTTAAGCAAAAGGGCATACAAAAGATCCAGCTGATACGTCCCTGATTAATCGTCAGGCACAAACCTGGTTAAACCCCGACTTGAAAGCTTCTACTTGTCTCTGTATTCCGGTATTCAGAGTTGCATCTAGAACTAGTTTGACATACTCCTCGAGATTATCAATAGTCACCTGAACAGTTGAAACAATTTTAGTAAATGCATCCCATCCATATTGGCTTACGCCAAATAACAAAATAAAACAAGCAAAGAGATTTATCCTGACCATTATTTGGTCTCCACCAGATTTGAGCACATAATTAGGGTATCCAGGAAGGGTGAAGTCAAGAACCAGATCATCAATTGCCATGCCCCTGAAACTTAAATCACCATTTCCACAAGATGACTTCAAAAACTTCTGTCTGCTAGAGATGGCATGAAACTCCAGAAGAATCTGCCCCAATTCTGGATCAAATGACTGAACATCATACAAAGTAAGCTCCTGAAAAAAAAGAAAAGTTATATCGCATCAAGCATTCTGAAACAACACAATATTCTAGTTTAAACGAAATGCATAAATATCCACACTACAATGTGAGGCAGGACATTACCTGCCCTAGGATAAGTTTGTAAAATGCTCTAGAGAATGGAATATCCAGAACTCTTCCATCCTGAATGGCCCTGGCTACTATCTTTCCCAGGAGTAGGAAATTTTCCACAGCTTTACTTATCTCCAATTCTTTCAAGGGGCGAGGAAATAGGCCTGCTGATGAATAACTCGTGCCAGAAACCAAAGGCTGGATATTTTTACCAAATGCAGAAGAAGACTTTTGGTCCAATCTCCACATTCCCATACTGGGCTTCTGAAATTCAAGGCTGACTAATGTGAAAAATTCCAATGTTGGGCCTTGACCAGTACCAACTTCTTCACTGTATTCCACTTCAAGAACCGCTTTTCGGTGAGCATGGTTTTTCATCATCTCGGCGGCAGACTCTAAAATCCTATCTCGAGAAACCTTAAATTTTTGGCGAGGAAGGCTGCCACTGTTACTGAGTATTCTTCTCTCCATAGACCGATTGCTAGAATCAGAGACACGTGATGAACGTGGTGCACCATGTCTTTGACCAAATGCAGCCAATTGGAAGTACTTAAATCTAGTTTCAGAGCTAAACACAAAAGGGTACGCGGACATCAAACAATTGCACCACAAAGGCATGGCACCGGTGGATACAGTCAACAGGTCAAGCATTTGCTGTTCAAGTTTCTCAGACAATTTGCTGTTTACAAATTCACTCTGGGATAGTGTAGCAACTAACGCCTTCGACGTGATCAAGTCATCACACTTTCCTTCAACATACATGTTTACTCGTCCATGTTGAGATAAATGGCATGCAAACCGGTTCATGCTTTCAAAAATTCTGAGGAGACGAAGTAGATCAACAGCAGATGATTTCTCCACTTCTGGTGTTAGGGGTCGAAAAACCATGCTGGACAAGAACGTAAAATGTTTCTCTCTTTCATCATACGCAACACTTTTGATCTCATCAGAAAATGCCTTGCTACTGAAGTTATAGTACTTAGGGATCTTTCTAAAGCTTATTGTGTATACTTTACTCCACAATTGACCACTATTGAGCAACTCATCTTGTGAACTAATTCTTCGGATTATCTCCTGATATAGGGTAGATGATTTTCCCAATTGAACCCCATCCAGGTAGAATCTTAACCCCGAAAAACCAAGTTGTGATGAAGACAACTCAGACCGTCTATCTGTGCTTGGTTTACTCTCTGAGCCATTTGCTGCATCAGAAGAGAAGTTTTAAAAGCTAGCCTTTATATACAAATTTAAATTCCCATCCTAGTAAACACCCAACCACAATTTTATTAAAAAAAAAAGTCATACCATCACCATAGTTCTCTCTACCGACATCTACTTCTGATGAATGAAGAGATTCTTCACTGTCTGTATCATGAACTTCAGTAGATGATTTTGGCTCCTGAAGATCTAGACCTCTGAAATGAAATGCTGAAGTCCGATCAACTTCAGTATCTTGCACCTCCTGGTCAAAATTAACGAATACAAAAAAAGAACATTACTTCTCACAAGAACCTTGGGAAAAGAATAGTTTCTAAAATCTTATCTCCACTAAATTTTAGAGCAGCAAACCTGCGGTGACTGTGACATGTCATCAATTTCCATGGTGTCAAGATTACCAGAGCCATAATCAGGACCCTTTTGGCTTTGGGAAAATTTTACCCTATTCTTGACAACTAAGGGCAATAAAAACCGTTCAATTGTCTCCAAAGAACAAAATGGGTCAACTGTTGTAACACCTTCCGAGTAATCAAAAGGTCATTCTCATCTTCTGCTTTTTTGAAAAGTACCCTAAGACACGGATGTACTCTGTGCTGTCCATAAGGAATATGAGCGTAAAAAACATTTAGCTTTGCCACATTTCCCACTACAATAGGGAATCCTTCCACTGTAGACAATGCATTTTGCAATTTTCCAACAAGCAAAGACAAGGGATGCCTCTTTGAATCAAAGCTAGATGAAGCGCATGATACCACTCTGGCAAACAACTCAAATCTTTTGTGGATAATTTCTGGACGATGAGCAGCAATGCCAGGAAGATACAGAATACCCTTTTCTTTTTTGTATAGACCATCCGAGAGAAAACTAATGATCGCCTTAATTATCCCACTTTCTATAAGTACAAATGTAGATACAAATTCATCTCCTCCAATCTGAGCCATCATCTGCCTTAACAAACTATCAAACCTCCCCACAAGCTCCGCAGATTCCCCGTCACAAAGAGAAACCTCCACAAGACTATTGAGTTCAGCAGAAATTAATCTAAGGTTCTGAAGAACAGCCGTCACAGCATTCTCAAGGTCATTGAGTTCAAATCGGGCATAGTTAGTCCTTATGCGCTGTGCAACATCTTGGAGAGATTCCTCATCGAGCTTGCAAGTCTTGCCCTTAGAATACGGCTCATTACTATTATAAACATAGCAGAAGCACCCGTCCCTGCCCTTCCGTTTTTCATGGGATCGGTTGTCGCTCGTCCCAGAAGATATAAATTCAGAGCATTTTTCTGGATGAATAAGAGCATCAATGGCAAGCAAAACACCTTCTTTAGCCAAAGATGTTATCAAGCTATCTGAAAGCTTTTGCAGGAGTGTTTCGGTGATCTTCAGTGCTAATATAAGCATGTGCTTGTCCTTTCGGATAAAAACTCCCATTAAGAAGCTGTTGAACCACCAAAAAGACATACTTAATTTCCTTATACTTTCAAGATTTAAGGAAACAGGAATTACTTTTAATAGCTAACAAATGAATCACCTAGGAAGCTTGGAAATAGTAACCATTTCCAGGAGGATCTCTGGCTTGCTGAAATGCACTAACTTACTGATGACTAGAATGCATCCATAGCAAACATTTAAATTTGCTCCACAATTTACTATCTGCAAAGAATATGAGAAAACGTTCAGAAGAATATAGAACAAAGCAAACAAAACCTATCAGGACACTACAAAGAAAACACCTACCTGAACTAAGGCAGCGATAATACTCATCCCTAACTTGTGTACATCCTCAGGTTGATCCGTTAAAACTGATTCCTTAGCTGATGACAATTGATCCCCTTGATCCCTTACTATAGGCGGAAGCATCTCATTTAATAAACACAGAATTTCATGCACCTACAGATTGACAATAAACTACCAAGTTAAATCCGTGTTCGTAATGAAGATCATACACAGTATCTATAATAAATACACAACCACAGAGATGAACAAAAAATTGACAGCAATAAACCTCATTGCAATTATTCTTGATAGTATGTGTAGTTCCTTGTTGAAGCTCATTGTTCGATAGAATATCCTTTACCACATTCCCAATATCAAGATTAAAAAGCTCTCTCACTGCAGTACTCGACTTCGCTGCAAGCTTTGCTAGCAGCCCAATCAAACCCTGGAGAATATGTCAATAGCATATTAAAATCAAGCAAATAAAATATTCAAAAAAAGAGAGTTAAACGGATAACAATATATTATATCCTTACAGAATAAGTAGGCTGACTAAGTGTGGTTTGACTTTTGAAGGCTATTATATGAGTAATTCGATGAATAAGCTCACGCTTACACAACTCATTGAACATATCAGGAGAGTCCTTCAGTTTATCTGCTATAATAATCAAGCAAGTAGCTACACTTTCCACCAGCTGTCGATCATCATACTGAAGAAGATCACAAAATCTAGGAAGGGGTTCTATGATGTGAGCAAGGGAATCGGAAGGGAGCCCCTTGCATATATTTAGGACAGTTGATATTGCAGTTCTCTGTTCAAACAGATGGACACAATGAAAAAAAGGGGAAAAAAAAAGTTAAACACATCATACAGCTTGAAAAAGAAAAGGAGTAATAAAATCGACGATGGTTAAGTAAAAAGTGTACAGTATTCTAAGAGGAGAAGAAGTATCACTAATATAACATACCTGCATAGAAGTTGACAAGAAATCTACATATCTAAGAACTGCCATTATTGTACCAGACTGCAAGCAAGCAACTGGTTGATAACGTGAAATTTTCTCCAATGCCTGTAAGCACTGCATAGTGCATGTAATTTGGTATTAATACAGATATGATAACCATCCAAGTTTGATAGTGAAAAACGAAGTTATAAATCACAGTATAATAGTGGGTGGAGTATATATACTTGTTCAGCTACATCCATATACTCGATGATCATCAATTTCTGGCATAAAGTAGGGATAACCTCATGTTTCACAAGGGAAACTAATGCTCTTGGAAAATCATTACAAAGGTAGGTTATAGCCCTGATTGCAAAAAGCATGATATCTGGAGAGGCTTCATACTTGGACAAATTTACAAGCAAAGGAGCCAACTTATCCGCCGTTGCACCGGATATAGAGTCCCCAACCGAATACAACAACACTTGACATATTTCAGTGAGAGACACCAACTGCACGGAAGGATCAACTCCTTCATTAAGACTTGGCAGTAATGTATTGATCTTATGTTCATCTCCGTAAGCCCTCTGTCTTTGAAAACCTTCAAGGCTACTTTGCGAGTGATGTTCTTCGTAATCATCTGAATCACAAGACCCATACGAATCCCTTCCTACATCTTCCTCGGATTGACCAGAACCTGATGCGGAAGATGAAGCGCCGTCCCGCTCATCGGTTTCAGTGGCTGGGTTTGTCGAATTTACCAGGGATTCAGGAGGTGATGAATTGGATGAACTGGGTTCACAGTCCCGTGAGCTGCAAGGACGCTTATCGGCAGCCATTATATCATCTCCGTCTGATCGCTTTCGGCCCCTATTCTCCATTAAATTACATAGATTCCAATAGTGATTAATTGAGCTTCTGCAATCAAAGAACACACATACACCAATAAATATGATTACCAAAAACGCACGATCGAAACGTATTAAAAAAAATACAGCACTAGCAATCATAAACAAGAAGTCGCGTTGAATTGAAGTACTTCAATCGATCAGTAAAAGCAATTTTAAAACAAAGGAAGCTGGAAGGATGAAGATTGAGCGGTAGATGATCAGTATATGAAAAAAAAGATAAAACAAAGGAGGATTTTTCTTAATGATCAAGATCAGGTACAATGAGCAGAAAACTTCAAACCCAGCTGAATTTTGTCGCGAAGATGGTTTGTTAAGAAATCTCAATTAGCAGCACGCTAAACATTCAGAAGTTTGCAATTGGTATTACCACTGAGAAAGGATGATAAGTATATCAAGTGCTGAAAGAGTGGAGTGGAAAGCGTATAAACCGGAGAAGTTAACAATCCGAGAAAATCCAGGAAATCAAGCAACACCAGCGAAAAACTCTTAACAAGGAAATTTCGGAGCATCGGTAAAACATTAGAACAGACCCACAAACACAAAGCAAATTAATCAGAAGAACCAGGAAGAAGAACAAAATCCTTTTTGGTTTTTCGGAAAGGAAAAAGAAAAAAGACTACCCATAACAGTTTCATAGTATCTCTGAGAATCCAAACTCATAGAATAGAAGAAAAAACGAACAGCCAAGAAAGAGGAGAGGGAGAACAAACAAAAGAAACCTATTGAAATCCAAAAGAGTAGTCCCCTCTTCTCTGTTGTTGTTTTAGTCTCTGAAGAACTTACTACCTATATATTCGTATTTTGGTTCGTTTTTATCTGGAATACAGTGGCTAACTATCACCGCCTCTCGAGGGTGTGATACGGGGAGGGCAGATTTTACTACTATTATTTTATAAACTGGGATAGAAATGACTTTTTCCATTGATTTAGGTTTTGTTCTGTGAATTTACCATTATTTTTTCTCCTACCTTTATTTTTATTCTTTTCTTTTACTCCCTTCGTCCTGAATTGATCGTCCTGTTTGCTTTATGGCACGTTTTTCCATTTCAATATTAAATAAAATAATTTTATAAAACTAAATTTTGTATTATATAGTTTAACATGTAAGGAATCATATACAAAACTTAAATTTTAAAAATTATTTTATCTTATATGTTAAAAATTGAAATCAAACGACATATCCAAATAGTAAACAGGACGGTCAGGACGGAGAGAGTATCATTTAGAATCAAATAACAAAAATATCGATAATAGAGTAAATTGAATTTATCTTATATAAACCGGACCGAGGTAACAGTAAAGATCTGATCCGATCCAATACACAGTTTACCGTAGAGAAGGAGGCTGATGCAGATCGCAGAGATATACGTGGGAGAGTAAAAGGATTTTGATAGAAATTTGACCAAGTCCTCTCCACTTTCAGAAATACTCCCTCCGTCCTGAATTGATCGTCCTGTTTACTTTATGACACGTTTTTCCACTTCAATATTAAGTATATAATATAAAATAATTTTATAAAACTAAATTTTGTAACATATAGTTTATCATGTAAGGATTCATATGCAAAACTTAAATTTTCAAAATTAATTTATCTTATATGTTAAAAATTGAAATCAAATGACATATTCAAATAGTAAACAGGACGGTCAATTCAAGTCAATTCAGGACGGAGGGAGTAAATTACTTTCCACTTGGCAAATAAATTATCGGGGACAAACAAAATTAACATGGCCAAGGATATCTGCTTGGAGTTGCTAATGGGTTGTTAGATTGCAGTGGGCAGTTAGATTAAGTTAATACGCATATCAATAATGGGACCCACTGAACGAGGTTTGGAGAACTGTAATTAGCTGATTGCGAAGTTAATACAATTTACCTGTTACGAACAATTTAATTAGGGGATTTCCTTACCATTGAAGGAGATTATTATTGACGGAGAAGATATGAAGGCAAATGAAGTATATATAATTAATGTTATAATGGGGCTTTCACAATTCGAAGTAATCAGCTTTTTGGAAACGAATTCATTCGTCTCTGATTGGTTGTTTACAGTATTAAGGATTCTGTTTCCATTCTAACTTCTAAAAACCGGATTCACCTAGGGAAAAATACTCCGTAGTTCATCTTAGCCGTCTCATATCAACAAAAACAAATAATATTAATATATACTGTATGTGATTTAAAGTTTATATAAATATTAATATATACCATATAATATATATTAATATTATTTTAATCATATATAATGTATATATAGTAATATTTACATAAATTATATATAATACTATATTACTATTTATATCAATTATATATATTATAATAATATTTAGTTAAATTATAAATTAGTTCAAAAATATTAGTATATATATATTTAAATTTAATTTATATAAATATCATTTATCATTTGATTAAATATCAATGTATCCTACATAATATATATTTATAAGTATTAATATATAGTGTTATATAATTTACTAAATATTTAAAATATATTATTTATAAATAAAAAAAATATTAATATATGTGCTATATAATTTATATAAGTATTAATGTATATTTGTTATAATTTATGTAAATATTATAATTTAAAATAAATATGAATATATACTATAACTTATATAAACATTAATATATCTCATTGACAATTTTACTATTTATTTCAGTACATATCATTTTCTATTTAAACAAACATTATATACTATATAATTATTAAATATTAATATTTTTATAATTCTAAAATTCTAAAAGAAATTAAAGATAATAATGTATATTATATAATCTATATACATATTAATATATATTGAATATTATATATGTAAATGTTATATATTTATAATTTAAATAAGTATTAACACTTCTTTGTTCATAAACAAACAACAACAAAGCGAGTAATTGGAAATTATATTATATTTATGTGTTATAATCAAATAAAATTCTTGATATGAAATTTTTCCTTTCTGTATATCCCATTTTCTGATTACATTATGTTTCTTCTGCGTGAAGTAAAGTTGTCAAACTTTGACCCGAACCCAAAACCCGCCTGTTTTACCTGAACCCGAAACCCGATCGAAACCTAAATTTTTTTAAATATATTAAACCCAAAAACCGAGTGACCGACCCTGAAGTTGACGCAAACCCAAATGACCTAAAATTCTAGTGACCCGAAACTGGCCTAATCCTGAATGACCCAAATTAATAGTAATTAAAAAATTAACCAAACTCAAAGAACATGAAATACTAGTGACCCTAAATTGTCCCAAACGCGAATAACCTAAATAAATATGACAAAAATTTGATTTAATGTGATTATATCAAAATGTAATTCAAAATATGTATTGTATTGACTTTTTTATAATCTAGATATAGTATATTGTGAAAGATTTTACATATATACATATATAATATATTTGTTTAATAATTTTTTAAATATTAATCATGACCCAAAATAACCGAAATTTGATTCTACCTGACATTATTACAACCAAAACCCTATTTAACCCGAAACGACCCAAAAATTTATTGACCCTAACGGGTATTGACCCGAACAAATATGACCCAAAACCAAACAAATAACCCGTTTGATAGATCTAATGCAAAGTGATCGACCGCTAAAAAATATACTCCCTCCGTTCAATAATATCTGTCGTTTTAGGATGTGAATCTTGTTAAAAAATATAAGTCATTTTAACTTTTCGACACATTTTTTTCACTTTTGACTCTACTATGTAACACAAAAGTAATTATTATCCAGATATAAAAGTAAAAAGTAGGGGTACATGCGTCATTTTTTTACTTTTCTGAATAAGTGTGCAAGTTTCTAAAACAACAGATATTGTTGAACGAATTCTCGGGTCCTAACTTCTCATAATAAGTTTAGATGCAAAGGACGTCTGTAGAAGTCCTACGTAGAGCTGTCAAAATTCGACCCAACCCGAAAATCCGTCTGTTTTATCCGAACCCAAAACCCGACTGCAACCCAAAAATATTTAAATATAATAAACCCAAAACCGGATTGGGTAAAATCCAAAATGACCCGAACTGACCCATAAAGTTTATAACCCGAAACCAACCTGAAAGTGAAATGACCCAAAATAATAGTAATTAAAAATTATTCAAACTCGAATAACATGAAATAATAGTGACTATAAACCGTCTCAAACCTGAATGACCCAAATAAATATGACAAAAAACTTGATTCAAACTTAGTATATCCGAATGAAATTTAGAATAGACATTGTATTGAGTTTTCTCTAATCTATATGTAGTATATTCTTATAGAAATTAGGTATATATTTATTTAATAATTTTTTCAAAAAATATTAACCATGACCCGATATAACCGAAACCAAATTCTATCTGACACTATTACAACCTGAACCCGATTTGACCCGAACCTGAAATGACCCAAAAGTTTAATGACCCGAATAAATAATGACCCAAAAAATATGACCTAAAACCCGAACGGAAAACCCGTTTGCCAACTCTAGTCCTACGATCTAAAAATTGTTGTGCGGGTTTCAGTAACGTACACCCAAATTTCATCCCTGGACGGACACAATCTTGCCTTTCTTTTTTTTCTTTCAATATGAGTCATTCAATTTTCTTTTCTCATATGCAGTACATTAAGTCACACATGACACATGTGTCATGTCATGCATACTCTTAATGACTTATTTTTTACATTTTAATTGTTAAAAACCTGATTGTCTAATTAAGTATTATTTATAGCCTATTAACATGTTAATATAAGTTATGTGTCAATATATTTTAAAGTAAATTACTCTAGACCCCCCCTCCCCCTTCCCCTTCTCGAAGTGGGGGATATTACAATTTAGCATCTTCAAGTTATTCATATGTCTTTCAACCCCCTCGAGGTATGGGGTTTCTGACAGTGAGCCCCCAAAACTATAATATGTTTGTTTAGGCGTTTATTCCTCCGACCTAGCAACCTCCCACGTCACATTGTCACATCAAACAATAAATAGTACACAATCACACTCACAATGTCTATCTTTGTATCTGTCTACATTTTTAAATCATTGTATTCTCCTTCCTATCATCAAAACGAAGAACTGTAATTTCAGTTGAGCAATAAAAATGCTCATACGAGTCACATTCTCATGAGTTTTCTCAAAGATCACCTTCTTCCTCAAATTCAATCCTCTTTGGCGGGAGTTTTGACGTGTTTTTTTTTCTTCTTCATATTCGGGTGTTGTCTTCCCCTCTATTGTATGCTCTCCAGTATCTGCTCGCTCTCCATCCACGGGCGAAAACTGTTCTTGGATTTTGCTTCCTCCTACTTTCTCCGTCCAGATCTGGTGCAGATCCAGGGTTACATGTCGGTTTTGGGTTGCCATATCAGGGATCCAGCTCTTTTTGTTCAAGCTCTCTCCATTGGGGTACCAATTTGGAGGTTTGGGGGTGCTAGCATGTCGTTTTCTGGTTATGCTAACACCCCTCATTGGTGCATGATAAGTGGTGAAATAGTATTATTTCAAGGTCTTTATTCACCTTCATTTTAATAGGTGCATAACTTATTTCACCACTTTATGGAGTAATTTTGTGATTAATAGTGAACTTATATAGTTTGATCTATTGATAGGTAAAAGCTTATTTTGAGCATACTTTTGAGTTCTTCTAGAGCTAGTGGAGTGCATCAACAGATTCCCCATCTCTCAAGCTTTCCAACGTCATAAACGGGGAGCAATTCCGAGCCACAACGAAGATTCTAGGCCCCGCGCAAGTTGGAGAAAAAATTGCTACTGGTCTCGACCAACCTTAGGACCGACCTTGGGAGGGTCGGTCCGACCTTGGGAGGGTCGGTCCGACCTTGTCCAACTCTTCCGAAAGCTACTAGAATCGACCGACCCTAGGACCGACCTTAGGTAGGGTCGGTCGAGCTTAAAAAACACGCACGTGCTTCCTTCTTCAGTGGTCCGACCGACCCTAGGAGGGTCAGTCGGACGGAACAATTGCCCAGTTTTGTGTTTTAAAAAGCTGGATTTGGGGGCATCTATCCTCATTATTCATTTCCCACGATTTCAACTAGAAAGAGGAGAGAGAGAGAAAGAGAGAGAGAGAGGCGACCAAGAAGGAGAAAAGAAGATGAGAAAAGAAGAGGAGAAAAGAGAAAAGAAGAGGAGGAAAGAAGAGAAGAAGACGAGGAAGAAGAAAGTGAAGAAATCTACTTCCATTGAAGCTCTAGAGCTCCTCCCATGGCTAATTCTCCATCTTCCCTTTTCTTTCCTTTATTAATGGTTGAGTAGTCTCATTTGTATCCTAGGATGGGGTTTGACCCTAATTTGCTCATTGAATGCTAGAAACCTAACTCGTTGAATGCTCTTGTTTTATTCCCTTCAATATCAATTAATGATTTAAATTGATCTCTTATTGCATTTATGGTGGTTCCATTCAACATTTAAGTTTGAGTTTGGAATTTGACTAAAAGGGGGATAAACCCTAACTTTTGCTCTCTTGATTTTGGGGGTAAAATCTTAGGACTATTAATTAAGAGCTTTTGCTTAATGCTACTTAGTGACTTAAACCTCCTTTAATTAAGGGGTTTGGCTAATTAGGTAAGAATTGGGTTTCCCATGATTTGAAGATTCATGAATTGAGCTCTAATAGACAATGAGATAATGAGTTATGGTTATGAGATTCTTTGGGTGATTTAGGTGATTCCCCACTATCCTATGGTACTTTTTCCATCCATTCCATCAAACAATCAATTTACTGTTTTAGTGCTTTCCCGTTTACAAACAACTAAGCTTGCCTTCGGCTAAACCCCTCGTTTACAGTTTTTATTTGCATTTTACTAGAGTAAAGAAAGCTTGGGATTTAGAAACCAATTTCCTTTTGGATACGACACTTGTTATATTGCAACAAACTGGGTGCACTTGCTCGTTTAGCTAGGTTTAATTATTTATGTTAGTAATTTTTCCAACAAGTTTAAGGCGCCGTTGCCGGGGAAATTGATAGTTTTTATCATTTCCCCAGTTTCGGTATTTTAGTTTTTTGTGTATTTAGTGTTTTTATCTTGTTTATTTTCTTTTTGTTATTTGTGGGTTTAGTTGTTTGTCTATATTCTTACCATTTCTACTACTTAAGAGCATTTGGTGTTGGTGTGGTTTAGGTACCTTCTGTTTTCTCGGTGTATGCCAAACACTCGAGCCAAAGGATCTCCACTTGTTAGTCTGAGACCCGAGCTTGAGCGTTCATTGTTGAGATCCATCCGAACTTTAAAAAATATAATCATGGCTGATCAAGAACAACCGAGGATAGAAGATAACAGGAACCCACAACAAATGGCTCTCAAAGACTACAACCAGCCGGACACTGAAGGGAGACCTTCAGCCATAGTCCTTCCGGAGTTGACGCTTCAACAGGCTGGACAATGGGTATTCAAGACCCACTACATCACTGCTGTCCGAGACTTAGGAACATTCAGCGGAGTAAATCCCGGTGAAGCACCCAATCACCTAAGTCTCTTCCTCGACTTTTGCAACTCATTTGGTAAAGCTGGTAGAGTCAACGAGAGGATACGCTTGCAGCTCTTCCCTCACTCACTGTCAGATGCTGCATCAAAATGGTATAGAAGTTTGCCTTCAAGGTCAATCCACACTAGGGCACAAATGGCATAAAAATTTCTTGCCAAGTATTACCCCACAAGTAGAACAAGGCAATTAATTAGAGAGATCAATACTTTTTTCCAAGAGCCGGGAGAGACGTTATACGATGCATAGGATAGATTAAAAGACATGTTGATGAATTGCTCCGACCACGGATTGGATGACCAATCTTTATGTCTATCATTTTCCAACGGTATCGATGACTCAAATAGACTCCTTGTGAACTCCTCAGCTGGAGGGAGGTTCATGACTAAGTCGCCTCAAGAAGGGATGGAACTCCTAGAGGTGATGACAAGTAACACAAGGCAATGGTCTAAGCCAAAGGGGAGATACTCCAAAAGCAGCGGGTCTCCTTCATGTTGAGCCCACCTACCATCTTTCTGCTCAATTATCTTCACTCAAAAAAATGGTGGAGAAGCTAGCTATAGCTCAAAAGAAACAACAAAATCTATAGCTTCTTCATCATCATCATCATCATCATCTCCTTCTGCTTCAATTCAAGAGGGGTGTACGATTTGTGCGGGTCCTCACGAGACCCACTTTTGCGAAGGCAAAACTTACGTTGATCCACATGAAGACATAAACTTTGTAGGCAACCGCTCCGGATACAACTACAACCAACAAAATGCCCCATGGAGGAACCATCCAAACTTCTCATGGAAAAGTAATGACCAAACCCAAGGGGGATCAAGCAATGCTTCCAACAATCCCATGGGATACCGGTCACAAGGGTCGTCTCAAATGTCCAACCCACAAATGGGTTACCGACCACAAGGAGCACCTCCGGGCTTTCATCATAAACAACAACAACCTCATTCCTCTTCTATGGATGCCAACGCTGAGCTAAGAGACATGATGAAAAATCTTGTCTCGGTTGTGCACACCAAAGCAGCGGATTTGGATGCCTTCAAGGCAAACCAAGAAGCGGCCAACAAAAGGGTTGAAGCACAACTTGAGAGCATCTCTCAACAACTTGCTCAAAGGCTGGCGGGTGTTCTTCCAAGTCAAACCAAGCCTAACCCAAGAGAGCAAGCAAAGGCGGTGACATTAAGGAGGGGGAGATTACTTGATCCATCATGTTCGCAAGAGGAGATATAATCCCAAGAAGATGGAGCACAAGAAGAAGAGCAAGAGATCGTTGAGGAGCCCCCATCTCCCCCTAAGGAAGTTTCCAAGGAGAAGGAGTCTCATGAACTCTTGGTTTTAAAATGCGCGTATCAGGCGCGCCTGATGCGTTTTGGATGCGATGCGAGCATCAAAACGCATCCATGGCAGCGAGGCGAGTTTATTCAGGATGCACCCGTGATGCGCTTCGATGCGCCCGATGCGCTCCGATGCGCCCCGATGTGCCTCTATGCGCCTTGAGCTTGTTTTTACCATAATTTCTTCGTTTGAAGTCCGTTTTTATTCCTGTTTGTTCCTACATGCTTATATATCAACCTAGTTTGACCCTATGCACTTATTGCTGGGTTTAGAGTAATCAAAAACTCAAGACCATCAACAATTACCTTAAAGCTTGAATGAGCCTTGTGTGTATGCTTGATGTCTTTCTTGTGTATAATTGGTGATATGATATGATTATAAGACTCATAGGGGTTAATGATCCAATCTAGAAAGACTATATCATTAAGGAGGGGAAGAGAAAATCCTTCAAGCTCTAAGGTAAAATTGTTGCTTTTTCAACTACTTATATGTGAGCCTCGATTTTAAACCATATCCTGTGCTGACTAAAGCTGATTAGGATCTAATCGGGTTTTAGGTCCACTTATAACCTAAGATTAATAACTATGTCATATAACAATAATTATTAAAACCTAAGCTAGCTCACTGGAACCTATTATGAGTCGCCACCTAATTTTAACCTAGAGTAAATCAGGAAAGGTAGAGTTCGGGTTCGGGGGCTTGGTATTCGACTTATTTAGGGTTCAATTACTTTCATTACCCTTCCTAGGTCGTTTTTCCTCTACTTGGTTTATTTACGGCTTATTACGAGTCGTTTTAACCTAAGTGCGCAAGCTTCTGTTTTTTTTTTTTTTTTAGCATTTTTTGACAGAAAATTAAAGTGAAATTAAAAGCTACCTAAACTAGGGTTTCGGAGGCAAAATTAGGTCGAATTTTGCTTACGTCCGTAGCCACGGACCCCATGTCCGAGACCACGGACCCCGGTTAACCTAGTTATACAGAAGAGTCGAAATTAAAGGAAAACCAAAAATTGCGAAGTCCGGGGCCACGGACAGGACGTCCGTGGGCCCGGACATTATTAGAAAATCTAAATTTTGAATTTTTTAAAATCCCGCCGCCGTCCGTGGGCGTCCGGGCTTACGGACAGGGAGTCCGGGACCCCGGACATGACGTCCGTGGGTGCGGACCGCCCTCGGACGGCGGATTTGAGGCTGTTCCCGAAAGTGTTTTTGGCTCAAATTTTATGGGTGTGTAGCCTGAAAGATGTACAAGACGTTAGTGATTGAAAGTTTTCAATTTGAATTCGAATTAAGCACGAAACTTGGTAAACAAGTTATTGGACAGAAGCTTAAACAAACAGCAATACAGAAGCGTAGAAGGGTTAGTTTGAGCCCAAATTTTGAGGCAAGACAGATAACACCGTAGAGAATTAGGGAAGTGGAGTTTCTACCTGTTTTACCTTCGGATTCACAACGATTCTTCACACCGGGATTCGTCGAGTGCTCGTTGATGGCAGACCCGAAAGGTTTTCGAACCAAGCTTCTGGTTGTTGGTTGTTCCTGCTGTTCTTCACGTTTTGGAGGTGGTTTGGTTGATGTTTGATGATTGATGATGTTGTGGGAGTTGAAAAATATGTTTGGTGTTGATTTTGGTGAGATTTCGGTGTTTGATTGTGGCTCTGGAGTTCAAAAACGTGGAGAGAGAGACGGCTGCCTTCTTTGAGAGTCTATGGTTCTTGAGGTTATCCTTTGATCATGGGATAAGGTTCCTTATATAGGCTTCCTTAAAGATAGAAAAATCCGGTAAAAACCGAGATTTACCGACGTTTTAGCTCAAGGGCTTCCAAAAGGAATTTGATTATGAAATTTTACACATGGGTAAAGGATGATATTTTCTGAATTTTATAAAGTGGAATCGAATTTTTTGGATATTGGAATATTTTTAAATTCAATTTCTCGTCAGATTCAATCAGAAATTGCTAGAAAATTATTGGAAATTCAAAAAATCAAAATTCCAACGCCATTATGCTTCAAATGTCATCCTCTATCATGGGTTAAAACTTCAAAGCATTTGGAACTGATTTGACCCTTATTTGGAGGAGAGAGAAAGCCTATAGGGGGCTTAGGAGCCTTGAAAAATTACGAAAATGCCCCTGGAGATGACTAAGCTGTCCCTAGTACTCTGAAATGTGCCGATCGAACTGGGAACCCTCGCTACTAGCCTATTAGTAGAGACTCTCTTCCGGGGGTTGAAATTTTGGGTATAACAGATTGCCCCCCGTCAACTAGACTTTTAATGGAAATGAAAAGGCTAGTTGATGCTTGAGTGATACCCCAAAATTTTGGATCTTAAAAGACCACACGTGCAATCCGACAAGTTGCGTCGAGCTATTCTAAGGCGCTGACTACCTATGAGTAAAGTGGAAGGGTGTCGAGCGGTTCTAAGGCGTCGACCACTTAAAGGTAATAATGAAGTAATGTCAGACTATTCTGAGGCGCCGACTACCTATAAGGATGATATGATGTCAAGCTATTCTAAGGCATTGACTACCTATAATAAATGAGATGATGTCCAGCTATTCTAAGGCGCTGGCTACCTATAATGAATGAAGTGATGTCAAGCTATTCTGAGGCGTTGACTACCTATCAGTGATTGGAAATTGGTGTTGGGTCGAGTTCTTCTATTCGGGTGAGTTCTGTTGCTCTGGCGAGTCTTTGGCTGAGAATCTGCATCTCTGAAGAGTCTGTACCTTCGGCTGAGAATCTGTATCCCCAAAGAATCAGTACCTTCGGCTGAGAATCTGTATCCCTGAAGAATCTGTACCTTCGGCTGAGAATCTGTATCCCTGAAGAATCTGTACCTTCGGCTGAGAATCTGTATCCCTGAAGAATCTGTACCTTCGCTGAGAATCTGTATCCCTGAAGAATCTGTACCTTCGGCTGAGAATCTGTATCCCTGAAGAATCTGTACCTTCGGCTGAGAATCTGTATCCCTGAAGAATCTGTACCTTCGGCTGAGAATCTGTATCCCTGAATTGTGATGAGGAGTCTCATCATACGAATAGATGCAATGGTCATGATGAAGGTTGATTATGAAAGTGCTAAACGTGGCAATGAGGATATGCATGTCAAAATACGATCAAAGTGTATGTAAGAAATTTGTCCAAAACAAGAAATTGCTAAAAGAGGTGCCAAACGTGGTAGTGTTTAAAGAATGATCTGTTTAATGAAAAGGAAAGCGAAATTATCATTTCCTAACCATAGACTTCGGACTTGTAATTTATCTCCTAGGAGATGAACATGCCATCAGTGGGGTATGGTGTATGATGTAAAGGTAAGGGCTTATGTGGGCCTGTGGTGTTTGATGTGGAGGTAAGGGCTTATGCGGGCCGGTGGTGTGTGATGGTGGTGGTGATGTTTGAGCTCTGGGTTCCAATTGGTTTGTCATAGCAACTGTTGGAACCAACAATTGCCCCCAGTATTTTTCCCTTAAGACAATCTGAGCTAGAGTTCATGGCAATCGATCGTTCCGATCGATTGCCCCCAGTATTTTCTTTTATCAAACGTGCGAACGAGTCTCGTCCTCACAGGGTCAGGGCTTATGTTTTATGTGGTGCTTCCTAACCTACACTTGACGTGTTTGGTGCTTGCACTCGTTCCTCACCAACAGTCACAACTTCTAGACCATTGAATTCGATATTTGATGGATTTACGCATTTGATCTGTTACTTTCACGTGATTGGACACACAACTATCAAGTCGGAAGTCTTTAAAGCTTATAACGTGGCCACGGGGTGTGATGAAGGACAACGGGACCATGGAGGGATATTTGAGGTATGTTGAGCTTAAGTAGGTGACCAAAGCTGCAACTTGCGTCTTCTCTCAGATTCATCTTCCTTGTCTTGAAGTCGTCTAACTGCTTCATGTTGACGTTGTTTTTGAGCTTCTGGACTTGAGCTTTTGAAGTTGTCCTTTACACCATTTCTCTTTTTGTCTTTTGGATTTCTTCGAGGCACTTCGGTTTTGCCTCTTTGTTTGATCCTTTCTTGACTTTGCCTTCGGGGTTCTTGTGTTTCCCGGTTTTGAGTTTTGAGAGCTATTTTGATGTGAGCTCTTTTGATCCTGTGTCACCTTGGGACCATTTGCGGATCACTTAGTCATGCTGATAGCGGCTTTGCTTCTCTGGACTGATGAAAACGTTATCTGAGAGTCAGGCTCCTTGCTTCCTTTGGTCACCGGGTTGGTTATTCATCACGGGCTGGCTTGCTCTGTGGAGCTTTGCAACAAGGATATATGAAAGGCTCAGCGGGGGTGCCTAGGGTTTAATGTCAGGGTTTACAAGCTTTTAGCTATGTGGTGTTGTACCTAGGTGCTTCATCATTCCTGATAGTTTTGTATCCGCTCGTTGTTACTTTTCGCAGGTCTAAGAGTAAATTTACAAATTACTCCTTCGGTCGGTCGGAGTTATGCCGTTTACCTCACCTTTGAATGTGGTCTCACCGGAGTCGTGTAAAAATGACACGCTCGTTCACTCATGGTTTTTCCACTCAAGACACTCTCGCGAGATTTCACTCCCTCGGAAACTCTTCGTTCGCAACACATTTAAAAAAAGATAAAAGATGACGAACTTAAACTTAGATTGCCCCCAGTATTGATTTTGGGGTTTGTGACAACAATTCAATAGATGTGGACCTTGAACCTCTTTGTGGGTTGTGAGTTGTGGTGTTTGGTTAGGCATGTTCAAATTTTCAGAAACAAAATGCAAGTCTTTGTATTCCATTGCATAGTCAGAAAATGATTACTTCGTGATCCTTGAAAGACGTGAGCGCTTTTTTTTAGTTTTAATGAATAATGCTTTGTACAAAAATTATGAAAATGGAACTATGTTTTATTCAACAAAAAGAATAATGTTGGAAATTACAAACTCAAGAAAACTACCGAAAATGATCAAGGGAACTAACTACTACAAAAGTTGAAAGACAACTAATCAAGAAAAGAATGCATTTAATGAGAAAAACACTAAAAAACAACATTTCTGATGATGCTTGGGCACGCGTGCTCTGCGCTCTCCACCATGTTCTTAGAATTGGAGCCCTTGGTCAATTAGATCCTGGATTCTGTGTTGTAGGGCCCTGCAGTGGTCAGTGTCGTGACCGGGCAGCTGATGGAAGTAACAAAATTGAGTAAGATCCTTCCCCAAATGAGTAGTTCCCGGCCTCAGGGCGAGCGGTTGCATCGGATATCTTCCTCGAAGCTCTTCAAGTGCTTGTCTTGGTGTTCGACCGATGTCTGTAAACTCTCTTTGTCGAGAATTCCGTCGAGGTGGTTCTACTGTCCCAACGCTCCAACCAGGTCCTCTTGACTGTCGATCACTGTCTTCCTCATGTTGCCTGGTTTTCTTGCGGGTGCAGCTTTGGATGCAAGTTGCTGTTCCTGGTTGCCTAACCACTTTCCTGAGTTCTGTAGCAATTTCTTTGACATTCTCCTTCGATCCTCGGACCCTAATGGAGCCAACTTCAATGCAGTCAAAAAGGGTGTTGAGAAGTCTGTCCACTAACTCCTCCCGAGCTTGACGTTCAGACTCGAGGGAAAGAGCCTTTGCTTTAAACTCTTTGATAACAGCAACGTAGTTAGATTCCACGGCGTCCATGGCAACACTATGCCTCTGCTCCATAGCTTCAATGGTGGCCATGTGCTTTTGTTCCAAAATTGCGAGTTGGGCTTCCATGTCGATTGGACCACACTTAGGACTTGAGTCTACCTGTGTCCAAGGTGTCCATTATTAGCTAACAAAAGGAAGTGGGCTGAAAGATACTAAGGTGAGAATGACGCTTCACAAGATAGATCAAAACAGACTTAGGCTGAGAGCAAGTGAGCCAGGATACCCAGAGAATGAGGTGTTTGGGCTGGAGTATCTCTCAGACTATGAACTGGAATTTGGACTGAAATGTAAACAGATGGCTTTGATTGGGCCTGAGAGGTGACACCTAGATCTAGGGTTTGGGGCTAGGGCCCGAATAAGAAGTCTACCTAGTCTAGAATGAGTCCTTGGGCTGGAATGTGTTTGGGCCTGGAGTAAAGCACAATGGGCTGGAATGGTCCCTAAATCACAAATGGGCCCAACTTTCTTTGGGCCAGAGAAGATGGTTGCTAAGCAGAGAAAAATTTTATTTTCATAACTTGTGGGTTATTTCAAGTCTAGGTGGATTTCTTTTTTACGGGCCTAGAACTAATTGGATAATTCAAATTGGGCCAGAAGAGGAATCACCTAAGCCTAGGCTTTTGGGCCGAAGCCCGAACACTCACATGTTAAACCAAACAGGGCCTCTGGGCCGTAAACAAATAGAGCTGCCAATTCGTGTTGGGCTAGGTTGATGAAGGAGAAGTTCCTATCAATCTCTAGGCTGGATAGTGGGCCGATCATACAAGCAAACAGGGTCCACACAAATTCAACATGTCCTCACTAGACGCTTAAACCAAACCGGGTATGGGTCGATCCGGAGAGGTGCTTGGGGCTTGGGCCCAGGTCGCCACAAAGAAATAGGGCTTGCACGCTATTCTCTTTGGGCTTCCCCACTTTTTTCACATCACCTGAAGGTGTGCGTCTGCGGCCGGGTCTTTGACTGACCAAACAATGGGCTAGGTAAGGACACTGCCAGGAAAACGCTTGGGGCTAAGGCCCAGGTATTAAGGGGATGTGGTTAGACGACATCCTCCTCTTTTCCCCCGCTTATTCACATCACCTAAAAGGTGTGAGTCCCTGACAGGGGACCCTCAAACGGGTCCCGGGATGAAATCGGTTTAGGTGGACCCTCGCTCTCATATGATGCAAAGGTGCAGAAAATTAAAGTGCGCACAAAAGTAAACAAACAAAGTAATAAAGCCATAAATAAACATTTTTCGAGTTAAGCCCTCTTTCTTAAAATTAAACAAGTTAATATTAAGAGTTTATCCCCAGCAGAGTCGCCAGTCTGTGAGCCTCGATTTTAAACCCTATCCTGTGCTGACTAAAGCTGATTAGGATCTAATCGGGTTTTAGGTCCACTTATAACCTAAGATTAATAACTATGTCATATAACAATAATTATTAAAACCTAAGCTAGCTCACTGGAACCTATTATGAGTCGCCACCTAATTTTAACCTAGAGTAAATCAGGAAAGGTAGAGTTCGGGTTCGGGGGCTTGGTATTCGACTTATTTAGGGTTCAATTACTTTCATTACCCTTCCTAGGTTGTTTTTCCTCTACTTGGTTTATTTACGGCTTATTACGAGTCGTTTTAACCTAAGTGCGCAAGCTTCTGTTTTTTTTTTTGTGTTTTTAGCATTTTTTGACAGAAAATTAAAGTGAAATTAAAAGCTACCTAAACTAGGGTTTCGGAGGCAAAATTAGGTCGAATTTTGCTTACGTCCGTAGCCACGGACCCCATGTCCGAGACCACGGACCCCGGTTAACCTAGTTATACAAAAGAGTCGAAATTAAAGGAAAACCAAAAATTGCGAAGTCCGGGGCCACGGACAGGACGTCCGTGGGCCCGGACATTATTAGAAAATCTAAAATTTGAATTTTTTAAAATCCCGCCGCCATCCGTGGGCGTCCGGGCTTACGGACAGGGAGTCCGGGACCCCGGACATGACGTCCGTGGGTGCGGACCGCCCTCGGACGGCGGATTTGAGGCTGTTCCCGAAAGTGTTTTTAGCTCAAATTTTATGGGTGTGTAGCCTGAAAGATGTACAAGACGTTAGTGATTGAAAGTTTTCAATTTGAATTCGAATTAAGCACGAAACTTGGTAAACAAGTTATTGGACAAAAGCTTAAACAAACAGCAATACAGAAGCGTAGAAGGGTTAGTTTGAGCCCAAATTTTGAGGCAAGACAGATAACACCGTAGAGAATTAGGGAAGTGGAGTTTCTACCTGTTTTACCTTCGGATTCACAACGATTCTTCACACCGGGATTCGTCGAGTGCTCCGTTGATGGCAGACCCGAAAGGTTTTCGAACCAAGCTTCTGGTTGTTGGTTGTTCCTGCTGTTCTTCACGTTTTGGAGGTGGTTTGGTTGATGTTTGATGATTGATGATGTTGTGGGAGTTGAAAAATATGTTTTGGTGTTGATTTTGGTGAGATTTCGGTGTTTGATTGTGGCTCTGGAGTTCAAAAACGTGGAGAGAGAGAGACGGCTGCCTTCTTTGAGAGTCTAGGGTTCTTGAGGTTATCCTTTGATCATGGGATAAGGTTCCTTATATAGGCTTCCTTAAAGATAGAAAAATCCAGTAAAAACCGAGATTTACCGACGTTTTAGCTCAAGGGCTTCCAAAAGGAATTTGATTATGAAATTTTACACATGGGTAAAGGATGATATTTCTGAATTTTCTAAAGTGGAATCGAATTTTTTGGATATTGGAATATTTTTAAATTCAATTTCTCGTCAGATTCAATCAGAAATTGCTAGAAAATTATTGGAAATTCGAAAAATCAAAATTCCAACGCCATTATGCTTCAAATGTCATCCTCTATCATGGGTTAAAACTTCAAAGCATTTGGAACTGATTTTACCCTTATTTGGAGGAGAGAGAAAGCCTATAGGGGGCTTAGGAGCCTTGAAAAATTACGAAAATACCCCTGGAGATGACTAAGCTGTCCCTAGTACTCTGAAATGTGCCGATCGAACTGGGAACCCTCGCTACTAGCCTATTAGTAGAGACTCTCTTCCGGGGGGGTTGAAATTTTGGGTATAACATTATACTAGGACGAACTTGAGTGATGAGGAGGAAGAACTTGAAGAGGATATTGGATCTCCTAATGTTGAAGATGATTTAGTTGATCTTGTGTTGATGACATCCAATAGGTTAATGTGGTGATATCTAAACGTAGTCTAATCATAAGTTTGTTACATTTAAAAGATTATTCTCTTGTGTGGATTGATTACTTTATATTTGTGTTTGGATGTTTTTGTTCTCTTATATTGTTTGGATTGAATACTTTGACACTTGATTACTTTAGACTTGTGTTTGGAAGTTTTTATTCCATTGTGTCATAATATTACTTCATATGCATCAAATGTTGTCTACAAAAATTTAGATGTGATTTTTTAGTAAACATCGCACCACAAACGGGATGCGCTCGCATCGACGCCTCGCGCATCACGCATCACTTCTGGAGCCTAATCGCATCTGAGTGCATCACGCATTTTAAAACCAAGCCTGAACTATCTACTCCTACTACTCTTCCAAAACATTTTCCCCTTCTTCCTTTTCCCAATAGACTTAAAAAGAAAATTTTGGATGAACAATTTGGGAAGTTTCTAAGCATTTTCAAGAAATTAACGATTAATATTCCTTTTTCTGATGCTTTGAAACAGATGCCGATATATGCCAAATTCATGAAAGACATCATTGCAAATAAGAGATCGTTAGAGGAAGCCGAAACCGTTCACCTCACTGAAGAAGTCACAGCGGTTCTACAAAGAAGCTGAAATACCCCGTAATTAAAAATAATGATTAATTAGTCTAATAAGTAATTTAGAAGCTTAATTATGCATAAATAATCATGAGGGAACAAATCCCGAAGAAAACAAATCCTTAAAATGGATTAAAAAACACTAACGAACCTTAAAGCGCGTTTTTCGAGGGAACCGGGAAAACGTGACTTTAAGCGGGTCAAATAGACTCGTAACAATTTTAGTCAACTAAGTAGTCATTAATAAACATTAGTGAAGCTTTAGAACCAATAAAAATCAATAAAACGGAGAAGACAGTAAAAACTGTCAAAAACGGGAAGTTGTGGGGTAGAAACATAAATAACTCAAACTAGTGTGTCCACTTTAAAAATAAAATGTAAAGTTTGTGTGTGTGGGCTGTGTCAGCCGATGGCTTCCCCCTCTCTCACACACACTCTCTTAATTCTCTTCTTATGTACAAAAGGACAAAACAAATAAAAAGCAAAAAGTGAACCCTCACTTAACCACTCTCTCTCCTACCCTCACAATTCTCTCACTCACGTACAAGCCCCCTCCCTCACTCTCTTTTCTTTCTTCTTCAACCGGCCATCAATGGAGAATAGAAGAACCACACAAAGACCTCATCTTCTCTCCTCTTGTTAACCTCGTGAACCCTCACCAAAAATTACAAAACTTGTACCACTGGAATCCCCTCATCAAGGAGAACATATTCCTCTTTTCAAAATTCGAAAACAAGAAATTTCATCTCCATGGGCGTGCTGCATTTGGAGCTTCAAGACCACCATTAGAACCACTTCCCTCTCCTTGTTATTTTGAGGTAAAAATATTCTTGAAAACTTACCTTTTTCTAGCCCTTGTGGGCAAAATGAAATTTAGACTAAACCCTTGTTTGGTTCCTTGTATTCTAGCCGATTTTGGCCTCTTTGGAGAGTGGGAAATCTTGTTATTGAGCTATTCCAAGATTCACTTACACCCTTGCAAGGTAATGCAATCTATAAACCCTAAAACTTACATTAAAACTTAAAGATGGTTAGGGTTAGTTTTGTGTATTGAAATGTGTATACCAATGGGTTGTAGTGTTAGAGGATTTGAATTGCAAAACCGGTGGGAAGAGAAAAGAAAGAGGAAAGGAGGAAGGAAGAAGAAGGAAAGAAAAACTAGAAGAAGAACAAGGTAATTATGCTCTCTTGTGTAGCCTTGTGAATGTTTAATGTAACAAATTTTTGTAGTTTGAAATGAGTAATGAAAATGATATTGGGTAGTAGAGTAATGTGTAGGAGAATCCAAATGTTCTAAACCTTTAAAAGACATTTAAAAACTATCACAAACTAGATGGGAATTTCATGTTGAGTGCAGGAATTTTAGAAATGTTTAATGTGTAGCATTGTGTTAGAGAGTTGGTATATCAATGCTGTTTACAAACAGGTGAAATGAGAGGTTATTTGTGAGCTAGAACATGGGTGAGAATGTAAAAATATAGGGGAGACTATAGCGAAATTTACCTAGAAACTAGAGAACTTAAGAACTAGAAACTAGGTGAAAACATGTATTTGAAACAGATTTTGATTGGAGCTAGTTAGTGGGTAGGTTAGGAGAGATGTCTAATGCATTAGAAGCTTTAGGAATGACATTAGAAGAGGGAGCTATAGATGGAGAGAGTTAGAGTAAAAATCTGTAGCAAATGCAATTAGGAAAAACTAGTGTAAGTGCTGAAATGAAACTTGGAAAATTATGTGCGTAAATTAGTATAGGAATGGGTAATGGATTAATGGATGAACTAAGGTGTATTAGGAGGTTTAATTAGTGTTAAAATATGTGGGATTAAGTGTAGGAACAATGGGGAAGTAATGGGTAAGAAGATGGACTGAAAACAGGAATAAAAACGCAAATACTGGACTGGACCGACCTTGGGACCGGACTTGCAAGGTCGGTCGAGCCCAGATTTACAAAGACTTAAACCTTCTGGAATGGACCGACCTTGGGGACCGAACTTGCAAGGTCGGTTGGCCAGAAAATTTTCCGTAACAAAACCTACTGGAATGGACCGACCTTGGGACTGGACTTGCAAGGTCGGTCGGCCAGAAAATTTCCCGTAACGGAAGCTACTAGAATGGACCGACCTTGCGACCACTTGCAAGGTCGATCGGACTAAAATTTTTCCGTCATGTAACCTACTGGAATGGACCGACCTTGGGACCGGATATGCAAGGTCGGTCGGCCCTGAAATTTTCCAGCGTAGTACCCTACTGACTCCGACCGACCTTGGGATCGACCCTGGGTAAGGTCGGTCAGGTCATACAAAAAAAATATTAATAATAATTATAATAAGTATACATATATATGCTATAGGACTTGATTTGTAAATAATGTGTAAGTGTAAGAATTGTAAAGACATAGTAAGTAAGAGTTAAGAAACGTAATAGGGATGCGAGTTAAGTTAATTGTAGATAATTAATCACTCGATCACATGTATGCTATAGGACTTGATTTGTGAGCACCAAAGGAAAGTTGGGACACAAGTACAACGGTGAACGGCATGAATTTCTCATGCCCCGTATGCTACCTTGGTTACTCTGATTTGTGTGTTGTGTGCTAATTGATCACCAAATAAGATAAATGCACGAATCAGAGTTATCATGTTTACTTGTGAAGATGTAGTGTTGTATCTTGTTGAATATTATCTTTAAACCATAGTTTGTATAATTCATGAAATGTATGGATGAATATGGGTGTGTGTATGCTTGATGTACTGTATTGTGACCGAATGTTTGTGATTGGACTTCTATTTGATTCCTAACAAGCTAACCAATCTAACTTAATAAATTGGTAATTAAATTGGAATGAGTAGAAGTCCAATATAGTTTCGGCCACGCGTGAGGAGGCGGAGTCACGAGAGGTTGCCTCCAATTCCTGACTCTTAACTGGTCCACGGCCCAAACCCCTTAAATGGGTAGCATTCTGGATTGGTGAGTCATGTAAATCCCGGTGATGGGACGGAGTAGTCCCCGGGCCGGAGGTCATACCGACTTAACATGAGTAAAAGTAAGTAAGTAAGAATGAGTAAACAAGTATGGACAAGTAAGTAAAGTAAGAGCAAGTAATGTGTATTGAATAAAAGAGTAAACAACATTCCGATTAACCCGGATGCGTAATTTGGCTAACCTTTGTGAAGGTAAGTATGGCGTGTGCTATTGTACTGCCGTCTTGGATTGTATATTGAATTGTATATGATTGTATGTTGTATGCAAAGCATGTATGTATGAAATTAATGAACCGCATGTTTATTCGACCTTAAATAGTCGGCGTGCCCTTGTTAGCACGCGGTATATGTGAAGTTCATGCGCAGCTTTTGCTGAGCCCCTTGGGGCGATGTTTTTAATATGAATGCAGGTCCTCGAGACGGGTGAAGATGACAGAGAGTTTTAGTTGATTTCTTTTGTCTGTAAACAATGAATTGTGAAAGGTGTACTATGTTGTACACGGCTGTAGGTTTTTGTTAGCCGGTGTACCATAGGGTACACCCTTTTTGGATAATGAAAGAATGGAACATTGGTATAGATGAGTAGTTGGTAGAAACTCATTCTTTTGGGAAGATTGGAAGGGGATGTAATTAAATACTTTAAATACTCGGTAATCCAGTAATGCAAGTATGTTATCTTTTGTAATCGATATGAAATGTAGTAGCTCGGTACACTTAGGCATCAGACCGTCACTATAGGTAGTAGTAGCCTAGCTAGCCGTATGGGCGGTTAGCGGCGTTGTATCACCCGCCGTAGTAGTAGTATTTCCGCTGCGACGTAGTAGGATTAGCAGGACAATTAGACGGTAAGTAAGGGATTAACGGTAGGGGTGTTACAAAAAGTGGTATCAGAGCGTAGTTACGCTCTGATGTCCTCAGCTACCGAGCATAGGGATTACCGAGTTAGGATTTCAACCGTCTTGAGACGGATACTTAGAAACCTAACTAGGAATTACCGTTATGAACAACGGATACCCTTGACGTTCTTAGGAACGATACCCTTGCTTAAATTCAAGACCCTTGGTCATATGTCACAACCTAATGCGAATGTTAAATATTCAGATGTCAAGAAGAGGTCCAGGTCGCCGAGGGGCCAACGACGGACCGGGCGCGCAGACGATAGCTGAGATCGTCGCCGCCACGGTAGCACAGATGCTACCACAAGTGATCACTGCTATGCAGCAAAACCAACAAAACCAACAGACTCAAACGGGACCAATCCCGCCCCTCCACCCAGAGAAGTAAATTGGGTAAAAGCTATCGCAGATCTCCGACCTCCGTGCTTTAGAGGCGAGAGCGATCCTGCTAAGCTAGAAGCCTACATCTCCGAAATGGAGACTGCTTTTGAGACCCTCGAATGTCCTGCTGGAGTTCGAGTGAGGATAGCAGCATACTACCTCAAAGATGCTGCTATAGATTGGTGGAAACTTGTCAAACATGAGTATGTCGACGACCCCACCTTCGATTGGGAGTCCTTCTCCACTATCCTCCGATCCAAATACTATCCGGAGCATGTGAAAACCAAGAAAAGACTAGAGCTGGATGCCTTAAAAATGACAGAGAAGATGTATGTCGACGAGTATTACCGCACCTTCACCTCCATTCTCCGTCTTCTACCTGACCTTGGGTACACCGGCCAGGTGTTGGTCGATCGCTTCTATGGTGGTCTGAGCCATCACCTTCGGTACGGTATGGGCTATACTAGATTTACCTCCCTTCAGGTAAATATTGGTTTAAACCCTTAGTACCATTGTAATTCCTTAAATACTTTATCTTTACCTCTATCTCTTTAAATAAGAATCCCGGCTAATACCTGAAACTTCAGGAGTGTTATCATGCGGCATCTCGCGTTGAGATCACTTGCCAACTGAGGGATGAAGAAACCGCGCTTAAGCGCAAGGCCAACAACAAGAATACAAGTGCCGAGGAGCAGAACCAGGGTAAGAGCTGGAAAAAGAAGAAAGGGAAGTTCTTTCAGTAAACCCAAAAGAACTTCCCAAGTGAGAGCAGTGCCCATGCTGAGAAGGGCAACCCGGTTGAGATCCTTCAGCTAGGTTCATCTGCACCGGTGGCTGCGAAGCCACTGAGATCACACCCACCTAAGGGTAAACTTCTATTCCTAATTCGTATTCGTACAAGTATCATATTTAGTATATCCACGCACAAACGTGCTAACCCTCTAAACCTTAGGTTCTGGCTCCGGTTCCACCAAGAACTACTCTGACGGCCGCACTTACGTGTGCCGGAAGTGCAATCAAGACCATCCCGGCAAGGATTGCCAAGGGAGATAAATCCGGTGCTACAACTGTCAGAAGCCCGGACACCGAGCCAACATGTGCCCAGAAAATGCCAAACCTAGAGGAAACTTCCAAAGCTACAAGCAGAGGGAAGGCAATGAGGTTGCATCTGGCGATGCACCGACCCAGCAGGCACCACAGGGACAGGGATCTCGGAGTTCTCAGAGGGGCGCACCTCTGAGGCAGCCTGTCTTGCACGTTATTGACCGTGACGGGTCCGGTTCTAAGTCCGGCCCAGGTAATTATCTAAACCTTGAATCCTTGAGAAGCATGTCTAAGTATTGGAGTATTTGTTTGAATGAATGCACGAGTGAATGAATGGAAGTGTACATTGAGCATGAAAAGAAGTAGTTGAAACTAGTACTCACCGTAGATGAAATTTATAACCATAGGAAGCTTTAGTATCTGTTATCCGATACCTTCGAAACCAAATCAAGAAGAGACCGACATCACCAATCACTACTACACCAACGAACAGTGTCAGGTCATCCGACCAGGTATGATTTTATTAAGGGGATACCTGACACCCGAAGCACAAATCTCAATCATTCGACGATGCAACAAGCTAGGAACGGGTCAAGGAGGATTTTATACACCCGAATTCCCCGGTGGAGTGAAGATGAAGGTGAAGATGATGTGCTTGGGAAAGGACTGAAATCCTTATACCAAGACATACCAAGAGACATGAACACAAGACGGAGTGACGCCACCGACAATACCTCCAGAATTTCAGACACTTGTCACACAAGCAGTAGAACTTGCACAACAATGCGAATATGATCCGATCCCCGCACTTGAAGCGGACCTTTGTATCGTCAACTTCTATGAGAAAGAAGGACGACTTGGGTTACACCAAGACAAGGACGAGACAGCGGAATCTCTTGAACAAGGAGTGCCCGTAGTGTCTTGGTCCATCGGTGATGACGCCGTATATTTGTATGGCGAGCATAAGCGTGTGGACCTCGCACAGAAATTGGTATTGAGATCAGGAGATGTCCTAATCATGGGTGGAAACTCTAGGATGCTGTATCACGGGATCAACAAGATCAAGTTGAATACGGCACCACCGGCAATAATCAATGCCACACACATGAAACCAGGATGCCTGAACCTTACCTTTAGAAAGTATTAAATTCATAGTAGCATGTAATCTATTAGTAACGTGTATCAGAGACACGGTATGTATGATGGTTGGTTTATCAATAAAGAGCAGTGCTGATTTAAATTCCACTTGTGTCCACCATCAGTACTTATGAAATTGTAAATCCAATAGGTTGTGGACTCGGTACCGAAGGTAACCTGAGTATCCTCACCGAAGCACAAGCCGGCAAAAGTGGCACCATCTTAACGGGAAAACTCCCAGTGAACGGCATTGAAGCCTCAGTGTTATTCGACTCCGGTGCCTCTCACACCTTCGTATCACCATCTTTTGTGAAGAGGTTAGGCCTAGATGCGGATGAGCTACCGAATTTTCTGCTACTCTCCCATCGAAGGAGCGAGTAAAGTGTACCAAGTATTACAAATCAGCCACGATCCAAATCAAAGGCGAAGCGTTTCCCATCTCCTTCATCGAGTTCAATGGATTGGGATTCGACTTGATAATTGGAATGAATTGGTTGGAATGGCACAAGGGTAGAATCCTCTGCGCCGAGCATTGATTGCTGCTCAAGAGTCCTTCTGGGGTTACTGTATCTTACCGCCAGAGACCGAGAGAGCCTTCGACCACAGTCATCTCCGCTATGGCTATGTACCGGGAGCTCAGAAAGGGCCATGAAGTGTATTTGTGTTATGTACAAGACCTGGAGAGAGATCCATAGTTCAACTCCGAAGTACCCATTGTATCTTAATTCCCTGATGTATTCCCTAAGGAGCTACCCAGCATGCCACCTCAGAGAGCGGTAGAATTTGAAATTGACCTCTTGCCAGGTACCGGTCCCATTGCTAGGGCACCGTACCGTATGGCACCTGCTGAAATGACAGAGTTGAAAGAACAACTACGCGACCTACTTGACAAAGTGTTCATACGCCCGAGCGTATCACCCTGGGGAGCACCGGTCCTCTTTGTGAAGAAGAAGGACGGTAGTCTCCGACTTTGTATTGACTACCGCGAGTTGAATGCGGTTACAGTCAAGAATAAATACGCATTGCCACACATCGACGACCTATTCAACCAGCTGAAAGGAGCCTCAGTCTTCTCCAAGATTGACCTCTGTTCTGGGTATCATCAGATTGCTATCAGAGAGCAAGACATAGAGAAAACGGCATTCCGTACCAGATATGGCCACTACGAATTCACTGTCATGCCATTCAGTTTGTCAAATGCACCAGCAAAATTCATGGATCTTATGAATCGACTTTTCAGTGAGCAGTTGGACACTTCAGTTGTTGTCTTCATCGACGACATCCTTGTATACTCCAAATCAGCCGAGGAACATGAAATTCATTTGAGGAAAGTACTTGAGACACTGCGCGAGAACCAGCTGTATGCGAAGTTCTCCAAATGCGAGTTCTGGCTAGATCAGGTATCATTCCTCGGTCATGTCATCTCGAGCGCGGGTATCTCAGTTGACCCTTCTAAGATAGAAGCTGTACGATCATGGCCTAGACCAAAGACTTTTACCGACATTAGGAGCTTTCTTGGTCTAGCCGGTTACTACCGGAGATTTGTAAAGGACTTCTCGAAAGTCGCTAAGCCCATGACTACGCTGATGAAGAAAGATGCACCGTTTGTATGGATAGACGAGTGCGAAGTATCATTTCAGAGCCTAAAGGACTCATTGACCTCATCGCCCATCCTTACTCTTCCAGAGGGCACAGAGGGATTTGAGGTATATTGTGATGCATCAGGCAAGGGAATGGGATGCGTACTCATGCAGCATGGCAAGGTTGTAGATTATGCCTCCCGCCAGCTGAAAAAACATGAGGAGAATTACCCGACACTCGACTTAGAGTTAGGAGCCATTGTCTTCGCTTTGAAGATATGGCGACACTATCTCTATGGGGTAAGCATCACCATCTACTCCGACCACAAGAGCTTACAGTATGTATTCACGCAGAAGGAATTGAATTTGAGACAGAGAAGGTGGATGGAGTTCCTCTCAGACTACGACATCGACCTACAGTATAAGGAAGGGAAGGCAAACGTTGTAGCCAACGCCCTGAGTCGTCGAGCACACTCGCTCCATTCGCTACTCGCTTCTTCTAGCTTGGTTGACGAGGTGCGAGACGCTCAGTTGAGCGACCCTTACCTAACCGAAATCAGACAGAAGATCACAGATGGTACATTTGAGAAGAAGAAATATGATTTTAAGTTGCATACAGATGGTCTGATTCGGCTGAATGGCAGGCTATGCGTCCCCCGAAGCAATGCTGAGCTAAGGGATCGCATCCTGCGAGAGTCATACTGTTCCACATTGTCAGTCCATCCAGGAGCCTCCAAGATGTACAAGGACATGAAGAGGTACTTCTGTTGGTCTGGAATAAAGTCAGATGTGACAGAATATGTATTGAGATGCTTGACATGCCAGAAAGTAAAATTCGAACATCGTAGACCGGGCGGAATGGTACAATCGATGCCAGTTCCGGAGTGGAAATTTCATGATATCTCCATGGATTTTGTTGTAGGACTCCCACCTGCCAGGGGAGGACTCAACATGATCTGGGTTGTAGTCGATCGCCTTACCAAAGTGGCCAGATTCATACCGATGAAGGACACCTGGAAGGTAGCGAAGCTCGCAGAGCTATTCGACAAGGAGATTATCAGACACCACGGAGTCCCAAAGACTATAGTATCTGACCGCGACACCAGATTTCTATTGAGATACTGGAGAGCTACACGGGAAGCGCTGGGTACAGAATTGAAGCTGAGTACCGCCTTCCATCCTCAAACCGACGGTCAGACAGAAAGGACCATTCAGACACTGGAGGACATGCTTCGGGCATGTGCCTTAGACTTTCAGGGGAGTTGGTTAGATAAGCTTCATCTTATCGAGTTCTCGTACAATAACAGCTATCATGCTTCGATTAAGATGTCGCCTTTCCAAGCCCTATACGGTAGACCTTGCCGTACACCTTTGTGTTGGGATGAGTCAAGCGAAGCGGTCATTATAGGACCGGAGTATTTAGAACAAGTCCAAGCGGAAGTGCAACAAATTCGAGCCAATATGAAGGCAGCCCAAGATAGACAGAAAACCTATGCGGATGTGAGACGACACGACCTTGAGTTCGCCGTGGGCGACCAAGTGTTCTTGCGAGTTTCACCTATGAAGGGCGTATTCCGTTTTGGTCAGAAGGGCAAGCTAAGCCTAAAGTTAGTAGGGCCGTACACTATCACCGAGAGAGATGGATCTGTAGCCTATAGGTTAGCATTACCTAAGGACTTGAGGCGTGTCCATGATGTCTTTCATGTGTCACAACTCAAGAAGTACATTTCTGATCCTTCTCATGTCCTAGAGCCCGAGAGACTATCCATTGAGCCGACCATGCGATATGTTGAAACCCCAGTGAGAATCCTTGATAGGAAGACCAAAGACACTCGCCATAAGTCTATACAAATGGTGAAGGTCCTATGGTCAAACCATGATGTCGAAGAAGTGACATGGGAGTTAGAAGATGCCATGAAGGCGAACTACCCACAGTTATTCATAGACTAGATAGTCTAGTGTTTTGTAGATACGGGTACGGGGCGTACCCCTTTTTAAGGGGGGTAGAGCCTTTTTGCTTCTGCATTGCTTCGGGTTAGCACTGCATAGTGTAGTATGTTGATGGCACATGTAGTGAGTGTGTTTGGTATGCGAATGTATGTATGTGTAATGTGTAGTGTATGGATGGGTATGTGAAATGTATGGTGTATTGGTGTAATGTGTATTGTGAATTGCAGTGGTGTATGGTGCAATGTGGATGTGATGGTATGTATGGAAATGGTGAATTGCGTATGTGAATTCGTATGATACTTGAATTGTGTATGCTTGCAATGTGGAAAGAAGTAAACACCTCATAGGTGGTAGTAAGACACATTATGGCAATTGGGTTGCCTAATGAGTAGAATAATTAAACTATTAACCTTGAGCAACTTTGAGGGCAAAGTTTCTTAAGGGGGTAGATTGAATTACCCCGTAATTAAAAATAATGATTAATTAGTCTAATAAGTAATTTAGAAGCTTAATTATGCATAAATAATCATGAGGGAACAAATCTCGAAGAAAACGAATCCTTAAAATGGATTAAAAAACACTAACGAACCTTAAAGCGCGTTTTTCGAGGGAACCGGGAAAATGTGACTTTAAGCGGGTTAAATAGACTCGTAACAATTTTAGTCAACTAAGTAGTCATTAATAAACATTAATGAAGCTTTAGAACCAATAAAAATCAATAAAACGAGAAGACATTAAAAACTGTCAAAAATGGGAAGTTGTGGGGTAGAAACATAAATAACTCAAACTAGTGTGTCCACTTTTAAAATAAAAATGTAAAGTTTGTGTGTGTGGGCTGTGTCAGCCAATGGCTTCCCCCTCTCTCACACACACTCTCTTAATTCTCTTCTTATGTACAAAAGGACAAAACAAATAAAAAGCAAAAAGTGAACCCTCACTTAACCACTCTCTCTCCTACCCTCACAATTCTCTCACTCACGAACAAGCCCCCTCCCTCACTCTCTTTTCTTTCTTCTTCAACCGGCCATCAATGGAGAATAGAAGAACCACACAAAAAACCTCATCTTCTCTCCTCTTGTTAACCCCGTGAACCCTCACCAAAAATTACAAAACTTGTACCACTGGAATCCCCTCATCAAGGAGAACATATTCCTCTTTTCAATATTCGAAAACAAGAAATTTCATCTCCATGGGTGTGCTGCATTTGGAGCTTCAAGACCACCATTAGAACCACCTCCCTCTCCTTGTTATTTTGAGGTAAAAATATTCTTGAAAACTTACCTTTTTCTAGCCTTTGTGGGCAAAACGAAATTTAGACTAAACCCTTGTTTGGTTCCTTGTACTCTAGCCAATTTTGGCCTCTTTGGAGAGTGGGAAATCTTGTTCTTGAGCTCTTCCAAGCTTCACTTACACCCTTGCAAGGTAATGAAATCTCTAAACCCTAAAACTTACATTAAAACTTAAAGATGGTTAGGGTTAGTTTTGTGTATTGAAATGTGTATACCAATGGGTTGTAGTGTTAGAGGATTTGAATTGCGAAACCGGTGGGAAGATAAAAGAAAGAGGAAAGGAGGAAGGAAGAAGAAGGAAAGAAAAACTAGAAGAAGAACAAGGTAATTATGCTCTCTTGTGTAGCCTTGTGAATGTTTAATGTAACAGATTTTTGTAGTTTGAAATGAGTAATGAAAATGATATTGGGTAGTAGAGTAATGTGTAGGAGAATCCAAATGTTCTAAACCTTTAAAAGACATTTAAAACTGTCACAAACTAGATGGGAATTTCATGTTGAGTGCAGGAATTTTAGAAATGTTTAATGTGTAGCATTGGGTTAGAGAGTTGGTATATAAATGCTGTTTACCAACAGGTGAAATGAGTGGTTATTTGTGAGCTAGAACATGGGGTGAGAATGAAAAAATATAGGGGAGACTATAGCGAAATTTACCTAGAAACTAGAGAACTTAAGAACTAGAAACTAGGTGAAAACATGTATTTGAAATAGATTTTGATTGGAGCTAGTTAGTGGGTAGGTTAGGAGAGATGTCTAATGCATTAGAAGCTTTAGGAATGACATTAGAAGAGGGATCTGTAGATGGAGAGAGTTAGAGTAAAAATCTGTAGCAAATGCAATTAGGAAAAACTAGTGTAAGTGCTGAAATGAAACATGGAAAATTATGTGCGTAAATTAGTATAGGAATGGGTAATGGATTAATGGATGAACTAAGATGTATTAGGAGGTTTAATTAGTGTTAAAATATGTGGGATTAAGTGTAGGAACAATGGGGAAGTAATGGGTAAGAAGAGGGACTGAAAACAGGAATAAAAACGCAAATACTGGATTGGACTGACCTTGGGACCGGACTTGCAAGGTCGGTCGAGCCCAGATTTACAAAGACGGAAACCTTCTGGAATGGACCGACCTTGGGGACCGAACTTGCAAGGTCGGTCGGCCAGAAAATTTCCCGTAACAAAACCTACTGGAATGGACCGACCTTGGGACCGGACTTGCAAGGTCGGTCGGCCAGAAAATTTCCCGTAATGGAAGCTACTGGAATGGACCGACCTTGCGACCGGACTTGCAAGGTCGGTCGGACTAAAATTTTTCCGTCATGTAACCTACTGGAATGGACCGACCTTGGGACCGGACATGCAAGGTCGGTCGGCCCTGAAATTTTCCAGCGTAGTACCCTACTGACTCCGACCGACCTTGGGACCGACCTTAGGTAAGGTCGGTCGGGTCAAAAAAAAATATTAATAATAATTATAATAAGTATACATATATATATGTTATAGGACTTGATTTGTAAATAATGTGTAAGTGTAAGAATTGTAAAGACATAGTAAGTAAGAGTTAAGAAACGTAATAGGGATGCGAGTTAAGTTAATTGTAGATAATTAATCACTCGATCACATGTATGCTATAGGACTTGATTTGTGAGCACCGAAGGAAAGTTGGGACACAAGTACAACGGTGAACGGTATGAATTTCTCATGCCCCGTATGCTACCTTGGTTACTCTGATTTGTGTGTTGTGTGCTAATTGATCACCAAATAAGATAAATGCACGAATCGGAGTTATCATGTTTACTTGTGAAGATGTAGTGTTGTATCTTGTTGAATATTGTCTTTAAACCATAGTTTGTATAATTCATGAAATGTATGGATGAATATGGGTGTGTGTATGCTTGATGTACTGTATTGTGACCGAATGTTTGTGATTGGACTTCTAACTGATTCCTAACAAGCTAACCAATCTAACTTAATAAATTGGTAATTAAATTGGAATTAGTAGAAGTCCGATATAGTTTCGGCCACGTGTGAGGAGGCAGAGTCACGAGAGGTTGGCTCCAATTCCTGACTCTTAACTGGTCCACGGCCCAAACCCCTTAAATGGGTAGCATCCTGGATTGGTGAGTCAAGTAAATCCCGGTGGTGGGACGGAGTAGTCCCCGGGCCGGAGGTCATACCGACTTAACATGAGTAAAAGTAAGTAAGTAAGAATGAGTAAACAAGTATGGACAAGTAAGTAAGTAAAGTAAGAGCAAGTAATGTATATTGAATAAAAGAGTAAACAGCATTCCGATTAACCCGGATGCGTAATTTGGCTAACCTTTGTGAAGGTAAGTATGGCGTGTGCTATTGTACTGCCGTCTTGGATTGTATATTGAATTGTATATGATTGTATGTTGTATGCAAAGCATGTATGTATGAAATTAATGAACCGCATGTTTATTCGACCTTAATAGTGGGTGCCCTTGTTAGCACGCGGTATATGCGAAGTTCATGCAGCTTTTGCTGAGCCCCTTGGGGCGATGTTTTTATATGAATGAAGGTCCTCGAGACGGGTGAAGATGACGGAGAGTTTTAGTTGTTTTCTTTTGTCTGTAAACAATGAATGTGAAAGGTGTACTATGTTGTACACGGCTGTAGGTTTTTGTTAGCCGGTGTACCATAGGGTACACCCTTTTTGGATAATGAAAGAATGGAACATTGGTATAGATGAGTAGTTGGTAGAAATCATTCTTTTGGGAAGATTGGAAGGGGATGTAATTAAATACTTTAAATACTCGGTAATCCAGTTAATGAAAGTATGTATCTTTGTAATCGGTATGAAATAGTAGCTCGGCATCAGACCGTCACTGTAGGTAGTTAGTAGCCTAGCTAGCCGTTGGGCGGTTAGCGGCGTTGTATCACCCGCGTAGAGTAGTATTTCCGCTGCGACGTAGTAGGATTAACAGGACGATTAGACGGTAAGTAAGGGATTAACGGTAGGGGTCTTACAGAAGCCTACCTCCAAAGCTTGGAGATCCAGGTTTGCCTATTGTTCCTTGCTTTATTGGTGAAATTGATTGTGGTAGTGGGCTATGTGACTTAGGTGCTAGTATAAATCTTATGTCACTCTCAACTTTTAATAAGCTTGGAATTGGTAAATACACTGCCACTCCCATTCAATTGCAATTAGAATATAGATCTTTGGTTATCCCTAAGGGAAAGGTAGAGGACTTAGTAGAAACTGTTGGAACATTTGTCTTCCCAGCTGATTTCATTGTGATAGACATGGAAGAGGACAAGAGAGTACCACTGATTCTAGGTAGACCTTTCATGAGAACTGCTAGGGCCCTTATAAATGTGGAGAAAGGCAAAATAATTTTGTGCCTTTATGATGAAAACTTAGAATTTGACATGTCTAAAGTAGTGAAGAGACCCTCATAGGTTGAGGTTGTTTATGTTATAGATGTCGTAGATTCAATTGTGCAGGATCATTCTCTCTCTCTTGTCAAATGTGATTTTAATACCCCGGATCTAAAAATCATGATTAAATTACTCTAATAGGATTGTTAAAGGCCTAATAGTGGCTAAAGAGTATTGGTAAGGGAAATAAAACCAAAAGAAAAGAGAAAAAGCGTAAAACGTGAAAAACGCTAAAACGCGCATTAAATAAGTATAAGAGATATATGATCTCGTTAGGGTCCGAGATGGATTCCTAAGGCTTAGTTAGGCCTAATTAGTATACGGGAATGATTCCCGAAGAAAACGGATCCAAATAATGGATTAAAACGCTAACGAAGTTTTAAAGCACGTTTTTCGAGAAAACCTAAAAACGTGACTTTAAGTGGTCAAACGGACCCGTAAAAATTATGGTTGACTATATAACTATAATTAAGTATTAATGGAAGCTTAATAACCATTAAAAATAAAGAAATGAGAAAAATCCGAAAAACGGGCCCGGTAAGTGAATAGTGCCAAACCGGGTAAAATAACGAGCGTTTTCTGTCAGAAACCAAAAAACGCTCCAGCTTAATTAGCTAGTGGGGGCCGGTTTTATTAGATAATCAGCCTCCCCCTCTCTTGCTTATTAGTTAGTAAATAAATAAAGAAAGAAAGAAAATGAGGAGAGAGAAAAGCAAAAAGCAAAAGGCATTAAATATTTCCCCCACTCTCTTTCCTCTCACTTTCCCTTCTTCTTCCTTTTCCCCCTTCTCCACGATTTCCTTCCTCCCTCTCTGGTGCTGAACGACATGGGAGCTCAAGCAAGGTTTCTCCATCTTCTTCTCCTTGCCCAAGTCTCATCCTTGCTCCGAATTGAAAAATAATCGCATATTCGAACTCCTCTCATCAAACTCTACATTTCCCTCTTTTCAAAATCCCAAAAGCTTGAAGTTCATTTTGATGGGTGTTGGCCATTTGAAGAGAAAAGCACACCATTATGAAGCTTGAAGCATCCTCTTTCCAGCAAGGTAAAAATATCCATGGAAACCCTTGTTTTCTCCATTTTCCCACCTTGGCCGATTTTTGGCTCTTTCAATGACTAGCTTTTCTTCCTTGTTTGAGATATTCTACAAGCTTTAAATGGTGGTGGGAGTCCCTCTTGAGATTCAAGAGTTGGAAACCATTCAAGAATTTCCAAAGGTAAAACCTAACTTGGTGCTTTAAGCATCTTTGTGAATTCTAGTTTATTTGATGAGCCTAAGAGAGTTCCTTAGTGATTACTTTCCAATTTGAATGTGGCTAGAGAAATGGGCAAATGAATTGCCTTGGCCGATTGGGAATGAAGAGAAGAGGAGAAGAGAAATAAAAAGGAAACTTAAGAAAATTTAAGGTAAGAAACTTACCTTAGTGTTATCCTATATGTATTAGGATTTAGGAAGGGTTAATTAAAATGAATGAACCCAAATATGTGTTGGAATGTGATTTGTTTAGATGAAGAGAGTTGTGATAATAAGGTACTTGTATAGAAATAATGCAAGTGAGTAAACATTGTGAAATAAAGTGTTTGATTTATGAGCTATGCACTTTATGTACTATGCATTGTGTTGCATTAGGAGAATGGATAAGTTTTATGTTCTTGTGTGTGTGCTGGTAGAAACCTTGTGGTTTGGTTAGTTTTAGGTTGAATATTGTTATGAGATGAACTTTGGGCAATGTTAGGAAAGTAGCCAAGTTATGGCGAAATTTGTGTAGAAATTTGGGTGGTTTGAGCATTGTTGTGAGTGAGGAATGACCTAGAGAAACTAGGTGTGGATGGAGACTTATTTGAGTTAGTAAACCACCATATAAATGCTTGTTCAAAGATAAGAGAATTTGTGCAAGAATCTGTAGCAAAAGAGGTTGTTTAAATGCTTGAAGAGTTGTAGAAAAACAAAGAAGATTTAAGGTTTTATGAGAGAGATATGAACCTTGGTGAGTTGTGCATTATCTTGGAAGATGTGGAATGGTCAAAATGAAAGAGAGCATAATGCAAGTGTTGAGGAGAAGTTAGAAATGCACAAGTGTGCACTAGTGCAAATGAGAATGAAAATATAAGTGAATTTGAGTGAATTAAGCATGGCTTAGTGAGTGGACTTGGTGATTAGTTTAAGATGGTTTAGATGATTAATTAGAGGCTAAAACATGTAGATTATGTGTGGGGAAGATTGGAGAATTAAAGGATGAAAGGATGGTGTTGAAACAGATTTGGAATTGTCAAATCTGCTAAAAGTGCAACAGGGTCCGGAACCTAGGTCCAGGACCATGTTCCGGACCACCCCCTAAAATACCCCTGAGAGTTTCCAGTTTGATAGGTCCGGGACTTAAGTCCCTGCCCATGTCCCGGACCACCCTTAAATTCATGCCGAGAGTTCACCTTGCACTTGGTCCGGGACTTGAGAGATGGACAAGGTCCCGGACCACCCCATGGAAATGAGCCGAGAGTTTGGCAATGTATTGGTTCGGGACTTAGGGTAAGCACCAAGTCCCGGACTACCCCCAGAATCCTACAGAAAGTGTTTTAAAGGTTTCTAATGATGGGGGTTTGAATGTTAATGAGAAAGATGTTAAGGCCTTGTGGTGACATGTAAAGGCCCTAGGAAGTGTAAGAAAGTGTTAGAAGTGATTGAGAAGTGAGAACTCAAATTAACAAGAGTAAAACCGAGATAACGGGATAACGTGGTAAGTACGGGAGTAGAATTTTATTATGTACCGTATGAGCCTAGTATTAATAATAATGTTTGAAACATTAACAGAGAATCGTGTGTGACCCGAGCATGGTGAGATGACACGGTAAAAGTAAAAACCCCGGTGAAAGGTATGATTTTCTCATACTCCGCGTGCTAACTGAGTTACGTTGATTTGTGTGTTTGTGTGCCGGCTTAATCAAGACTAAAGCATGAAAATAATCCATTGTTTGATTATGTATGTCTTGTTGTATGTTGAATGAGCTAACATACTTATATGCCGGTGTGGTCTAACATAGAGTAAAGACCGACTCATTGTGAGTAACGTTTGGCTAGAGACCCATAGATTGGGTCGATGCTTATGATAACGAAAATGTGCAAACACACAAACTATCCGTTAAAGTATAACGAAAACGTAAACATATGAACTCCCTAGAATGTGAGGAGATGTGCGGGTTGAGTAATTACCCGATAACGGTTAGTAAACCATAATGACACAATCCACGAAACAAATGAGAGTGGAAAGATAAGTGAACCTCCTTCAAGAGGATTAAAGATAGTTCGAAGATGTGAACTAGTAAAGAAGGTAGGTAAAGAGGCCTAAGGGATTAGTAGCTCCCTTGAGACATGGTCGACCTCCTATATGAGGATTCTACCCGGTATAAGAAAATAACCGAAAGTATGAGTAAATGAAACGTATGGGTAACTCTTAAAACCAAAGAATAACCGAACTTGTGTATTGTTCCCAAAGTCATTAGAAACATCGAGAGTGATGCTGCTAGACTAAAACACATAATATTATTATAACTCCGAGAGAGGTGTGTATGGGAATGAGAGTAGTCCGAGAGTAGTCGGACCTAAGTAAAAGAGTTAGGAACTAAGAGAGAGTTCCATGAGCTAGTCGAACCTTCCCACCATGCTAGACCTAGAGTAGGGTCGAAACCGGGGAAGTAAAACTATGCTCGAGAGCCATGAGTTTTGGCCTGAGAATGTATTTAGAGTAACAAGCGTGACGTAGGAGACCTATAGTGTCTCGAGAATCTACAAGAGCTTGAGTATAAATAACCCAAGAGTGTGTTGAGATAATGAGTATAAGTGACCCGAGAGAACGGGTGAGTATAAAATGAGTAGCCCAAGAGAATGGGTGGGTATATGAATAAGTAACCCGAGAGAGCGGGTGAGATATTGAATGTGTAAACAAGGCACAGTGAGGTATAACCCTCAAGGCCTAAGAGTAAACTGATACAACTAACAACCTTGTTATGTTAGTTAGGAATTGTGTTCCGTGATTGGATGTAGATTCCTTGAGTAATACACATATATTGTATTGCTATGATGCATGTTGTTTGACTAAAATGAACTCCATGTATATCCGACAAAAGTAGTCGGCGTACCCCGGTTAGCGCTCGGGGTATGCGAATTTCATATGCAGCGTTAAGCTGAGCCCCTAGGGGCAACGTTTTATTTTTCGGTACAGAATATGTTAACCGTGGGTTCGAGAATAGGACGAGGTCGGTGGGTTGCATGGGTAGTTAGATTAATTACTTATGTATTGAAAGAGAGTAAGACGAATATGTTGTCGGCATCCATATGTTGTAGACTCGGTTAGTAAAGAAGTGATTTGAGTATTGTATGAGACTCGGTTAGAGTGGATGAGTTGTGTTGTTTTTGTGTACTCGGCTGTTCCAGTTCATCGACCGTACGGTTGTAAGTAAGCCTGGTTAGCCACATGGGTGGCTAATGGTGTTGTTTCACCCCTCGTTGTAATTAGAGTTCCGCTGCATGAGTAAGAGTAATTAGCAACGGTTTAAGAGGTAATGACGAGATTAACGGTTGGGGTGTTACAAAAATGGCATCAGAGCGATTACTGGAAATACCGAGCTTAGGAAATACCGAGTTAGGATTTAGAAACTTAGGGCTAAGGGTTGAGTGGTAGCGTGAGAGATGCGCTAGTTAGGAACTTCCAGTACGAACTGGATACCTACAATACCAAACCTGCCCTCCACAATCCCCGTATTAAACGCTCGGGAAGGAACGCCAGAGAGACGGGGAAACCCAATCTGGGAGTTATTTACTTAATGTTTCAATATGAACCAGAATCTGTCATGCGGTGAATCCTGAGAACCGAAAACCCCGGATACGGATCCCGCTGGAACGACAACAACCGCACTCAATGGCGGGAGATCGAGACATCCTAATCCAAGGAGACCGGAATCTGTGGCAGCTTGGGGCGACTTGCTTAGCAGTCGCGAGAACCCGGCTGACCAAGCAGCAACAGGAAGTAAATCACACCGTGCGACACGCGGATCATTAAAAGTAACAAGAACGGGACACAATCCACGAACCGCCATGGTTATGTAATACCACTAGCAGTATATTAACTGACTAAGAATCTTGTCAAGGGTAGGTACACCCACCCTGCCACACCCGAAGAGGTTGCAATACCTAACTGACATAGCTCAGACAACTATGAGCATAACTATGGGATATACCCGAATAGGACTACAGAGGTAGTGCCTAAATAACTTAAACCTCGGTAACCATAAAGAAGACGTGGGAACGAGCAACGAGGTAGAACATAGTACCAAGTAATTAAGGAACTCCGAGAGTGGAGAAGCACCTAAATGAATGACAGTCATGTAAGGATAAATGAGAAGCAGCTTTAAGGAGTAGTTATCCAACTAAAGGATCAAGGAACAGCCGACAAGGCTACCAAATACAATGTGAGCCGTACCGTGTCCGGTACAAGTTAACCCAAAAACCGCCTGTACCGCGCACTTGCCCCGGCAAGTGCAGTAAAAACGAGACTTTTAAGAGACGCTTTGACAAGCGACCAGTACTTAGCAACTACCAAAAAGGCGAGAGAAGCCAATATGGCAAAACAACCCTAAGAATTGTGAAACGAAACCTTGAAAAGGCCTAACGGCCTGATCATTGTATAAAGAACATACCAGTCAGCGAGAAGCTAGACTCGGTAAGAAGCAACCGGTATTGAAATGCCGTAGAGATTTTATTTTAAAAACTCAAGTCTTTCATTTAAACGCAAATTTTACAAAAAACCCCCAAATTTTTAAAACCAAACCAAAGAACCACGGTAAGTTATCATAGGACGATATAAGAGGAGTCGGCGATAGAATACTTCACCTAGGCGTGTGACCGACACTACAAGTGTACACAAACGAGATATGGAACGACTGCACTCCGAAGGAGCTTGCGGGCCTGACAGACCAATTATGAGTTAGTCGGGTAGGTGGTAACGTATCAATAAGATACTCCATGTATGTATACAAGTAGAGTACAGAACACGGGAAGTAGTCGACTCCATACTACGGATCTTAAGATGAGTTTAAACCAAATAGTTGAACACCACGAACGATCGAAGAACCCAAACAAGCTTACGAAGCGAAAGGAGTCAAGAACCCATTCCAAGAGAATGACTAAAAAGTTGAGAGTGCATGGAGCACAGAGTTTTAAGTATAGACATTGGATACGTCTCAGGAAATACATAATAACTGTAATGAATACCAGTGTAAACGATACGGCGAATGCCTGAAATGAACATATTAATGTTCGATAAACGGGATAGAATTTCCATAGTATACTTCACTTAAGAGAATGATGACCTGACCAAGAAGGTAAAGGAAAAGTACCAATGATCTACCCAATAACGGGAGACATTACAACCCTAAACGGGATGGTCAAGTATATAACTGCAAAGCGGAGTAAGGAACTGAATATACCCATGAATTCAGACCAGATGTGATGGCATAACTCAGTAACACCCAGGAGCAATCCGTGAAGGGTGCCAGAGTCAGCAGTAGTTGAACGAAACATCGTGTTGAGAACACAAGTGTTAAAGCGAACACTCGGGTAGAACCCGAAGGGATCCCACGTAACACGGGATACCCTAGATTGCCATAAGGCATGAATTAATATCAAGATACTTAAAGAAACTACCATGTACGGAAGCGTGAGGAAACAACCTTATCAAAACCCAGTAATACCTCCAAACCATTTAATGGTATACGGAGAAGAAGAAACGTGTATAAACAGCCGCACAGAGCATGGCTCGAGGCAAGGTGGCTTGTAAGCCGATAGAACTAACTACAAACTGTAGATTTAAACATTGGGAACCTATGCATAAAGGCATAAGAAGAAACAGTGGAGAATGAACCACTACTTTAAAGTGGGGATACCACTTGTTATTGTGGGGCCTATGGAGTGGCAATTGCGTGAATCCTCCAGAGAAGGGCTACCACATAAGGATGTAATGCGAAACCACTAGAGTGGCGTGGTGATACTTGAACATGTGTTTATTGCCAAGGAGTAATGCGAACAGGGATAGTATGTATGAAAGCTTTGATAGCAGTGGAAGGAAACCGATAGAGTAGTCGGATGAGTAGTGAACACTGCATGTGTGCAATATGAACTGCAGAGTAAGCAGTGCGCAAGTGCGCAGAGAGAGTTAAAGAATAGCGTATTTGTTGAGCCAAGTGAATGGCAAGCCATTGTGTAAATGGCAAAAACACCTGGGCAGAAGCTAAAGTAGTAGCGGATGCCACGGAAATGAGTAAGATCATGGTACGCAGCAAGCGACCGTTGTAAGAGTATAGCCAAATAATGATATGAAGCTGATGAAGAAATGTGGTAAAGGAGACACGTTCCTTCCTATCACATAAGTGATTTACTGCAAGGAGTTTACGCCTCTGCACTCTGTAGGACTGGGTGTTTTGGTATTGCTCTTGACCAGTAATGAACTTATGGGATAGCTAGAAACTTGAGAAATGTCAATGAAGCCTGTTGAGTGAGAATCTAGAGAAATAACCGTGCGGCCATTGGCCAAAGATGCACAAAGAACGTGGGTCATAACCCACAGGTCCCAGGACCGATGGATGGTAAATGCACAGTAGTATGAATGAAGAATTCTTGTATAGAAACAAGTAAACAAACATGTAATTAATCGAGGAATCACCACATACTAAGTAGTAGCTTGACCTCAACCGACAATAAGTCGGGAAAAGTAAGTGAGTAATCATGAAGGTATACAGAGTTATACGAAATAGATTTCCAGAGAATTGGAGAGAAAAATCTCTACATCGAATTCGCACATGGTAAGAGATACCAAGCGACGATTGAGAAACCTTTATTCCCAAGACAAAAAGGGATTAAAAGGAGTAAGTAATACATTGGGAATACCAAAAGGGCGAGTTAAGCTCTAGTTATCAAGTCACGCAGCAGAAGCTAGTGCCCCGTAATTCAAAGGTTAAGAATACCTGGCAAATGCGAGTAAATGGCTTATCATAAATGCCTTGAAGCCTTAGAGGCTAGAACCGAAACCGGTTGTGAGTTAATTAACCGCATTGAAGTTAAAACACTTCATGATACTTGAATTAGTGAACCAATGTTCAGTGATAACATATGGTCGATTACGCGGGCGTAACCCCTTTTAAGGGGGCTAGGGCGAGAAACCGCTTAGAGTATGTTCTACGTATAGGTGCGTAAACTACTATGTGCATAGCACAAAAGGAATTGTTTTGATGATTGGAACTTATGTTACATAAACATATGTACCCATCATTGTGTAATTATGATTAATGTGCATGAGAGATGCAAGTAACGAGTATATAATATTTATGAAAAGAGGAGTAGAGAGACTCCTGGGGAATGAGAATCCCTATAGTAGATGTCTGGTGAGATTAGACATGAGACATGATGAGTATGACTCGGTATGAAACCGAGGTGTAACTAGAAGGGAGTGAGTTCCCTAGTGATTGTATTGAGATGATTGATGGAGTGAGTTCACATCTTTGGAGTTGTATGGTTGTGTGTTTTATTTTAGTAATAATTTGAATAATGACGCATGAGTACTGGGATGCCTAGGTAAACAAGGGGAAGCAATGATAATGACGGATGACCTAAGTTCTAGGAATTTGAGATACAATTAAATGTAATGTTTATGAACATGAATAGAAAAGTAAAAGATAGAAAACGAAAATGTTTGACTATCTGTTTGTGAAACTGACGTGGGAGGTGGAACTTGATCTGCTAGCGATCAATGGATTAACCGAACACAATTTGGGCGTGGAAGAAGATAGTTCAACACTGATGCTGATCACATCTAGGGTTGGATGATTCTTGAAGCTCCCTATAAGTGGTCACAAGTAATCACCGCTAAGAAAAAGGAGCTACCATAAATTGGATTTGGAGTGTGTGATGTTTTAAAAGAATTCCAAACAGAATTTGAAAAGGATTTTCTTCAAGTATGAAGATGGAAACGAAAACTGGTTTTGAAACCGCTATCACCCGCCGCTGGCTGAGCCTTAAGTCTTGATGACCGGTAGAACGGTGGGCGTGTATTAGTTTTGAAACCATTGCACCGTACGTGCGGCGGTCCTAGGTGACCGGTTGGGGCGGTGACAGTGTGTGATTTTGATAAGTGGTGAAATAATGCTCTCTCAAGGTCTTTATTCGTCGTCATTTTATTTGGCGCATGACTTATTTCACCACTTTATGGAGTATTTGTGTGTTTATTAGTGATCTTACACCTTTGACATATTCGAATAGGTAATTACTCGTTTGAGTACATTTCAAGAGCTTAATCTGAGTATGCATCAATGTTCGAGCATCTCGGGAGGGATGCCAAAGCCAATGGGAAGCATCGGGAGAATTCCGGCATAAAAGAAGGACATTCTGGGGCCGACCGGACTTGCAAGTCCGGTCCGGCTCTGTTCAAATCGTCCCAGAACTCACTGGAATCGACCGGACTTGCGACCGGACTTGCAAGTCCGGTCGAGCTTAAATCCCGTCACGTGCTCCGCGCTAAAAAGTGTCCGACCGGACTTGCGACCGGACTTGCAAGTCCGGTCGGACGGAAATTTTTGCCCAGAAACTGCTGTTAAAAGACTACATCCTGGGACTCTTTTCTCATTATCCAACACACACGACTACAACCCTAAAGAGAGGAGAAAGAACGTGAAAGAAGAGAAGAAAGAAGAGGAAGAAGAAGAAGAAGAGAAGAAGGAAGAACTCACCTTCTCCAAAGCTTCCAAGCTTCAACAATGGCTTCTTCTTACTCTTTTCTAGTTTTTCTTTCCTCTATGCTTGAGTAGTACTCCATTGTGCTTTGGGATGGGTCTTTGAACCCAAACCCTAGATTTTGCTTGTGAATCTTTATTATGCCTTAATATAGTTGTTTCTCTCTTAATTATCTTTCAATGTTCTCAAATTGATCTCTTGAGTGCATTTGTGGTGAACCCCAACTACAATTTGGTTTTGAGTTAGGGTTTGTGACCAAATTGAGAGAGAACTCTTAATTTATGCTTCTAGGATTAGTGAGCATAATTTGGAGCTTTGTTCTAGAACTTGCTTAGTGCTACTTAGTGAGTTTAGTCCTAATTGATTTTGAAGGCTAAAAAACTAAGTAAGATTTAACTCATCTTTGGTTTAGAGAGTTATTATTTTTGTTCTAAAAGACAACTATGGCATAAGAAGAGTTGCTAGCATATCTAGGTAGTTTGGGGATTGCCAAATTCCCAAAGTACTTCTCCATCCAATCCATTAACTTATCACCTTTAGTTTATTTGTTGTTCTTGAAATTACTCAACCAACACAATCAAGCTTGCCACCGGCTAAACCCCATTTTACTGCTTACATTACAACTACTAAATACCGAGACTAGGAAGTTAGGACCAATTTCCTTGTGGATACGACACTTGTTGTACTACACCGATTAGGTGCACTTGCCTACTCCTTGCATACTTGTATACTTTGTTATATAGTTTTTGCACAACAGATTTTTCCAAAGGCAGCGGGACGGGGAGAGTACCCTGAGACGATCCTGTGTTAAGTGAGTCAACCAGAGTGCCTGAGGATATGTATATGTGTAACGTTTTGATCAGAACCGAAGGGACCGTGGGCCAGAGAGAGTAAGTGCCCATTTGTCATGAAACGGCCGTGGACCAGAGAGCGTAAGTGTCCAACGTGACCGGTACCTGAGGGATCAGTAGTATATTACTCAATATGGATTCGAGGACTGTAGTGCCTTCTTGTCTTCGGACCGATTCCATGGAGAGAGTACAAGAGTATTTTTTATTGCTATACATGCTGTGATATGTGTGTGGTATGTGTAGTGTGAAATGAGATTGACTTGTGGAGTCTGTAAGGTTATACATGTATTATAACCTTGGCATAGCGTGCCTATGAGAGTAACGATATAAGATTCACCAACTTTGAGGACAAAGTTCCTAAGGTGGGTAGATTTTAATACCCCGGATCTAAAAATCATGATTAAATTACTCTAATTAGATTTTTAAAGGCCTAATGGTGCCTAAAGAGTATTGGTAAGGGAAATAAAACTAAAAGAAAAGAGAAAATGCGTAAAACGCGAAAAACGCTAAAACGTGCATTAAATAAGTATAAGAGATATATGATCTCGTTAGGGTCCTAGATGGATTCCTAAGGCTTAGTTAGGCCTAATTAGTATACGGGAATGATTCCCGAAAAAACGGATCCAAATAATGGATTAAAATGCTAACAGAGTTTTAAAGCACGTTTTTCGAGAAAACCCGAAAACGTGACTTTAAGTGGTCAAACGGATCCGTAAAAATTATGGTTGACTATATAACTATAATTAAGTATTAATGGAAGCTTAATAACCATTAAAAATAAAGAAATGAGAAAAATCCGAAAAACGGGCCCGGTAAGTGAATAGTGCCAAACCGGGTAAAATAACGAGCGTTTTCGGTCAGAAACCGAAAAACGCTCCAGCTTAATTAGCTAGTGGGGGACGGTTTTATTAGATAAGCAGCCTCCCCTCTCTTGCTTATTACTTATTAAATAAAGAAAGAAAGAAAGAAAGAAAAGGAGGAGAGAGAAAAGCAAAAAGCAAAAGGCATTAAATATTTCCCTCACTCTCTTTCCTCTCACTTTCCCTTCTTCTTCCTTTTCCCCCTTCTCCACGATTTCCTTCCTCCCTCTCTGGTGCTGAACGACATGGGAGCTCAAGCAAGGTTTCTCCATCTTCTTCTCCTTGCCCAAGTCTCATCCTTGCTCCGAATTGAAAAATAATCGCATATTCGAACTCCTCTCATCAAATTCTACATTTCCCTCTTTTCAAAATCCCAAAAGCTTGAAGTTCATTTTGTTGTCCATTTGAAGAGAAAAGCACACCATTATGAAGCTTGAAGCATCCTCTTTCCAGCAAGGTAAAAATATCCATGGAAACCCTTGTTTTCTCCATTTTCCCACCTTGGCCGATTTTTGGCTCTTTCAATGACTAGCTTTTCTTCCTTTTTTGAGATATTCTACAAGCTTTAAATGGTGGTGGGAGTCCCTCTTGAGATTCAAGAGTTGGAAACCATTCAAGAATTCCCAAAGGTAAAACCTAACTTGGTGCCTTAAGCATCTTTGTGAATTCTAGTTTATTTGATGAGCCTAAGAGAGTTCCTTAGTGCTTACTTTCCAATTTTAATGTGGCTAGAGAAATGGGCAAACAAATTGCCTTGGCCGATTGGGAATGAAGAGAAGAGGAGAAGAGAAATAAAAAGGAAACTTAAGAAAATTTAAGGTAAGAAACTTACCTTAGCGTTATCCTATATGTATTAGGATTTGGGAAGGGTTAATTAAAATGAATGAACCCAAATATGTATTGGAATGTGATTTGTTGAGATGAGGAGAGTTGTGATAATAAGGTACTTGTATAGAAATAATGCAAGTGAGGAAACATTGTGAAATAAAGTGTTTGATTTATGAGCTATGCACTTTATGTACTATGCATTGTGTTGCATTTGGAGAATGGATGAGTTTTATGTTCTTGTGTGTGTGCTGGTAGAAACCTTGTGGTTTGGTTAGTTTTAGGTTGAATATTGTGATGAGATGAACTTTGGGCAATGTTAGGAAAGTAGCCAAGTTATGGCGAAATTTGTGTAGAAATTTGGGTGGTTTGAGCATTGTTGTGAGTGAGGAATGACCTAGAGAAACTAGGTGTGGATGGAGACTTATTTGAGTTAGTAAACCACCATATAAATGCTTGTTCAAAGATAAGAGAATTTGTGCAAGAATCTGTAGCAAAAGAGGTTGTTTAAATGCTTGAAGAGTTGTAGAAAAACAAAGAAGATTTAAGGTTTTATGAGAGAGATATGAACCTTGGTGAGTTGTGCATTATCTTGGAAGATGTGGAATGGTCAAAATGAAAGAGAGCATAATGCAAGTGTTGAGGAGAAGTTAGAAATGCACAAGTGTGCACTAGTGCAAATGAGAATGAAAATATAAGTGAATTTGAGTGAATTAAGCATGGCTTAGTGAGTGGACTTGGTGATTAGTTTAAGATGGTTTAGGTGATTAATTAGAGGCTAAAACATGTAGATTATGTGTGGGGAAGATTGGAGAATTAAAGGATGAAAGGATGGTGTTGAAACAGATTTGGAATTGTCAAATCTGCTAAAAGTGCAATAGGGTCCGGAACCTAGGTCCAGGACCATGTTCCGTACCACCCTCTAAAATACCCCCGAGAGTTTCCAGTTTGATAGGTCCGGGACTTAAGTCCCTGCCCATGTCCCAGACCACCCTTAAATTCATGCCGAGAGTTCACCTTGCACTTGGTCCGGGACTTGAGAGATGGTCAAGGTCCCGGACCACCCCATGGAAATGAGCCGAGAGTTTGGCAATGTATTGGTCCGGGACTTAGGGTAAGGACCAAGTCCCGGACCACCCCCAGAATCCTACAGAAAGTGTTTTAAAGGTTTCTAATGATGGGGGTTTGAATGTTAATGATGTTATAAGATGTTAAGGCCTTGTTTGGTGACATGTAAAGGCCCTAGGAAGTGTAAGAAAGTGTTAGAAGTGATTGAGAAGTGAGAACTCAAATTAACAAGAGTAAAACCGAGTTAACGGGATAACGGGGTAAGTACGGGAGTAGCATTTTATTATGTACCGTATGAGCCTAGTATTAATAATAATGTTTGAAACATTACCAGAGAATCATGCGTGACCCGAGCATGGTGAGATGACACAGTAAAAGTAAAAACCCCGGTGAAAGGTATGATTTTCTCATACTCCGCGTGCTAACCGAGTTACATTGATTTGTGTGTTTGTGTGCCGGCTTAATCAAGACTAAAGCATGAAAATAATCCATTGTTTGATTATGTATGTCTTGTTGTATGTTGAATGAGATAACATACTTATATGCCGGTGTGGTCTAACATAGAGTAAAGACCGACTCATAGTGAGTAACGTTTGGCTAGAGACCCATAGATCGGGTCGATGCTTATGATAACGAAAACGTGCAAACACACAAACTATCCGTTAAAGTATAACGATAACGTAAACATATGAACTCCCTAGAATGTGAGGAGATGTGCGGGTTGAGTAATTACCCGATAACGGTTAGTAAACCATAATGACACAATCCACGAAACAAATGAGAGTGGAAAGATAAGTGAACCTCCTTCAAGAGGATTAAAGATAGTTCGAAGATGTGAACTAGTAAAGAAGGTAAAAGAGGCCTAAGGGATTAGTAGCTCCCTTGAGACATAGTCGACCTCCTATATGAGGATTTTACCCGGTATAAGAAAATAACCGAAATTATGAGTAAATGAAACGTATGGGTAACTCTTAAAACCAAAGATTAACTGAACTTGTGTATTGTTCCCAAAGTCATTGAAACATCGAGAGTGATGTTGCTAGACTAAAACACATAATATTATTATAACTCCGAGAGAGGAGTGTATGGGAATGAGAGTAGTCCGAGAGTAGTCGGGCCTAAGTAAAAGAGTTAGGAACTAAGAGAGAGTTTCGTGAGCTAGTCGAACCTTCCCACCATGCTAGACCCAGAGTCGGGTCGCAACTGGGGAAGTAAGACTATGCTCGAGAGCCATGAGTTTTGGCCTGAGAATGTATTTAGAGTAACAAGCGTGACGTAGGAGATCTGTAGTGTCTCGAGAATCTACAAGAGCTTGAGTATAAATATCCCAAGAGTGTGGGTGAGATAATGAGTATCAGTGACCCGAGAGAACGGGTGAGTATAAAATGAGTAACCCAAGAGAATGGGTGTGTATATGAATAAGTAACCCGAGAGAGCGGGTGAGATATTGAATGAGTAAACAAGGCACAGTGAGGTATAACCCTTAAGGCCTAAGAGTAAACTGATACAACTAACAACCTTGTTATGTTAGTTTGGAATTGTGTTCTGTGATTGGATGTAGATTCCTTGAGTAATACACATATATATTGTATTGCTATGATGCATGTTGTTTGACTAAAATGAACTCCATGTGTATCCGACCAAAGTAGTCGGCGTACCCCGGTTAGCGCTCGGGGTATGCGAATTTCATATGCAGCGTTAAGCTGAGCCCCTAGGGGCAACGTTTTTATTTTTCAGGTACACCGAAGATGTTACCGTTCGAGAATAGGACGGGGTCGGTGGGTTGCATGGGTAGTTAGATTAATTACTTATGTATTGAAAGAGGTATAAGACCGAATATGTTGTCGGCATCCATATGTTGTAGACTCGGTATAGTAAAGAAGTGATTTGAGTATTGTATGAGACTCGGTTAGAGTGGATGAGTATTGTGTTGTTTTGTGTACTCGGCTGTTCCAGTTCATCAGATCGTTACGGTATGTAAGTAAGCCTGGTTAGCCACATGGGTGGCTAACGGCGTTGTTTCACCCCTCGTTGTAATTAGAGTTCCGCTGCGTGAGTAAGAGTAATTAGCTACGGTTTAAGAGGTAATGACGAGATTAACGGTTGGGGTGTTACAGTGATGCCCTTGAATTAGCTTTGTTTGAGGCTTGTGTTGAACAGGAATTCCACCCAGAAATGGCCGAAGTGGTGGCTGAGATGAACAGCATATTTGTTTGCCATAGAACACGCTATCCACCACCCGAACCATTGGAGCGCGCTGCTCAGAAGCCGCTACCCTCGGTTGAGAAGCCACCCACTGTGGAGATGAAACCTTACCCTCTCATCTCAAATATGCTTATTTAACTGATCCGTGTGTTCTACCTGTTATTATTTCTTCTTCTTTGATAGGTGCACAAGAGGAAAGTCTGATGAAGGTGCTTCGAAGCCATAAACGGGCTATTAGGTGGTCTATAGCCGATATCAAGGGAATCAACCCTCATTTCTGCACCCACCAGATATTTATGGAGGATGATTACAAGTCGTTGGTCCAACCTCAAAGAAGATTAAACCCGAAAATGAAGGAGGTGGTCAAGAAAGAGGTTCTCAAACTCTTGGATGCGGGGATTATCTATGCCATCTCCGACAGCAAGTGGGTGAGTCCCGTGCAAGTGGTTCCGAAGAAAGGAGGCGTTACTGTCGTCCCCAATGCTAAGGGTGAGATGGTGTCTCAGAGGACTACCAATGGGTGGAGAGTCTGCATTGATTACCGGAAGCAGAACACCGCTACCAGAAAGGACCACTTCCCTCTCTCATTCATTGACCAGATGCTCGAGAGGTTGGCGGGGCAAGACTACTACTGCTTCCTGGACGGCTACTCCGGATATCTCTAAATCCCATAGCCCCTAAGGATCATGAGAAGACGATATTCACTTGCCCTATGGGACGTTTGCCTACACACGGATGCCTTTCGGGCTTTGTAATGCCCCGACCACATTTCAGAGATGCATGATGTTGATCTTCTCCAGCTTCCTAGAGAAGAGCATTTAAGTCTTTATGGACGACTTCTTCATATCCGGCCCCTCCTTCGACACTTGCTTGGACAACCTGGAGACTATTTTGGTCCGGTGTGAGAAGACGAATTTAGTGCTAAATTGGGAGAAGTGCCATTTTATGGTAGGAGAAGGAATTGTCTTGGGCATAAAATCTCTTCAAAGGGTATTGAGGTTGACAAGGCAAAAATTGAAGTGATTGAAAAGTTACCTCCTCCGACATCAGTGAAAGACATTCAAAGTTTTCTGGGTCATGTCGGGTTTTACTGAAGGTTCATCATGGACTTCTCCAAAATATCAAAACCTCTATGCGACCTCTTGGCCAAGGATGTCAAATTTGAGTTCACTGATGAGTGCCTTAACGCCTTCAACACTCTCAAACAATGTCTCACCTCTACACCCGTTGTGGTATCCCCCGATTGGAGTCTCCCGTTTGAGATCATGTGCGATGCCAGCGACTATGCGGTGGGGGTTGTCCTTTGCCAAAAAGAAGGAAAGGATATTGAGGAGTATCTACTATGCTAGTAGAACTCTCAATGATGCCCAAAAGAACTACGCCGCCACCGAGAAGGAGCTATTAGCAGTGGTTTTCTCCCTCGAAAAATTCTGATCTTACCTCTTGGGTAGCAAGGTTGTAGTGCACACCGACCATTCAACGCTGAAATATTTGTTCAACAAGGGTGATGCAAAGCCGAGACTCCTCCGATGGATTCTTCTTCTTCAAGAATTTGAGATAGAGATCCGGGACAAACCGGGTGTGCAAAATGTTATAGCCGATCACCTCTCTCGAATGGAAGCGTCTGATGATGGTGTGCCAATCAACGAGTTCTTCCTCGACGAGAATATCTTCATGATTGTAGAGACCGGTGACCCTTGGTATGCGGACTTTACAAATTATTTGGCAAGGGGGTGATTCCACTAGAGATGACTTATCAGCAGAGAAAGAAAATTTTCTCAGACATTAAGAGGTATTTCTGGGAGGACCCTCTTCTTTTCAAAATTTGTGCTGATGGGGTGATCCGAAGATGTGTGCCCATGAGTGAAGTGTAAGAAATTCTAATTCATTGTCACTCAGGTGAAGCCGGTGGACACCATGGTCCGGCACGAACAGCGACCAAGGTTCTTCAAGTCGGATTTTTCTTGAAAACCCTCCATAAGGATTGCCACTCATTCATTGCCTCCTGTGATCAATGTCAGAGGCTTGGGAACAAATCTTGCAAGCATGAGATGCCCCTCAATATAATGATCGAGGTGGAACCGTTTGATTTGTGGGGCATCGACTTCATGGGACCCTTCTCATCTTCTTACTCCAACTTGTTCATTCTCATGGCGGTCGTTTATGTGACCAAGTGGGTTAAAGCAATTGCAGCCCCGACTAATGACACCAAGGTAGTGATCAAGTTCTTGAAAAAGAACATTTACACACGGTTCGGGGTGCCGAGCTATATTAAGTGATGGAGGGTCTCACTTCTGCAACAAGCAATTTGATGCCCTAATGAACAAGTATGGAGTAAGACACAAGGTTACCCTTCCATATCACCCTCAATGTAATGGCCAAGCTAAGGTCACCAACCGAGAGCTTAAATGGATCCTTCAAAAGACGGTCAACACCTCAAGGAAAGATTGGTTTATGAAGCTCGACGACGCATTGTGGGCATATCGGACTGCCTACAAAACTCCTATCGGCATATCCCCGTTCTGACTCATCTATGGGAAGGCTTGTCACTTGCCGGTCGAATTAGCGCATAAATCGTATTGGGCGGTGAAAGCCCTCAATTATGATCTCAAGAGCGCCGGTGACAAAAGACGATTCCAATTGACCGAGTTAGAGGAGATTCGGGAAGAAGCCTACGAAAACAACCGCATCTACAAGGAAAAGGCCAAGAAATGGCATGACAAGATGATTGTGAAGCGGGAGTTTCGTGAGGGAGTGAAATACCCCTAAATTTTAAAATACATTTATTTTCTAGTTTACGAGTATATTATATAATTTGCGAGCATATTATACATTATTTAATAAAGATAATGCGTTGAATAAAATAATCTGTTTTAAAACTATGGTAGTTGTGATTGTTATCTTCATATTAATGATCCTTGTATTTCTCTAGTTAACCTGGTATATTTATTTATTAAAAATGGAACTATAATAATAATGATATGATTGAAATAATACTATTGATTCAAAATACATTTATTACATAGTTTAGTAGTATATTAGTTCACAAGTATAATAAGTAGTTTATGAGGATTATACTATAATTTATGAGCATGCGAATGGTTTATAAGGATACATATGGGTTGACCACAGCAACAAGGCCTTCCACTTTTAAGTCCAAGTGAGGATTGAGGGCCTAAAGTGGCTAGTTTTCAAGCCTGAATGGTTTGAGAGCTAGGTTGTTGGACAGTTACCCATATGGAGTGTTACAAATGGTATCAGAGCTAACTTGGGACCGTGTCGGGATGATCTACCCGACACCTACCGAGGAGGTCCATGGGACTTAGATGTTAGGCTTACGACGAGGACGTCGCGTTCTTTAAGTGGGGGGGGATATAATACCCCCATCCCACATCAGGATATGAGTAGTAATGTGAATGATTTATAAGGATACATATGGGTTGACTATAGCAACAAGGCCTTCCAATTTTAAGTTCAAGTGAGGATTGAGGGCCTAAAGTGGCTAGTTTTCAAGCCTGAATGGTTTGAGAGCTAGGTTGTTGGACAGTTACCCATATGGAGTGTTACAGGGAGACCGGGTTCTCTTATATAACTTGAGGCTGAAGTTGTTCCCCGGTGTAGACACCAAAAATTCTCACCCCATAAAAGAAAATCAAAACAAAAATAAATAAAATAAGAGGGTCGTCGTCTTTCTTTTCGAAACTTATACATGTGCGTACCAAAATGAAACTGTTATTTTATGACAAATCTTCTAGATCAGTTTTCAAAACATCCGTTTTCAAACTCATCTCTTTTTGTTATTTTCTTATTTTTACCATTTTATTTATTTTATTATTTCATGCTAGTCAGCTCGGTTTTATTCGCTTATTTATTTGCCTATTCGTTTTAGTTTTGTTCATGCTATTCGTTACTTGTTTATTTTATCTCATTTCATTTCATTGATACTTTTACTTGTATTTTTAATAGTATTTGTCTGTATCTTGTCTTATCATTATTTTTAGAATTATCTTCATCATTTATGTACACTTTGTTTGTCGCTAATTCGATTAAACTCCCTCCCATCTCGTTTTATTACTTCTTTTTTTATCTTATTACTGCTACTCGTACATATTTGATTCAATTTCTATTTTTAGACCATTCACTTGTATTTACTTCCATCGTACTCTTACTATTTCATTATTCATATACTTATCATTATGTTACTTCTTTTATTTATATTTTATTATGTTTTGTATTTTTATTATCTACATTCAATTATCATGACTCTTAAGAAGAAAATGTTTCTGTAGATAAAACCGGTTTGTTTTACTGTATATTTTCTTTTAGGGCGTTAGCGTTTAAAAAGGTTTATTCATTTTGGAGTAGAGCTCTAGTAATATGTTTCACATTTGTATATTGTGTTCTATCGTTGGCTTAATTGGTTAATGTGAAATATCTGGACGCTACATGTTTGGAGTTCGAAACTGATTGTGGATAATTTGGGTACTTGAATGTACATTCATCTCTTCTTGCTTACATGTTCCCATCGGGTTGGACCGTTCATGAGGCCCAGCTCGATTCTCTGGTTGCGCCCGCTCCAATAAATAGCCCATGAGTCATGACTGATAACAAAAAACCCTACTGTACTGGATATAAAACAACGTAGTATGTTCCCTCCTCAGATCAGTAGCCGACATGGTTCCCGTTTTTACCTCTCAATCACGAGACATTCCTTCATTTTCTTCCTCAATTATTCTCTTCTGGTTCGATCCCTCACTCGTCTCCCACCTCCAGAACAGTAGCCGACACTTTATCATATCCCGTTTTTTACTATCATCTTCTAGTTATCGCGGGATTTTCAAACTCATTAAAAAAAACAGACGACTCTGCTCGCCAAAACCACCATGGGAGAGCTTCAAAAATCTCTGGACTCACAAGCAAAAACTGAGAAACCGACGCCTGTATTTTCCTTCTACCGTAAACCATCGCCTACACTGCACCTTGCTGAGAGATTCGTCTCACTTTGCCTTTTCCAGAATCATCTTCGAATCAGAACGAGCTTGGCCCACGTGCTCCTCTCCCTCTCACGTTGAACAAAGGAAGAAAAAAGAAAAACAGCTTCGAGCTCCTAGCTTGTCTATCGCCCCGTTCTCGTTTTATTGAGAGGCACCACTTCAAGCTTTGACTATATTTGAACTTTTGCTGCTAGCATCGCCTGTCCATGTTCCTCTCCGCAATTGTTCTTTGTTTCGGTACTTATCATTTCACTTGCATTTTGCATTTTGTTACCAAATGAACCACAAAGGTGATGGACTAAGGGGAGAAACACCATTACCGGAATGAGCTCCGAAGATGTGTGGTTGTATTCTCCTCTCTCACTCTCTTTCATATTTCGACACCCGAACTTGTTTTTTCCCCATCATACCGTACGCATGCTCAAATGAATATCAGACTCATCATGGGTTTTTGAGTTCACAAAGCTTGTACATGACCAAAACAGATAAGGATTCTAACCACCATGGAATTACTTCACTGTTTTCTCTCTGATTTTCTGGTTACTCTTCCTGTTTACCGAAGATTTGTGTTCGTGGACACACTAGTTCTACCCTTGGCATGAATGAATTTCTGTTTTGAGCAGGATATCTTATACCTCTGTTTTCGTCATTTACTATTTCGCTCTTCCGCCCCTTTTCATCCCACTCTTGCTCAAGTCCACCGATCGCAGGACATTCCCTTTACTCTTACGTCAACACGAAAGATGTGTTAGTTTTACATTCTGTCTCTTCATGTTTCTCCTTCTAGTCGGACTCTTCTATTGGGTTTACCCGATTGATTACACTAATTAGACTAACCTGTTGTGTTTGTTTTGTTCATGAGTTAGTCCCCGGGGAACTTTACAGGAGGTTTTCGTTGTTTTCTTGCGCATTTATTTTGCGTTCCCGCTTCATGATATTTGTTTGTTTGGTTTGGTTCATTGGAGAGGTGAAGCAATTCCGAGAACCAACCCAGTTCCAGTTTGGCTTTGCCTAGAGATGTTGCTCGTTCTCATCTTCCCCGTCTTAATCTCCTCTGTTCGCGAGTGAAATTATGTCCAGAGCATCCATCATCCTCGTAGTGGTGCCCAGTGAATCTGGAAATTCCTATTCTCTCCTCGACATCCATGGTGTGCACTAATGAGTCGAGCCATCTCCCCGCTCGATTGAAATTGCACCAGGTTGGCGGTTCCGATTGTAAAGTTATGAACCTGTATATGTGCTCTATTCCTGATCTTGCTAGTATCGAGTCTTTTTATCACGATGCATAACTTAAATTGTTTAAATGGGTTAGCGTGATCATAAACTCCGCGGCTCTATTGGTAAAAATACTCAGAGATAGACAAAGAGCACCATCATATTGATTTGATAGGCTCGATTCATTAGAATGTGTGGCTTTTTGGTTGTGCTAAAAATTGGCGATAATGTGTCAATACCAAAAAAAAGGAGTTGATCAAATCACAGATTCACTACGTATTTGGTTCGGGCGATGAAAAGGACAATTGTGGTACTTGTTTAACGTGTTGATCCGCTTTAATGTCCTGGCTTGTGTGACAAATAGATGTTTAGTATTCTTTTTTGTGACTTTGTATATGTACATAAAAAAAGGATAGAGAGAAAAGTAGAAATGATTTCTTGGAACTAGACTAACAATTTTAGCAACTTTGGCTTGCCCATGATTGTTTAATCTTTTGATTTATTTCTTTCATTATACATGTACATTTTTTTTATCTCTGTTTTCATTGCAATTTGTTGATTCGGTATATTCATTTCTATCTAAGCCCTAGTTTTATTCTTTTAGGACCAAACCTTAGGATAGAGGGTGAACCCTAAGATTTAGGTGAGCCATGGTCCCACCTAATAATTGGAGGATCCCTAGACCCAAACCACATCTTATTATAATAACATGTATTAATAAAAACACTTTCCCAAAATTCATCCCAATTTGATTCATCCATCAGACCCAAAAATCAAAAGCTCAAAACAATTCAACAAGGCCCAATTTTCCCAATCTCAAACAAGGTCTAATTTTCCCAATCTCAAAATCAGGCCCATAGGCCAATTCGGCCCAAAACCAAATCAAGCCCAAGGCATAAATCAGGCCCAAAATAAAATAAGGTCCCAATTGACCCAATATCTAAAAGCTTGGCCCAATCCAATTCGAGGCCCAAACTTGAGGCCCAAACACATGACTGACCCAAACCCATTTCAGCCCAATCAAGGCCCAAGGCCCAAATGGGGCACCAAAGTCCAAATCAAACCCGAAGCTCATTTCAGCCCAGAAACATTTCTTAGCCCATCCAAATAAAAAAGCCTAGCAATCAAATGCCAAAATCAGGCAAACCCAAAACCACTTCAGCCCAAATCGAAAAGCTCACTTCAGCCCGAAAACAATAAGGCCCATTTTAACCCACCCTCAAACCAGATCCATAGTCAAGTCCAATCAATCCAAATCGGCCTGAAACTCAACTCGGCCCATTAAATCCCAATTGGTCCAAAAGGTCAACTCGGCCCAAAACCCAATCCATAGCCCAGATCAAGCCAAGGCCCAAATCAGGCCCAAAAGTCCAAATCCAATTCGGCCCATTGAGCCCAGACCAGCCCAAGCCCACAAAAGTCAAACCGATTTGACCTTGACCCGAACCTTTGACCAAACCTTGACCCGAATGTCAAACTTTGACCAAACCTTGACCCGAGTGTTGACCTTTGACCAAACCTTGACCCGAATGTTGACCTTTGACCAAACCTTGACTCGAACTGTGACCTTTGACTAAACTTTGACCAAGATCCAAACTTTGACCAATTCGAACTTTGACCAGCCCAAGTTGACCTTGACCCAACTGTGACTCAATCCCATTTTGACTTGGTCTAACTTTGACCCGCATTGTTTTCCAACCCTAACCAAATTCGACTCAAACCAAATTCAATTCCAAACCCGATTCATTTCAGTTCAAGCCCAATTCAAAATCAATTCAATTCTTAATTCAATTAGATTCAATCTCAATTTCAATCCAATTCAATTCAAAATTCTTTTCATTCCCAATTCAATTCAACTTCATTTCAATCCCAAATAATTCCAAACATCATAAATCTCAAACTCCTTGAAACTTCAAACTCCTTAGAACTCAAGCATCTCGAATCTCTAAGAGTCTCAACAGCTCAACAGACTCGAACGTCTCAACAGCTCAGTAGACTCGAACGTCTCAACAGCTCAGTAGACTCGAACGTCTCAACAGCTCAGTAGACTCAAACGTCTCAACAGCTCAGTAGACTCGAACGTCTCAACAGCTTAATAGACTCGACCGTCTCAGCAGCTCAACAGACTTGAACGTCTCAACAGCTTAATAGACTCGACCGTCTCAGCAGCTCAACAGACTTGAACGTCTCAGCAGCTCAACAAACTCGAACGTCTCAACAGCTCAGTAGACTCGAACGTCTCAAACAGCTTAATAGACTCGACCGTCTCAGCAGCTCAACAGACTTAACACCTCAGCAGCTCAACATATTCGACTGTCTCAACAGCTCAACGAACTCGAATATCTCCTTAGACTCAGCAAACTCAAAAACCTTAAGAACCCTCAACTTTTCACACCGAACACCTTCAAAACTCGTAACCCCTTTCAAGCCTTGATCGTCCTACAGACCCGAGCGTCTCACAGACTCCGTCATCTCAAGATTTTAAATGTCTCACAGACCCGAGTGTCTCACAGACTTTTTGCACCTCAAACTTCAAAATGAACCTGGCAATTTGTCAAACCTCACAAAACGACCACAAAACTCCCAAACCTCCAAAAGTAGTGAACTACGTAAGGTCTGATCTCAACAGGGAGTTGAGTACGTAGGCAACCCACACAGGGTGCGACCCCACATCAATCAAAATACCCTTTTGCACTCAGCCATCTCACCTTCAAACAACCCCGGGCACTCCCAACCCTCGATTACCCTCATAAAACTCATAAAATCCCGAAGCCGTGAACTACGTGAGGTCTGATCTCAACAGGGAGTTGAGTACGTAGGCAGCCCATCTAGGGTGCGACCCCATTCCAAACAAAACACCCTTTTCCCCCTTCTAAGGTGTTTCTCCTACCTCTCTAACCACTCAAACCTTCTTCGGCTCCCACAAACTTCAAACCATCAGACTCCAAGTCTTGTCTATTCACTCAACCTCATACTTTCCCAAATCTTCATTCTATACTCGTCCGAATTCCTCAATTCCCTCTTCTAGGCGCTGGCTTGGCAGAAAAGCTCGCCTCATCCACTCTTCCTCTCTTCTCATCCTAATCCTATCCTTGGCTTTTGAATGAATCTCTCTAAAAAGGTTTTGAAAGAAGGTAATCCTGACAATTGGAGACCGAGGTTTCCTCGGGCACCAATCCGAAGTCGTGGTCGTTGCCACTTCCAAGGGGTGTAACCCAGTGCGAACCCACCATAGAATCTCTAGTATGATCAGATGAGTCCTATCCATAGGCAACAAATCATCAGAGTCAACCAACGGTTCTTAGAACCCTTATTCCCTTCCTTCCTAGTATCGTAGGTCAAACTAGGTGGCGACTCTAGTCAATTTCCGCCCTTAGGGCATAAGTCCGCGTGGAGCCCATCGAGAGCGGGTGTAGTGCACACTTGCACTCCCCTTTATGCTTTCTGGGAAAGACGGACGATTTAGTAGGTATTTGAGGGATGCCAGAATAACGGGTTTTCACCCTCCACAGAATGGCAGTTTCTAAGATCTAGGCTTTTAGTCAGACCATGTTTAGATAAACCCCCCCTCATACCGAAAAATCACCCTCCACAGAATGGCGACTCTGCTGGGGAAAACTTGAGTAAGTTTTTCTTAAACTCAAGGAAGACTGAACTCCATTCAAAATTGTCGGGACTTCCCTACTTCTTTCAAAACCTTCATGAGATTCATTCCCAGCCTCTAGGATTATTCTACTCCACACTCAGAGTGTGTATCTGATGAGGACAGATAGGACTTGATAGATCCTCAACAAACATTGCAACAATTGGGTTAATAATTAGCTCACGATTAGAAAGAGACACTTAGGATTGAATGAAGCTAACTTCCCTTTAGGTTAATAAACAACCAATTTGGAATCACTTTCAAGATAAAACTCTTAGCAAATAGGGTGGTGCTGACTTCATTGCTTTTATATTTTATGTTATGATTGTGGGGTGCATTGGGAGGGTAGCTTAGGACATGCACTCCTCTGTGTCACCCGATTTATCCACGAGTCACGGAATCCCGACCGGTCCACGGTTGATTTCCCATGAGCTGGGTCATTTATCTAAATGGCTAACCCACGGGGCAAGATGGTCATCGACCTACGCCCTGCAGGCTCATGATCCAAAAATATCCTCCATTATCCGAGTTTAAGCCAGCATATAGTGAACCATGAGCCTTCAGTGTCCAGCTGCCTAATCCGGTGTCTAAGACGGGTTTTACGGGTAGCCACCCTCTTGTATGCCGCCTGTCTGACCACCCTTCTGCCTTACCCTGAAGATTGCATGGGCTCAGTTCTCCATTGTTCCTCTGCACCACAGGTGTCTCTAAAGCCTGATGTCACGCTACACGTCCATAGAGGATCCCGTATTTACCGGATACCCATACATGGCACAACGTAGTCAGTGAATGATTTGGACTTTAGACACACCTGACCGTGCAGACGACGGGAGACCTGACCCCATGCAGTACTTCCCCAAGTTTTCCAAAAGTGGGTATGTTGTGATAATCACCGGCCGTGGCTCGTGTGACTGTATCACTTCGGGTATCCTGACCTTTCGAACTTAAGCACTCCGGACTTTCTTGATGACGTGCCCCACAAGGCATAACAGAGATAAATCCCGAGAGATGAACAGTGAAGGAACGACGGTTCCCCCGGTGGTATGGAAGCATTGATTGACCTGGAAGGTGATTATCCCAACATTAACACTTACAGCTCCACATCAAACATAGCCACGATTTCTTTTATGCTGTACATATGTGCAAACCACTTTTTCCAACCAATCTGTTTCAAAACGTTCGGAATTCTCTTTTGCACATCTCTTAAAGCTGTTTTACGAGCTCGCTTAATTTCAAATCCCACCTAAATTTTTCTCATAAACATTTGCGGTTTTAATCTTGCCACTTCGTCTTTAGAATGTTATTCCAAAACAATTTTCATAAATAGATTTCGAAAACCTAATTTCTACAAACCTACTTTCTACAAACGAATTTCAAACAACATTTTTCACCAACTTTATTTCAAAATAGTTTTCGAAAACAGTTTTCAAAGTTGATTTTCACAAACATATTTCAAAATAAATGATTTAGTCCCCATGTCGTGCCCGCTATTTTTGAAGTTCAACCCACCTTCAAGAGCAGCGGTCATTACCGTGGAGCGCACTAGTCATTTCGTGTTTTCACAAAAGTGGTGGATTTTCGTAAAGATTTTGTGCTCGGTCATTCACCTTTCCTTTCTCAAAAAACCTCCCTCATTTTCTTCGTCAGAGCAGGAGGAGCGCATGAAGATCAACAACAACGGTTCAAATCAAAAATCAAAGGAACACCAACTCGGGTCGAGCAACATGAAGACTAGCAACGACCGTTCGAGTCTGAAGCTGCTGAGGGTCAGAAAAGCACCAACCAGTTTATCTTGATCACCATGTCACTTTGCTGCAAAAGCCCAAAGACGAGTGAGCAACCAAGAGCCCGAACTCGAGCGAATGGCCAATCAAGAGCCCGAACATGGATGTGCAGTCAGTCAGAATCTCGAAGACAAAGCAAAAGAATTTTTTTTTAACTCAAGCTCCCCATTTAATGACTTTTAGAATTGATGTATAGGTTTTCCCCTAGCATTCTTTTCTCTCTTGTCCATTTCTGAATAGACTTTGTGTATAGGTTGTACATTCCCTTTGAATTTATTTAGATTAATGTGTATAGGGTTCCCCACTCCCTATTTTATTTGTGAATGACCAAGCGTCAAAATTCGTATTGAGAAAGTCCACCACTTCGAAAACACGTATTTTCAAAACTGTTTTTCTGAAACTTGATTTCTTGTAGCACGTACGAATTGCTTCTTCCCATCTTCGGTCATTTCATATTCATTAATCATGCATGAATCACAACCATCTCAGAAAAATTGCATAATCACATGTTGCATTCCCAACACATCACACACAAGCATTCATCCCATTTTTTTTCAAAACATGCTAACATTCACATTTGTCATATTCTTTTTCTATTATGATGACTGTGTTTGCAGGTGAATAACCGCGTTTGCCCACGAGTGAAAGCATGACCCTCAAAGCGATAGACAAGAAATACCAGGAATTCAAGCATCTTCCCATTCGGCATGCCATGTACATAGAGACTAACACCAACAAAAGAGCATATACCAATAAATCATACGTCCAAAAAATCATATACCAAAAAAAAATCCCAAATAAAAGAAATGCATACATCCAAAAATCCAAAAAAATCATACATCCAAAAAAATCCCAAAATAAAAAACATACCTTCAAAAATCCCAAAAAATGCAGTCACTGTCATATCACGGGATCACCATGCGGGAGTTTTCACTCCCTAAAATTCCAAAATCCCAGGAGCCAATCATCGACCAAATACCATTTTGAAACAGCTTCTCTCACATCACATCCAACAACTTGACCTTCTTCAGGGCTTACAATGACGGGATGAGCTTCATGAACCGCAAGCTGAATTCGGCTCAAGCGAGACTAGTCATAACCTTACCACTCATGCATTGCATCCAAAAAAAAAACAACAAGCAAAAATCGAATCAAAATTCGAATGAGACATTTTCATTCTCATCATTTCATGCATTCTATACATAGTAATTCCATATTACCACATCATATTGCATTGTAGATAATTGCATTTGCATTCTCCCATATCGAAACGATGTCTTCGGTGAAAAGCTTGATTGATTGTTTGAACATAGTGTTTGAATCACTAAACTCTTGACCCGTCAATGAAATCAAGGGTCCAATCAAAATCAGCACACAAACCAAAGTGAGTAGTGTGCAAAGAGCGGTATTTTCCTTCGAATTTCAAATGAGTGTTTTGGACAATCCATTGAGTGATGAGGGAAGGTAAGGAGTTCCAATTGAGGTAAAACCACGAGCGACATGTGCATTCCTTCAGCACATGGAGAGGCACAAATCATAGTGAGAGCAATGTCGATAAACATGATACGAACTGTGATTCATGCAAAGATTTGAGAAGAGTAAGAACACAATCATTGACTAATGAGAATGACGAGGCACTTAGGAATAAAATCTCCACAAACCAAAAAGCTTTGACTGCCCTGTACATAATCCCTTAGTGAGCCCCGCTGAACCTTTCACGATAAACCTTTTTCTGCGAACTCCACAACATGCCAACTCACATACACATACTTACTCACCCTTGCAATAGAGGATCTCGAAAGAGCTGGAGCCATGGCCCCTCCCCACCATCTTTCAAAAAACAACAAATGAAATGTTTGAAGAAATCAGTGAGTCAAGGCAACTCCAAAGCCAAACACCAAAAAAGAACACTGAAAATGTTAAAGAAGATCATTGAGTCAATGCAACTCTAAAGCTGAAAGCCAAAATACAAAGCAGAGAATGCTTGAAAAAGTTGATGAGCCAAACGCAATTTCAATAACACAAAAATGAGAAGAAAGTTCAAATCGTACGCCAGGAGAGGCAAGAAGGAGAAATCCAAACCAAAAGGACCAATGATGTCCCGCAGAAACCGACAACGGGTTATCAAAACCCGCCTAATCATTCCACCCATGGCAAAGGTGAAACATGTCCTCTATTGCACAAAAGCTCCACAATTCCTAAACAAATCCTCCAGTCCCATGTGACATACATCATACCCCTCAACCCCGTTATAACCCAATGAAAGACCTCTGACTCGTTAGTTGGTGAACGTTAACTGAAAGTATCGGATCTGAAACATGAATCATAAGCTTCGTGCTTGTTATCAACATGTCCACCTCACAATACAGGGACTATGAGCGAATGAGTGCGACCTTACTTCACAAGGTCCTTTGAGTGTGAGTGACTATTTGATCTAAGCACCAAAACATAAACAGCTAAACCCATTGCAGGTGAGGAATTTGTGAGGATCGTAAAGTCCGGGACCTCAAAAAGAAATTCTCAAGAAAATACTGCTCCGAGCATCAAGAGTACCTTCACGACATTAGCACACAACAGCCATACTCACGAGAGATTGACCCACATCTCCATGAGAGGAAAGTGATTCACACATTCCAATTCAACAACCATCACAAGATCGAACCGAAGATGTCTTATATTCGTAAAACCCCATAGTAATAGAGATAGAATCATACCTTCTCTTCAAAAAACGCATATGCATTTTGCATCTTTTCTAGCAGTTAGCATTTGCATGCATCATAACCACTTCATTTTCAACATCCGACTGGTAAGAACCATGCCTAGTCTCGTGGAAGGTCGACTTCAGTTTCTCGCTATCGGAGCTCAACTCGAAATCAAAAGAAATCAAAACCGAGGCCATCCGGAGCCATACGACGATCTTCCCGGAGCCATCCAGCGTCATCGAGCCTCATCAACACCATATCCAAAACCAAACTAGAGCCATGCGAGAGCCATCCTCAAACATTGAGACCGTCCTAGAGACCTCAAGACTACACAGGAGCCATTTCATCACCGGGGTCTTGCCTACACAGTTTCGAACTACGTATGGTCTGATCTCAAAACGGAATTGAGTACGTAGGCAGCCCGCTCAGGGTGCGACCACCTCAGGCGATAATCCCCTTTTGCTCCTTGCTATCATCAAACGGAGCATCCCGGAATCATGACGCAGCCATCTCGGTGCCATGATCAGAACTACACCGAAGACATCCAACCATGTTTGGCCATTCACGTATGATAACAAGTTCACCCACAATAAATCCATCACCAAAGCCTTGCACGCAAAGAGATCGAACTACGCATGGTCTGATCTCAATACGGAATTGAGTACGTAGGCAGCCCGTTCAGGGTGCGACCACATCAAAGGCGAAAACTTCCCTTTTCCCTCGGTGTCATTAAAGTGAACCAACCAAAGCATCGTCATGCTCAATCAGCACAAGGTCATCCCGGAGCCATCCATGGAAATCCTGGAACCATGAAGGGAACTCCCAACAAAGTCATGCAACTGTGTTTCATCATTCACTCGTGAAAAACCATTCACTCACTACAAAGTCCACAACAAATCCCGTCAAATAATAATAAATCTATCATCGGAGCCATCAAACCATCCTGAAAAAAAAATCTCTGAAGGCAAATCAAAGCCCACAAACTGCCACAAAATCACCAACCATGTCAAACCCACCAACCACCGGAGCCATCAGTGCATACCGGAGCCATCAGTGCATACCGGAGCCATCAGTGCATACCAAGCCATCAGTGCATACCGGAGCCATCAACGCATGCTGGAGCCATCTCAGATCCTTGAAGCCATGCCGGAGCCACCGGAGCCATCCCGAAGTTTTGATGTAACTATAAAGCCATCTGCTCACACAAAAACCTACCTCCACAAACAGGGAGTTTAATTCAATTAATACATTGGTTAATCACCCACATCACATATCATATGCATATACCCACAAAATTTGCTCACTATTTGACGTATCTTCACACCCGCTAGGCAGCTATTGCGCTACTAGTGCGGTCGCATTTCATTTTACACCTGCTAGACAGCTATTGCGCTACTAGTGCGGTCGCATTTCATTTTACACCTGCTAGACAGCTATTGCGCTACTAGTACGGTCGCCTTTCATTTTACACCCGCTAGGCAGCTATTGCGCTACAGTGCGGTCGCATTTCATTTTACACCCGCTGACAGCTATTGCGCTACTAGTGCGGTCGAATTTTTCATTTTACACCTGCTAGACAGCTATTGCGCTACTAGTACGGTCGCCTTTCATTTTACACCCGCTAGGCAGCTATTGCGCTACTAGTGCGGTCGCATTTCATTTTACACCCGCTAGACAGTATTGCGCTACTAGTGCGGTCGAATTTTTCGTTTTACACCTGCTAGACAGCTATTGCGCTACTAGTACGGTCGCCTTTCATTTTACACCCGCTAGGCAGCTATTGCGCTACTAGTGCGGTCGCATTTCATTTTACACCTGCTAGACAGCTATTGCGCTACTAGTACGGTCGCCTTTCATTTTACACCCGCCAGGCAGCTATTGCGCTACTAGTGCGGTCGAATTTTTCGTTTTACACCTGCTAGACAGCTATTGCGCTACTAGTACGGTCGCCTTTCATTTTACACCCGCTAGGCAGCTATTGCGCTACTAGTGCGGTCGCATTTCATTTTACACCCGCTAGACAGCTATTGCGCTACTAGTGCGGTCGAATTTTTCGTTTTACACCTGCTAGACAGCTATTGCGCTACTAGTACGGTCGCCTTTCATTTACACCCGCTAGGCAGCTATTGCGCTACTAGTGCGGTCGCATTTCATTTTACACCGCTAGACAGCTATTGCGCTACTAGTGCGGTCGAATTTTTCGTTTTACACCTGCTAGACAGCTATTGCGCTACTAGTACGGTCGCCTTTCATTTTACACCCGCTAGGCAGCTATTGCGCTACTAGTGCGGTCGCATTTCATTTTACACCTGCTAGACAGCTATAGCGCTACTAGTGCGGTCGAATTTTTTGTTTTACACCTGCTAGACAGCTATTACGCCACTAGTGTGGTCCCACCGTTTTTCCTCCACTAGGCAGCTATTACGCTTCTAGTGTGAGATCCTTCATTTCATAACCCACTAGGCAGCTATTACGCTACTAGTGCGGTCCCGCCATTTTTCCTCCACTAGGCAGCTATTACGCTACTAGTGCGAGATCGTTCACTTCATAACCCACTAGGCAGCTATTACGCTACTAGTGTGGTCCCGTCGTTTTTCCTTCACTAGGCAGCAATTACGCTACTAGTGCAAGATCGTTTCACACCCACCTGCTAGGCAGCTATTACGCTACTAGTATGGCACACAATGAAAAGTATTATAGGCTCGTCATAAGTCCTATAGCTAGATATCAAGAGGTCTAGTTGAGGCACCCCTAAGTCCTCGTACTTTCAATTGCATTCTAGGCTTGTCATAAGCCCTAGGACTGGATGTCAAGAGGTCCAGTTGAGGCTCTCCTAAGTCCTCGTGCACCCTAAGCCAATCTAAATGTTAGTTTTATAGGCTCATCATGAGTCCTAGAACTGGATGTCAAGAGGTCCAATTGAGGCTCGTAATAAGTCCTCGTGCAATTAGCTATCATATAATTTTCCATCGCAATCATACACTATCTACCTCACGGTCACATCCCGAAGCACCACAAAGTCGTGGTGAGAATTTTTGGCGCCCTTTCATCCTTGATCCAATTCTGCAAGCTTTCATTGCAGAATTGAATCAAGGGGAGCCATCTGTAGACACCAAAAATTCTCACCCCATAAAAGAAAATCCAAACAAAAATAAATAAAATAAGAGGGTCGTCGTCTTTCTTTTCGAAACTTATACATGTGCGTACCAAAATGAAACTGTTATTTTATGACAAATCTTCTAGATCAGTTTTCAAAACATCCGTTTTCAAACTCATCTCTTTTTGTTATTTTCTTATTTTTACCATTTTATTTTATTTTATTATTTCATGCTAGTCAGCTCGGTTTTATTCGCTTATTTATTTGCCTATTCGTTTTAGTTTTGTTCATGCTATTTCGTTACTTGTTTATTTTATCTCATTTCATTTCATTGATACTTTTACTTGTATTTTCTTTAATAGTATTTGTCTGTATCTTGTCTTTATCATTATTTTTAGAATTATCTTCATCATTTTATGTACACTTTGTTTTGTCGCTAATTCGATTAAACTCCCTCCCATCTCGTTTTATTACTTCTTTTTTTTATCTTATTTACTGCTACTCGTACATATTTGATTCAATTTCTATTTTTAGACCATTCACTTGTATTTACTTCCATCGTACTCTTACTATTTCATTATTTCATATACTTATCATTATGTTATTTCTTTTATCTTATATTTTATTATGTTTTGTATTTTTATTATCTACATTCAATTATTTCATGACTCTTAAGAAGAAAATGTTTCTGTAGATAAAACCGGTTTGTTTTACTGTATATTTTCTTTTAGGGCGTTAGCGTTTAAAAAGGTTTATTCATTTTGGAGTAGAGCTCTAGTAATATGTTTCACATTTGTATATTGTGTTCTATCGTTGGCTTAATTGGTTAATGTGAAATATCTGGACGCTACATGTTTGGAGTTCGAAACTGATTGTGGATAATTTGGGTACTTGAATGTACATTCATCTCTTCTTGCTTACATGTTCCCATCGGGTTGGACCGTTCATGAGGCCCAGCTCGATTCTCTGGTTGCGCCCGCTCCAAATAATAGCCCATGAGTCATGACTGATAACAAAAAACCCTACTGTACTGGATATAAAACAACGTAGTATGTTCCCTCCTCAGAATCAGTAGCCGACATGGTTCCCGTTTTTACCTCTCAATCACGAGACATTCCTTCATTTTCTTCCTCAATTATTCTCTTCTGGTTCGATCCCTCACTCGTCTCCCACCTCCAGAACAGTAGCCGACACTTTATCATATCCCGTTTTTTACTATCATCTTCTAGTTATCGTCGGGATTTTCAAACTCATTAAAAAAACAGACGACTCTGCTCGCCAAAACCACCATGGGAGAGCTTCAAAAATCTCTGGACTCACAAGCAAAAACTGAGAAACCGACGCCTGTATTTTCCTTCTACCGTAAACCATCGCCTACACTGCACCTTGCTGAGAGATTCGTCTCACTTTGCCTTTTCCAGAGCCATCTTCGAATCGGAACGAGCTTGGCGCAACGTGCTCCTCCCTCTCTCTCGTTGAACAAAAAAAGAAAGAGAAAAACAGAGCTTCGAGCTCCTACCTTGTCTATCGCCCCGTTTTCATTTTACTGAGAGACACCACTTCAAGCTTTGACTATATTTGAACTTTTGCTGCTAGCATCGCCCTGTCCATGTTCCTCTCCGCAATTGTTCTTTGTTTCGGTACTTATCATTTCACTTGCATTTTGCATTTTGTTACCAAATGAACCACAAAGGTGATGGACTAAGGGGAGAAACACCATTACCGGAATGAGATCCGAAGCTGTGTGGTTGTATTCTCATCTCTCACTCTCTTTCATATTTCGACACCCGAACTTGTTTTTTTCCCCATCATACCGTACGCATGCTCAAATGAATATCATACTCATCATGGGGTTTTGAGTTCACAAAGCTTGTACATGACCAAAACAGATAAGGATTCTAACCACCATGGAATTACTTCACTGTTTTCTCTCTGATTTTCTGGTTACTCTTCCTGTTTACCGAAGATTTGTGTTCGTGGACACACTAGTTCTACCCTTGGCATGAATGAATTTCTGTTTTGAGCAGGATATCTTATACCTCTGTTTTCGTCATTTACTATTTCGCTCTTCCGCCCCTTTTCATCCCACTCTTGCTCAAGTCCACCGATCGCAGGACATTCCCTTTACCTTACGTCAACACGAAAGATGTGTTAGTTTTACATTCTGTCTCTTCATGTTTCTTCTAGTCGGACTCTTCTATTGGGTTTACCCGATTGATTACACTAATTAGACTAACCTGTTGTGTTTGTTTTGTTCATGAGTTAGTCCCCGGGGAACTTTACAGGAGGTTTTCGTTGTTTTCTTGCGCATTTATTTTGCGTTCCCGCTTCATGATATTTGTTTGTTTGGTTTGGTTCATTGGAGAGGTGAAGCAATTCCGAGAACCAACCCAGTTTCAGTTTGGCTTTGCCTAGAGATGTTGCCCGTTATCATCTTCCCCGTCTTAGTCCCCTCTGTTTGCGAGTGAAATTCTGTCCAGAGCATCCATCATCCTCGTAGTGGTGTCCAGTGAATCTGGAAATTCCTATTCTCTCCTCGACATCCATGGTGTGCACTAATGAGTCGAGCCATCTCCCGGCTCGATTGAAATTGCAACAGGTTGGCGGTTCCGACTGTAAGGTTATGAACCTGTATGTGTGCTCTATTTCTGATGTTGCTAAGTATCCAGTCTTTTTATCACGATGCATGACTTAAATTGTTTAAAAGGGTTAGCGTGATCATAAACTCCGCGGCTCTACTGGTAAAAAATACTCAGAGATAGACATAGAGCACCATTATATTGATTTGTTAGGCTCGATTCATTAGAATGTGTGGCATTTTGGCTGTGCTAAAAATTGGCGATAATGGATCAATACCAAAAAAAGGGGTTGATCAAACCACAAATTCACCACGTATTTGGTTCGGGCGATGAAAAGGACAATTGTGGTACTTGTTTAACGTGTTGATCCGCTTTAATGTCCTGGCTTGTGTGACAAATAGATGTTTAGTATTCTTTTTTGTGACTTTGTATATGTACATAAAAAAAGGATAGAGAGAAAAGTAGAAATGATTTCTTGGAACTAGACTAACAATTTTAGCAACTTTGGCTTGCCCATGATTGTTTAATCTTTTGATTTATTTCTTTCATTATACATGTACATTTTTTTTATCTCTGTTTTCATTGCAATTTGTTGATTCGGTATATTCATTTCTATCTAAGCCCTAGTTATTATTCTTTTAGGACCAAACCTTAGGATAGAGGGTGAACCCTAAGATTTAGGTGAGCCATGGTCCCACCTAATAAATTGGAGGATCCCTAGACCCAAACCACATCTTATTATAATAACATGTATTAATAAAACACTTTCCCAAAATTCATCCCAATTTGATTCATCCATCAGACCCAAAAATCAAAAGCTCAAAACAATTCAACAAGGCCCAATTTTCCCAATCTCAAACAGGTTCTTTAAATTTCCCATCTCAAAATCAGCCCATAGGCCCAATTCGGCCCAAACCAAATCAAGCCCAAGGCATAAATCAGGCCCAAATAAAATAAGGTCCCAATGACCCAATATCTAAAAGCTTGGCCCAATCCAATTCGAGGCCCAAACTTTGAGGCCCAAACACATGACGACCCAAACCCATTTCAAGCCCAATCAGGCCCAAGGCCCAAATGGGCAACCAAGTCCAAATCAAACCCGACTCATTTTCAGCCCAGAAACATTTCTTAGCCCATCCAAATAAAAAAGCCTAGCAATCAAATGCCAAAATCAGGCAAACCCAAAACCACTTCAGCCCAAATCGAAAAGCTCACTTCAGCCCGAAAACAATAAGGCCCATTTTAACCCACCCTCAAACCAGATCCATAGTCAAGTCCAATCAATCCAAATCGGCCTGAAACTCAACTCGGCCCATTAAATCCCAATTGGTCCAAAAGGTCAACTCGGCCCAAAACCCAATCCATAGCCCAGATCAAGCCAAGGCCCAAATCAGGCCCAAAAGTCCAAATCCAATTCGGCCCATTGAGCCCAGACCAGCCCAAGCCCACAAAAGTCAAACCGATTTGACCTTGACCTGAACCTTTGACCAAACCTTGACCCGAATGTCAAACTTTGACCAAACCTTGACCCGAGTGTTGACCTTTGACCAAACCTTGACCGAATTGACCTTGACAAACCTGACTCGAACTGTGACCTTTGACTAAACTTTGACCAAGATCCAAACTTTGACCAATTCGAACTTTGACCAGCCCAAGTTGACCTTGACCCAACTGTGACTCAATCCCATTTTGACTTGGTCTAACTTTGACCCGCATTGTTTTCCAACCCTAACCAAATTCGACTCAAACCAAATTCAATTCCAAACCCGATTCATTTCAGTTCAAGCCCAATTCAAAATCAATTCAATTCTTAATTCAATTAGATTCAATCTCAATTTCAATCCAATTCAATTCAAAATTCTTTTCATTCCCAATTCAATTCAACTTCATTTCAATCCCAAATAATTCCAAACATCATAAATCTCAAACTCCTTGAAACTTCAAACTCCTTAGAACTCAAGCATCTCGAATCTCTAAGAGTCTCAACAGCTCAACAGACTCGAACGTCTCAACAGCTCAGTAGACTCGAACGTCTCAACAGCTCAGTAGACTCGAACGTCTCAACAGCTCAGTAGACTCAAACGTCTCAACAGCTCAGTAGACTCGAACGTCTCAACAGCTTAATAGACTCGACCGTCTCAGCAGCTCAACAGACTTGAACGTCTCAACAGCTTAATAGACTCGACCGTCTCAGCAGCTCAACAGACTTGAACGTCTCAGCAGCTCAACAAACTCGAACGTCTCAACAGCTCAGTAGACTCGAACGTCTCAAACAGCTTAATAGACTCGACCGTCTCAGCAGCTCAACAGACTTAACCGTCTCAGCAGCTCAACATATTCGACTGTCTCAACAGCTCAACGAACTCGAATATCTCCTTAGACTCAGCAAACTCAAAAACCTTAAGAACCCTCAACTTTTCACACCGAACACCTTCAAAACTCGTAACCCCTTTCAAGCCTTGATCGTCCTACAGACCCGAGCGTCTCACAGACTCCGTCATCTCAAGATTTTAAATGTCTCACAGACCCGAGTGTCTCACAGACTTTTTGCACCTCAAACTTCAAAATGAACCTGGCAATTTGTCAAACCTCACAAAACGACCACAAAACTCCCAAACCTCCAAAAGTAGTGAACTACGTAAGGTCTGATCTCAACAGGGAGTTGAGTACGTAGGCAACCCACACAGGGTGCGACCCCACATCAATCAAAATACCCTTTTGCACTCAGCCATCTCACCTTCAAACAACCCCGGGCACTCCCAACCCTCGATTACCCTCATAAAACTCATAAAATCCCGAAGCCGTGAACTACGTGAGGTCTGATCTCAACAGGGAGTTGAGTACGTAGGCAGCCCATCTAGGGTGCGACCCCATTCCAAACAAAACACCCTTTTCCCCCTTCTAAGGTGTTTCTCCTACCTCTCTAACCACTCAAACCTTCTTCGGCTCCCACAAACTTCAAACCATCAGACTCCAAGTCTTGTCTATTCACTCAACCTCATACTTTCCCAAATCTTCATTCTATACTCGTCCGAATTCCTCAATTCCCTCTTCTAGGCGCTGGCTTGGCAGAAAAGCTCGCCTCATCCACTCTTCCTCTCTTCTCATCCTAATCCTATCCTTGGCTTTTGAATGAATCTCTCTAAAAAGGTTTTGAAAGAAGGTAATCCTGACAATTGGAGACCGAGGTTTCCTCGGGCACCAATCCGAAGTCATGGTCGTTGCCACTTCCAAGGGGTGTAACCCAGTGCGAACCCACCATAGAATCTCTAGTATGATCAGATGAGTCCTATCCATAGGCAACAAATCATCAGAGTCAACCAACGGTTCTTAGAACCCTCATTCCCTTCCTTCCTAGTATCGTAGGTCAAACTAGGTGGCGACTCTAGTCAATTTCCGCCCTTAGGGCATAAGTCCGCGTGGAGCCCATCGAGAGCGGGTGTAGTGCACACTTGCACTCCCCTTTATGCTTTCTGGGAAAGACGGACGATTTAGTAGGTATTTGAGGGATGCCAGAATAACGGGTTTTCACCCTCCACAGAATGGCAGTTTCTAAGATCTAGGCTTTTGTAGTCAGACCATGTTTAGATAACCCCCCCTCATACCGAAAAATCACCCTCCACAGAATGGCGACTCTGCTGGGGAAAACTTGAGTAAGTTTTTCTTAAACTCAAGGAAGACTGAACTCCATTCAAAATTGTCGGGACTTCCCTACTTCTTTCAAAACCTTCATGAGATTCATTCCCAGCCTCTAGGATTATTCTACTCCACACTCAGAGTGTGTATCTGATGAGGACAGATAGGACTTGATAGATCCTCAACAAACATTGCAACAATTGGGTTAATAATTAGCTCACGATTAGAAAGAGACACTTAGGATTGAATGAAGCTAACTTCCCTTTAGGTTAATAAACAACCAATTTGGAATCACTTTCAAGATAAAACTCTTAGCAAATAGGGTGGTGCTGACTTCATTGCTTTTATATTTTATGTTATGATTGTGGGGTGCATTGGGAGGGTAGCTTAGGACATGCACTCCTCTGTGTCACCCGATTTATCCACGAGTCACGGAATCCCGACCGGTCCACGGTTGATTTCCCATGAGCTGGGTCATTTATCTAAATGGCTAACCCACGGGGCAAGATGGTCATCGACCTACGCCCTGCAGGCTCATGATCCAAAAATATCCTCCATTATCCGAGTTTAAGCCAGCATATAGTGAACCATGAGCCTTCAGTGTCCAGCTGCCTAATCCGGTGTCTAAGACGGGTTTTACGGGTAGCCACCCTCTTGTATGCCGCCTGTCTGACCACCCTTCTGCCTTACCCTGAAGATTGCATGGGCTCAGTTCTCCATTGTTCCTCTGCACCACAGGTGTCTCTAAAGCCTGATGTCACGCTACACGTCCATAGAGGATCCCGTATTTACCGGATACCCATACATGGCACAACGTAGTCAGTGAATGATTTGGACTTTAGACACACCTGACCGTGCAGACGACGGGAGACCTGACCCCATGCAGTACTTCCCCAAGTTTTCCAAAAGTGGGTATGTTGTGATAATCACCGGCCGTGGCTCGTGTGACTGTATCACTTCGGGTATCCTGACCTTTCGAACTTAAGCACTCCGGACTTTCTTGATGACGTGCCCCACAAGGCATAACAGAGATAAATCCCGAGAGATGAACAGTGAAGGAACGACGGTTCCCCCGGTGGTATGGAAGCATTGATTGACCTGGAAGGTGATTATCCCAACATTAACACTTACAGCTCCACATCAAACATAGCCACGATTTCTTTTATGCTGTACATATGTGCAAACCACTTTTTCCAACCAATCTGTTTCAAAACGTTCGGAATTCTCTTTTGCACATCTCTTAAAGCTGTTTTACGAGCTCGCTTAATTTCAAATCCCACCTAAATTTTTCTCATAAACATTTGCGGTTTTAATCTTGCCACTTTCTTTAGAATGTTATTCCAAAACAATTTTCATAAATAGATTTCGAAACCTAATTTCTACCTACTTTCTACAAACGAATTTCAAACAACATTTTTCACCAACTTATTTCAAAATAGTTTTCGAAAACAGTTTTCAAAGTTGATTTTCACAAACGTATTTCAAAATAAATGATTTAGTCCCCATGTCGTGCCCGCTATTTTTGAAGTTCAACCCACCTTCAAGAGCAGCGGTCATTACCGTGGAGCGCACTAGTCATTTCGTGTTTTCACAAAAGTGGTGGATTTTCGTAAAGATTTTGTGCTCGGTCATTCACCTTTCCTTTCTCAAAAAACCTCCCTCATTTTCTTCGTCAGAGCAGGAGGAGCGCATGAAGATCAACAACAACGGTTCAAATCGAAAATCAAGGAACACCAACTCGGGTCGAGCAACATGAAGACTAGCAACGACCGTTCGAGTCTGAAGCTGCTGAGGGTCAGAAAAGCACCAACCAGTTTATCTTGATCACCATGTCACTTTGCTGCAAAAGCCCAAAGACGAGTGAGCAACCAAGAGCCCGAACTCGAGCGAATGGCCAATCAAGAGCCCGAACATGGATGTGCAGTCAGTCAGAATCTCGAAGACAAAGCAGAAGAATTTTTTTTAACTCAAGCTCCCCATTTAATGACTTTTAGAATTGATGTATAGGTTTTCCCCTAGCATTCTTTTCTCTCTTGTCCATTTCTGAATAGACTTTGTGTATAGGTTGTACATTCCCTTTGAATTTATTTAGATTAATGTGTATAGGGTTCCCCACTCCCTATTTTATTTGTGAATGACCAAGCGTCAAAATTCGTATTGAGAAAGTCCACCACTTCGAAAACACGTATTTTCAAAACTGTTTTTCTGAAACTTGATTTCTTGTAGCACGTACGAATTGCTTCTTCCCATCTTCGGTCATTTCATATTCATTAATCATGCATGAATCACACCCATCTCAGAAAAATTGCATAATCACATGTTGCATTCCCAACACATCACACACAAGCATTCATCCCATTTTTTTCAAAACATGCTAACATTCACATTTGTCATATTCTTTTTCTATTATGATGACTGTGTTTGCAGGTGAATAACCGCGTTTGCCCACGAGTGAAAGCATGACCCTCAAAGCGATAGACAAGAAATACCAGGAATTCAAGCATCTTCCCATTCGGCATGCCATGTACATAGAGACTAACACCAACAAAAGAGCATATACCAATAAATCATACGTCCAAAAAATCATATACCAAAAAAAATCCCAAATAAAAGAAATGCATACATCCAAAAATCCAAAAAATCATACATCCAAAAAATCCCAAAAAAAAAACATACCTTCAAAAATCCCAAAAAATGCAGTCACTGTCATATCACGGGATCACCATGCGGGAGTTTTCACTCCCTAAAATTCCAAAATCCCAGGAGCCAATCATCGACCAAATACCATTTTTAAACAGCTTCTCTCACATCACATCCAACAACTTGACCTTCTTCAGGGCTTACAATGACGGGATGAGCTTCATGAACCGCAAGCTGAATTCGGCTCAAGCGAGACTAGTCATAACCTTACCACTCATGCATTGCATCCAAAAAAAAAAACAAGCAAAAAATCGAATCAAAATTCGAATGAGACATTTTCATTCTCATCATTTCATGCATTCTATACATAGTAATTCCATATTACCACATCATATTGCATTGTAGATAATTGCATTTGCATCTCCCATATCGAAACGATGTCTTCGGTGAAAAGCTTGATTGATTGTTTGAACATAGTGTTTGAATCACTAAACTCTTGACCCGTCAATGAAATCAAGGGTCCAATCAAAATCAGCACCACAAACCAAAGTGAGTAGTGTGCAAAGAGCGGTATTTTCCTTCGAATTTCAAATGAGTGTTTTGGACAATCCATTGAGTGATGAGGGAAGGTAAGGAGTTCCAATTGAGGTAAAACCACGAGCGACATGTGCATTCCTTCAGCACATGGAGAGGCACAAATCATAGTGAGAGCAATGTCGATAAACATGATACGAACTGTGATTCATGCAAAGATTTGAGAAGAGTAAGAACACAATCATTGACTAATGAGAATGACGAGGCACTTAGGAATAAAATCTCCACAAACCAAAAAGCTTTGACTGCCCTGTACATAATCCCTTAGTGAGCCCCGCTGAACCTTTCACGATAAACCTTTTTCTGCGAACTCCACAACATGCCAACTCACATACACATACTTACTCACCCTTGCAATAGAGGATCTCGAAAGAGCTGGAGCCATGGCCCCTCCCCACCATCTTTCACAAAAACAACAAATGAAATGTTTGAAGAAATCAGTGAGTCAAGGCAACTCCAAAGCCAAACACCAAAAAAGAACACTGAAAATGTTAAAGAAGATCATTGAGTCAATGCAACTCTAAAGCTGAAAGCCAAAATACAAAGCAGAGAATGCTTGAAAAAGTTGATGAGCCAAACGCAATTTCAATAACACAAAAATGAGAAGAAAGTTCAAATCGTACGCCAGGAGAGGCAAGAAGGAGAAATCCAAACCAAAAGGACCAATGATGTCCCGCAGAAACCGACAACGGGTTATCAAAACCCGCCTAATCATTCCACCCATGGCAAAGGTGAAACATGTCCTCTATTGCACAAAAGCTCCACAATTCCTAAACAAATCCTCCAGTCCCATGTGACATACATCATACCCCTCAACCCCGTTATAACCCAATGAAAGACCTCTGACTCGTTAGTTGGTGAACGTTAACTGAAAGTATCGGATCTGAAACATGAATCATAAGCTTCGTGCTTGTTATCAACATGTCCACCTCACAATACAGGGACTATGAGCGAATGAGTGCGACCTTACTTCACAAGGTCCTTTGAGTGTGAGTGACTATTTGATCTAAGCACCAAAACATAAACAGCTAAACCCATTGCAGGTGAGGAATTTGTGAGGATCGTAAAGTCCGGGACCTCAAAAAGAAATTCTCAAGAAAATACTGCTCCGAGCATCAAGAGTACCTTCACGACATTAGCACACACAGCCATACTCACGAGAGATTGACCCACATCCCTCCATGAGAGGAAAGTGATTCACACATTCCAATTCAACAATCACTCAAGATCGAACCGAAGATGTCTTATATTCGTAAACCCCATAGTAATAGAGATAGAATCATACCTTCTCTTCAAAAAACGCATATGCATTTTGCATCTTTCTAGCAGTTAGCATTTGCATGCATCATAACCACTTCATTTTCAACATCCGACTGGTAAGAACCATGCCTAGTCTCGTGGAAGGTCGACTTCAGTTTCTCGCTATCGGAGCTCAACTCGAAATCAAAAGAAATCAAAACCGAGGCCATCCGGAGCAATATGACAATCTTCCCGGAGCCATTCAGCGTCATCGAGCCTCATCAACACCATATCCAAAACCAAACTAGAGCCATGCGAGAGCCATCCTCAAACATTGAGACCGTCCTAGAGACCTCAAGACTACACAGGAGCCATTTCATCACCGGGGTCTTGCCTACACAGTTTCGAACTACGTATGGTCTGATCTCAAAACGGAATTGAGTACGTAGGCAGCCCGCTCAGGGTGCGACCACCTCAGGCGATAATCCCCTTTTGCTCCTTGCTATCATCAAACGGAGCATCCCGGAATCATGACGCAGCCATCTCGGTGCCATGATCAGAACTACACCGAAGACATCCAACCATGTTTGGCCATTCACGTATGATAACAAGTTCACCCACAATAAATCCATCACCAAAGCCTTGCACGCAAAGAGATCGAACTACGCATGGTCTGATCTCAATACGGAATTGAGTACGTAGGCAGCCCGTTCAGGGTGCGACCACATCAAAGGCGAAAACTTCCCTTTTCCCTCGGTGTCATTAAAGTGAACCAACCAAAGCATCGTCATGCTCAATCAGCACAAGGTCATCCCGGAGCCATCCATGGAAATCCTGGAACCATGAAGGGAACTCCCAACAAAGTCATGCAACTGTGTTTCATCATTCACTCACTACAAAGTCCACAACAAATCCCGTCAAATAATAATAAATCTATCATCGGAGCCATCAAACCATCCTGAAAAAAAAATCTCTGAAGGCAAATCAAAGCCCACAAACTGCCACAAAATCACCAACCATGTCAAACCCACCAACCACCCGGAGCCATCAGTGCATACCGAAGCCATCAGTGCATACCGGAGCCATCAGTGCATACCGGAGCCATCAGTGCATACCAGAGCCATCAGTGCATACCGGAGCCATCAACGCATGCTGGAGCCATCTCAGATCCTTGAAGCCATGCCGGAGCCACCGGAGCCATCCCGAAGTTTTGATGTAACTATAAAGCCATCTGCTCACACAAAAACCTACCTCCACAAACAGGGAGTTTAATTCAATTAATACATTGGTTAATCACCCCACATCACATATCATATGCATATACCCACAAAATTTGCTCACTATTTGACGTATCTTCACACCCGCTAGGCAGCTATTGCGCTACTAGTGCGGTCGCATTTCATTTTACACCTGCTAGACAGCTATTGCGCTACTAGTGCGGTCGCATTTCATTTTACACCTGCTAGACAGCTATTGCGCTACTAGTACGGTCGCCTTTCATTTTACACCCGCTAGGCAGCTATTGCGCTACAAGTGCGGTCGCATTTCATTTTACACCCGCTGGACAGCTATTGCGCTACTAGTGCGGTCGAATTTTTCATTTTACACCTGCTAGACAGCTATTGCGCTACTAGTACGGTCGCCTTTCATTTTACACCCGCTAGGCAGCTATTGCGCTACTAGTGCGGTCGCATTTCATTTTACACCCGCTAGACAGTTATTGCGCTACTAGTGCGGTCGAATTTTTCGTTTTACACCTGCTAGACAGCTATTGCGCTACTAGTACGGTCGCCTTTCATTTTACACCCGCTAGGCAGCTATTGCGCTACTAGTGCGGTCGCATTTCATTTTACACCTGCTAGACAGCTATTGCGCTACTAGTACGGTCGCCTTTCATTTTACACCCGCCAGGCAGCTATTGCGCTACTAGTGCGGTCGAATTTTTCGTTTTACACCTGCTAGACAGCTATTGCGCTACTAGTACGGTCGCCTTTCATTTTACACCCGCTAGGCAGCTATTGCGCTACTAGTGCGGTCGCATTTCATTTTACACCCGCTAGACAGCTATTGCGCTACTAGTGCGGTCGAATTTTTCATTTTACACCTGCTAGACAGCTATTGCGCTACTAGTACGGTCGCCTTTCATTTTACACCCGCTAGGCAGCTATTGCGCTACTAGTGCGGTCGCATTTCATTTTACACCGCTAGACAGCTATTGCGCTACTAGTGCGGTCGAATTTTTCGTTTTACACCTGCTAGACAGCTATTGCGCTACTAGTACGGTCGCCTTTCATTTTACACCCGCTAGGCAGCTATTGCGCTACTAGTGCGGTCGCATTCATTTTACACCTGCTAGACAGCTATAGCGCTACTGCGGTCGAATTTTTTGTTTTACACCTGCTAGACAGCTATCACGCCACTAGTGTGGTCCCACCGTTTTTCCTCCACTAGGCAGCTATTACGCTTCTAGTGTGAGATCCTTCATTTCATAACCCACTAGGCAGCTATTACGCTACTAGTGCGGTCCCGCCATTTTTCCTCCACTAGGCAGCTATTACGCTACTAGTGCGAGATCGTTCACTTCATAACCCACTAGGCAGCTATTACGCTACTAGTGTGGTCCCGTCGTTTTTCCTTCACTAGGCAGCAATTACGCTACTAGTGCAAGATCGTTTCACACCCACCTGCTAGGCAGCTATTACGCTACTAGTATGGCACACAATGAAAAGTATTATAGGCTCGTCATAAGTCCTATAGCTAGATATCAAGAGGTCTAGTTGAGGCACCCCTAAGTCCTCGTACTTTCAATTGCATTCTAGGCTCTCATAAGCCCTAGGACTGGATGTCAAGAGGTCCAGTTGAGGCTCTCCTAAGTCCTCGTGCACCCTAAGCCAATCTAAATGTTAGTTTATAGGCTCATCATGAGTCCTAGAATGGATGTCAAGAGGTCCAATTGAGGCTCGTAATAAGTCCTCGTGCAATTAGCTATCATATAATTTTCCATCGCAATCATACACTATCTACCTCACGGTCAATCCCGAAGCACCACAAAGTCGTGGTGAGAATTTTTGGCGCCCTTTCATCCTTGATCCAATTCTGCAAGCTTTCATTGCAGAATTGAATCAAGGGGAGCCATCTGTAGACACCAAAAATTCTCACCCCATAAAAGAAAATCAAACAAAAATAAATAAAATAAGAGGGTCGTCGTCTTTCTTTTCGAAACTTATACATGTGCGTACCAAAATGAAACTGTTATTTTATGACAAATCTTCTAGATCAGTTTTCAAAACATCCGTTTTCAAACTCATCTCTTTTTGTTATTTTCTTATTTTTACCATTTTATTTTATTTTATTATTTCATGCTAGTCAGCTCGGTTTTATTCGCTTATTTATTTGCCTATTCGTTTTAGTTTTGTTCATGCTATTTCGTTACTTGTTTATTTTATCTCATTTCATTTCATTGATACTTTTACTTGTATTTTCTTTAATAGTATTTGTCTGTATCTTGTCTTTATCATTATTTTTAGAATTATCTTCATCATTTTATGTACACTTTGTTTTGTCGCTAATTCGATTAAACTCCTCCCATCTCGTTTTATTACTTCTTTTTTTATCTTATTACTGCTACTCGTACATATTTGATTCAATTTCTTTTTAGACCATTCACTTGTATTTACTTCCATCGTACTCTTACTATTTCATTATTTCTATACTTATCATTATGTTACTTCTTTTATCTTATATTTATTATGTTTGTATTTTTATTATCTACATTCAATTATTTCATGACTCTTAAGAAGAAAATGTTTCTGTAGATAAAACCGGTTTGTTTTACTGTATATTTTCTTTTAGGGCGTTAGCGTTTAAAAAGGTTTATTCATTTTGGAGTAGAGCTCTAGTAATATGTTTCACATTTGTATATTGTGTTCTATCGTTGGCTTAATTGGTTAATGTGAAATATCTGGACGCTACATGTTTGGAGTTCGAAACTGATTGTGGATAATTTGGGTACTTGAATGTACATTCATCTCTTCTTGCTTACATGTTCCCATCGGGTTGGACCGTTCATGAGGCCCAGCTCGATTCTCTGGTTGCGCCCGCTCCAAATAATAGCCCATGAGTCATGACTGATAACAAAAACCCTACTGTACTGGATATAAAACAACGTAGTATGTTCCCTCCTCAGAATCAGTAGCCGACATGGTTCCCTTTTTACCTCTCAATCACGAGACATTCCTTCATTTTCTTCCTCAATTATTCTCTTCTGGTTCGATCCCTCACTCGTCTCCCACCTCCAGAACAGTAGCCGACACTTTATCATATCCCGTTTTTTACTATCATCTTCTAGTTATCGTCGGGATTTTCAAACTCATTAAAAAAACAGACGACTCTGCTCGCCAAAACCACCATGGGAGAGCTTCAAAAATCTCTGGACTCACAAGCAAAAACTGAGAAACCGACGCCTGTATTTTCCTTCTACCGTAAACCATCGCCTACACTGCACCTTGCTGAGAGATTCGTCTCACTTTGCCTTTTCCAGAATCATCTTCGAATCAGAACGAGCTTGGCCCAACGTGCTCCTCTCCCTCTCACGTTGAACAAGGAAGAAAAAAGAAAAACAGAGCTTCGAGCTCCTAGCTTGTCTATCGCCCCGTTCTCGTTTTATTGAGAGGCACCACTTCAAGCTTTGACTATATTTGAACTTTTGCTGCTAGCATCGCCCTGTCCATGTTCCTCTCCGCAATTGTTCTTTGTTTCGGTACTTATCATTTCACTTGCATTTTGCATTTTGTTACCAAATGAACCACAAAGGTGATGGACTAAGGGGAGAAACACCATTACCGGAATGAGCTCCGAAGATGTGTGGTTGTATTCTCCTCTCTCACTCTCTTTCATATTTCGACACCCGAACTTGTTTTTTCCCCATCATACCGTACGCATGCTCAAATGAATATCAGACTCATCATGGGTTTTTGAGTTCACAAAGCTTGTACATGACCAAAACAGATAAGGATTCTAACCACCATGGAATTACTTCACTGTTTTCTCTCTGATTTTCTGGTTACTCTTCCTGTTTACCGAAGATTTGTGTTCGTGGACACACTAGTTCTACCCTTGGCATGAATGAATTTCTGTTTTGAGCAGGATATCTTATACCTCTGTTTTCGTCATTTACTATTTCGCTCTTCCGCCCCTTTTCATCCCACTCTTGCTCAAGTCCACCGATCGCAGGACATTCCCTTTACTTACGTCAACACGAAAGATGTGTTAGTTTTACATTCTGTCTCTTCATGTTTCTCTTCTAGTCGGACTCTTCTATTGGGTTTACCCGATTGATTACACTAATTAGACTAACCTGTTGTGTTTGTTTTGTTCATGAGTTAGTCCCCGGGGAACTTTACAGGAGGTTTTCGTTGTTTTCTTGCGCATTTTTTTGCGTTCCCGCTTCATGATATTTGTTTGTTTGGTTTGGTTCATTGGAGAGGTGAAGCAATTCCGAGAACCAACCCAGTTCCAGTTTGGCTTTGCCTAGAGATGTTGCTCGTTCTCATCTTCCCCGTCTTAATCTCCTCTGTGTTCGCGAGTGAAATTATGTCCAGAGCATCCTCATCCTCGTAGTGGTGCCCAGTGAATCTGGAAATTCCTATTCTCTCCTCGACATCCATGGTGTGCACTAATGAGTCGAGCCATCTCCCCGCTCGATTGAAATTGCACCAGGTTGGCGGTTCCGATTGTAAAGTTATGAACCTGTATATGTGCTCTATTCCTGATCTTGCTAGTATCGAGTCTTTTTATCACGATGCATAACTTAAATTGTTTAAATGGGTTAGCGTGATCATAAACTCCGCGGCTCTATTGGTAAAAATACTCAGAGATAGACAAAGAGCACCATCATATTGATTTGATAGGCTCGATTCATTAGAATGTGGCTTTTTGGTTGTGCTAAAAATTGGCGATAATGTGTCAATACCAAAAAAAAGGAGTTGATCAAATCACAGATTCACTACGTATTTGGTTCGGGCGATGATGAAAGGACAATTGTGGTACTTGTTTAACGTGTTGATCCGCTTTAATGTCCTGGCTTGTGTTGACAAATAGATGTTTAGTATTTTTTTTGTGACTTTGTATATGTACATAAAAAAAGGATAGAGAGAAAAGTAGAAATGATTTCTTGGAACTAGACTAACAATTTTAGCAACTTTGGCTTGCCCATGATTGTTTAATCTTTTGATTTATTTCTTTCATTATACATGTACATTTTTTTTATCTCTGTTTTCATTGCAATTTGTTGATTCGGTATATTCATTTCTATCTAAGCCCTAGTTATTATTCTTTTAGGACCAAACCTTAGGATAGAGGGTGAACCCTAAGATTTAGGTGAGCCATGGTCCCACCTAATAAATTGGAGGATCCCTAGACCCAAACCACATCTTATTATAATAACATGTATTAATAAAAACACTTTCCCAAAATTCATCCCAATTTGATTCATCCATCAGACCCAAAAATCAAAAGCTCAAAACAATTCAACAAGGCCCAATTTTCCCAATCTCAAACAAGGTCTAATTTTCCCAATCTCAAATCAGGCCCATAGGCCAATTCGGCCCAAAACCAAATCAAGCCCAAGGCATAAATCAGGCCCAAAATAAAATAAGGTCCCAATTGACCCAATATCTAAAAGCTTGGCCCAATCCAATTCGAGGCCCAAACTTGAGGCCCAAACACATGACTGACCCAAACCCATTTCAGCCCAATCAAGGCCCAAGGCCCAATGGGGCACCAAAGTCCAAATCAAACCCGAAGCTCATTTCAGCCCAGAAACATTTCTTAGCCCATCCAAATAAAAAAGCCTAGCAATCAAATGCCAAAATCAGGCAAACCCAAAACCACTTCAGCCCAAATCGAAAAGCTCACTTCAGCCCGAAAACAATAAGGCCCATTTTAACCCACCCTCAAACCAGATCCATAGTCAAGTCCAATCAATCCAAATCGGCCTGAAACTCAACTCGGCCCATTAAATCCCAATTGGTCCAAAAGGTCAACTCGGCCCAAAACCCAATCCATAGCCCAGATCAAGCCAAGGCCCAAATCAGGCCCAAAAGTCCAAATCCAATTCGGCCCATTGAGCCCAGACCAGCCCAAGCCACAAAAGTCAAACCGATTTGACCTTGACCCGAACCTTTGACCAAACCTTGACCCGAATGTCAAACTTTGACCAAACCTTGACCCGAGTGTTGACCTTTGACCAAACCTTGACCCGAATGTTGACTTTGACCAAACCTTGACTCGAACTGTGACCTTTGACTAAACTTTGACCAAGATCCAAACTTTGACCAATTCGAACTTTGACCAGCCCAAGTTGACCTTGACCCAACTGTGACTCAATCCCATTTTGACTTGGTCTAACTTTGACCCGCATTGTTTTCCAACCCTAACCAAATTCGACTCAAACCAAATTCAATTCCAAACCCGATTCATTTCAGTTCAAGCCCAATTCAAAATCAATTCAATTCTTAATTCAATTAGATTCAATCTCAATTTCAATCCAATTCATTCAAAATTCTTTTCATTCCCAATTCAATTCAACTTCATTTCAATCCCAAATAATTCCAAACATCATAAATCTCAAACTCCTTGAAACTTCAAACTCCTTAGAACTCAAGCATCTCGAATCTCTAAGAGTCTCAACAGCTCAACAGACTCGAACGTCTCAACAGCTCAGTAGACTCGAACGTCTCAACAGCTCAGTAGACTCGAACGTCTCAACAGCTCAGTAGTAGACTCAAACGTCTCAACAGCTCAGTAGACTCGAACGTCTCAACAGCTTAATAGACTCGACCGTCTCAGCAGCTCAACAGACTTGAACGTCCAACAGCTTAATAGACTCGACCGTCTCAGCAGCTCAACAGACTTGAACGTCTCAGCAGCTCAACAAACTCGAACGTCTCAACAGCTAGTAGACTCGAACGTCTCAAACAGCTTAATAGACTCGACCGTCTCAGCAGCTCAACAGACTTAACCGTCTCAGCAGCTCAACATATTCGACTGTCTCAACAGCTCAACGAACTCGAATATCTCCTTAGACTCAGCAGCAAACTCAAAAACCTTAAGAACCCTCAACTTTTCACGAACACGACACCTTCAAAACTCGTAACCCCTTTCAAGCCTTGATCGTCCTACAGACCCGAGCGTCTCACAGACTCGTCATCTCAAGATTTTAAATGTCTCACAGACCCGAGTGTCTCACAGACTTTTTGCACCTCAAACTTCAAAATGAACCTGGCAATTTGTCAAACCTCACAAAACGACCACAAAACTCCCAAACCTCCAAAAGTAGTGAACTACGTAAGGTCTGATCTCAACAGGGAGTTGAGTACGTAGGCAACCCACACAGGGTGCGACCCCACATCAATCAAAATACCCTTTTGCACTCAGCCATCTCACCTTCAAACAACCCCGGGCACTCCCACCCTCGATTACCCTCATAAAACTCATAAAATCCCGAAGCCGTGAACTACGTGAGGTCTGATCTCAACAGGGAGTTGAGTACGTAGGCAGCCCATCTAGGGTGCGACCCCATTCCAAACAAAACACCCTTTTCCCCCTTCTAAGGTGTTTCTCCTACCTCTCTAACCACTCAAACCTTCTTCGGCTCCCACAAACTTCAAACCATCAGACTCCAAGTCTTGTCTATTCACTCAACCTCATACTTTCCCAAATCTTCATTCTATACTCGTCCGAATTCCTCAATTCCCTCTCTAGGCGCTGGCTTGGCAGAAAAGCTCGCCTCATCCACTCTCCTCTCTTCTCATCCTAATCCTATCCTTGGCTTTTGAATGAATCTCTCTAAAAAGGTTTTGAAAGAAGGTAATCCTGACAATTGGAGACCGAGGTTTCCTCGGGCACCAATCCGAAGTCGTGGTCGTTGCCACTTCCAGGGGTGTAACCCAGTGCGAACCCACCATAGAATCTCTAGTATGATCAGATGAGTCCTATCCATAGGCAACAAATCATCAGAGTCAACCAACGTTCTTAGAACCCTTATTCCCTTCCTCCTAGTATCGTAGGTCAAACTAGGTGGCGACTCTAGTCAATTTCCGCCCTTAGGCATAAGTCCGCGTGGAGCCGAGAGCGGGTGTAGTGCACACTTGCACTCCCCTTTATGCTTTCTGGGAAAGACGGACGATTTAGTAGGTATTTGAGGGATGCCAGAATAACGGGTTTTCACCCTCCCAGAATGGCAGTTCTAAGATCTAGGCTTTTGTAGTCAGACCATGTTTAGATAAAACCCCCCCTCATACGAAATCACCCTCCACCCGGGAAATTGAAGTCCCATTGGGCTGGCCCTTTCACTATCACAAAGGTCACCCCATATGAAGCATTCAAGCTGAAGAACGTCAAGGGGGAAACTTTCATGGTCAAGAGTTCCCGTCTAAAGCATTACTTGGGAGGAGATATCCAAAAGGTTGAGGCTCGGGCTCTTTACTTAAGAGACCCTCCAGGTTCCTTCAAACCCTCACTATGGTCTAGAAAAAGACGGGCGGCTTTCCGGGAGGCAACCCGGGCTACCTCTCCTTTGTCTTTGCATTATTTTTGTAGTTTAGATTTTATTAATAGGTTTGCTTGTTCGTGCCCTTGTTATTGGTGTGTTTCCAGTTGTTTTTATGTATGTATTTTGCTTACGGATGAGAACAAGTGTTTTGGGCAAGAAAACTTTCATTTTGGGGAGATTCTGGTTTGGACTGACCTTGGAAGGGTCGGTCGGTTCAATTTTGCAAAAACCAGAAGCTAATGGCTTTGACCAATCCTAGGACCGACCTTGGGAGGGTCGGTCGAGTCAAAATTTTCAAAATCAGAGGCTACTGACTTCGACCGATCCTAGGACCGATCTTGGGAGGGTCAATCGGGTCGAAATTTTCAAACCTGTAGCCTACTGACTTCGACCGACCTTAGGCAGGGTCGGTGGGTCGAAATACTCAGAATCGTTACCTATTGACTTCGACCGACCTTGCGACTGATCTTAGCAGGGTCGGTCGGGTCCAAAATTTTGAAAACAAATATACTAAAATGGCAGCTTTTCTTAAAAATCGGGAACCCTTTTTCCTGTTTTACTTCCCCAGTCTACCGAAGACTTCATCTTCCTCAAAACCTCGCGAGTGCCTCTGTTCTCCCCTTCTCCACGCGAGCTTCATCTTCTCCAGCACCAAGCCAACTGCCAACCACCGTCACTTCACCCCCGAGCTCCGACGACCGCTGGCGTCCGCACACGACAACGACCACCAACCCGCGCGCCAGCTGCAGCAAACGTGCAGAAGCCAGCCACCCCCAAAGACCAAATCCCTAATTTTTCTCCCACAATCCCTAATTCGTTTTCTTTTCCGATTTCAACCCAATTTTTGTCAAATTTTAGCTTCAAATCATCTAGAAAACGTCAAGGTACTTGTTCCTAGCCCTATTTTGTCAATTTTTGAAATTTTTGCAAAAGTTACATTTTGGTCTACAATAGTTTCGAACCAAACGGAGCCTTATTCTAAAATTTGTGAATTTTGTGAAGTTTGCCTGCAAGGTCAATCCACACTTGGGCATAAATGGCACAAAAATTTCTTGCCAAGTATTACCCCACAAGTAGAACGAGGAAATTAATTAGAGAGATCAATACTTTTTGCCAAGAGCTGGGAGAGACGTTATACGATGCATGGGATAGATTAAAAGACATGTTGATGAATTGCTCCCACCACGGCTTGGATGACCAATCTTTATGTCTAACATTTTTAAACGGTATCAATGACTTGAATAGAATCCTTGTGAGTCTAAAAAGATTACATGGAAAGAAAATTAATACTACTATATTCTAAAAGATTATAAGATAGAAGTCCTAAGTGGTTTCTTCTTCATTCATCTCAAACCAATCATCATGCTGCCCATTATACTATTGTGCTCGAGCTTGGGATCGCAACCGCAACGCGGCTAAGTCCCAATCATACTTCTCAACACAAATCTTGATTTAGTCTGGTGCAAGGCTTGATCTTTTTTATCCGATACTCGTTTGCCTGCACTAAACACTGACTCAAAAGCAACTGTTGATGCTAGAACTTGATAAGTGGTGAAATAATGTAATTATAAGGTCTTTATTTACCTTCATTACTATTGACCTATTTCACCACTTTATAGAGCATTTCGTTAATATAGGTGAACTTATACAATAATGTTTATAATATAGGTAAAAGCTCACTTGAGCAATGATTTTCAGAGATTCTCAAGGCTTTGTGGCCAAGATTTATTGTCATGAGAAGTGTGCCAAATACAATGGGTCAAATGGGGATGATTTCGATGTAGAAAGACCGTTTCTGGTGAAGATTAACCCAAAGGACCGCCCCTATAGGGCGGACGAAAGTTGAAATCCTGTTCTGGTCCGAACTGTCCCAGGCCGACCGCCCCTGTGGGGCGGTCGGGGTTAAGTCACTCACGAGTTTACCTCTCGGGTCCAGACCGCCCCAAAACGACTGCCCCAAGACGACCGCCCTTGTGGGGCGGTCGGGTTAAGTTCGCCAGTGTGTTTCTCTTTGTGGTTCAGACCGCCCCGGAATACAGTTTTAAAAACGGTAAAACTTAGGCACACTTACTTTGTTTTTTAAAAGCCCTTGACCATACAAGATATAGGAGAGAGAAAAGGCTTACCTTGGAGCGAGAAGATAAGAGAAAGGATGAGAAGGATCCCCACCACCATTGGAGCTCATCTCACCTCATTTCCATGCCTTTTTCTCACTCTCTTGTCTATTTTCTCTTTATGATGCTTGAGTAGTCCTCTATTGCACTTTGGGATGGGGGTTTAACCCTAAATCCCCCAAACTAGCTTGTAAACCACACTTCATTTATGATAGTTGTTTTCTCTCTCTTGCTTATTTAATGCTATAACTTAATCATTTATGGCAATTATGGAGGTTTCCAACAACATATGAGTTTAAGTTGGAGATTGTGACCAAAGAGAGAGAGGAACCCTAAATTGTGCTATCTTGATTAGTTAGTGAAATTTAGGGCTATTATTGTGGACTTGTGATTAATGCTACTTATTAATTTGAATTTTACTTGATTAGAGAGTTGGAATTAGCTAAGTAAGTGTAGACACCAAAAATTCTCACCTCATAAAGCAAGTTCCAAAATAATAAATAAAATAAGAGGGTCGTCACCTTTCTTTTTTTCCAAAATGTATTAACGTGTGTGCCAAAACGAAACCATCATTTCATAACAAAATTCTTAAGTCATTTTTCAAAGCATTTCATAAAAACACAATTCTTCGAAAATGAATTTCCAACGATAGTATGGTTTTAAACCCGTTCCCTTTTGTTTTATTTTCATATTTATTGCTACTTTTTATTATCTTCTAGTATTTACTTCTTATTTTATCATCATTATTTCTAGTATTGTTTCTATCATTTTATGTACGATTTACTAATATTTTCTTTATTCATGTTAGTATAATTTTGCCACTTGTACATAATTGATTCGTTTTTCATTTTTATCACATTCATCGGCATTTAATCCCCGTTACACTGGTGCTATTTTATTATTTCATGTACATGATATTATGTTTTTCCATTTGTTTATATCTCATTATGTCTTATACTTTTCTTTAGTTTATAATTTCATGCCATTGGATTAACTCTCATTTTATTTTATACTTTCTTTTAAAAAAAACAGTAGCATTTTTGGAGGAGTTATCCAATCAGGACTAGGGCTCTTGCATTACCTCTCTCATGTATATATTAAATTTCGACATAGCTCAGGTGGTTAAAGTGCTCGCCATGTAACTTGATGGTCACAGGTTCGATTCTTGGCAAAAGGTGGGGGTATTTTTTTACTTTCGTTATTAGCTTGCAGCAGAGATTTTATTTTCGTTGTTACTGTTATATACCGAATTCCATCATAGTTTAATCGGTAGAGTACGCAAGAGTGGATAGCACATGTTTAGGGTTCGAACCTTGCTAGAAGCGCTCTGGATGTTTTATTTTTCGCCAGCCTTACCAAATGCGGCCCACATCTCAAATCCGGGCCCTCTTCTTGTCACAATGCCAATTTCCTTCTTAAGAAAGCCCAAATAGAAGACCAGCTTTATCTTCCCAAAAACCCTAAACCTTCCCTGCAAAAAAACATGTACAGTAGCCATCTTCTTCGGGAGTTAGAGGGCTCGATCTTTTTTCCCGATCCATTCCCAACACCAAAAAAAACCTACCCTCTTCATTCCTCTCGGTAATCAACGCCTCCTCTATTCTCTTCATCCTTTCAATCCTTTTGAATCCTAAGAAAACAAAGGTTCGAACCTTGCTAGAAGCACTCGGGATGTTTTATTTTTCGCCAGCCTTACCAAATGCGGCCCACATCTCAAATCCGGGCCCTCTTCTTGTCACAATGCCCATTTCCTTCTTAAGAAAGCCCAAATAGAAGACCAGCTTTATCTTACCAAAAACCCTAAACCTTCCCTATAAAACAACATGTACAGTAGCCATCTTCTTATGGAGTTAGAGGGCTCGATCTTTTTTCCCGATCCATTCCCAACACCAAAAAAAACCTACCCTCTTCATTCCTCTCGGTAATCAACGCCTCCTCTATTCTCTTCATCCTTTCAATACTTTTGAATCCTAAGAAAACAAATCCAGAAACCAAAAACGCAGTCATGAATTCCTTCACGATCGACTCTCGATTTGCCCTCGTCCAAGTCTTCTTTTCCCTCGGTTCAGCCCAATTCTTCCGCCATCACCACGATTCCCCGTTTCTCCTCATTCTCTCTGAAATCTAAAAGAAGACACAACCCATCACCTTCGAACTGAATCGGTCCCCTTCCCCATCTGGACCTCTCAAATCGAATCAAAGGAAAATAACCTAGCTTATTCGGCCCTCGACGTCAGCCTTGCACTGCATCCACGATAGAAAACAGAAGGAGTTCTTCATTATTCTCCTAGCGAGGATGCCATTGTCTTTGATCTAATCTCGACATTTCGATTAGATGTTCCTTGCTCGGAACTCATGACCGCGCCGGCTATAATTTCTCGCATCTCCTTCTGTGTATTTGTTCGATTATTTCTCTAGCATTATTGTTCTTCGACTACTGATTTATGATTTTTGTTTCTCAAACATAAGTGGATCTACTACTATGGTTAGTTTCCTACCCCTTTGCATTTCGAATTTGACTAGACCTGACACCCATTCAGAATGCTTGCCCATATATATATGCGCATTTGAGACCTTACCCGAGAAGGGATTGCAGTCGATTTTGAGTTCCTTTTGCCACCTACTCTACACTCTGTCTGTAATCTTTTCGGTATTGAAATTTCTGAGTTAACCAGCAAACCTAGATCTAACTCCTCTTCTTTCGTTTATTGCAGGTGGCTCGTCTCTCTGATTAACCATTTGCCTGTTTATCCCTCTCCTTTAGTTATCTTTCGTTTCTGAACTTCAATGCTTTTACGAAATCGTATTCATGGTGGATTGTGTTTCCTGGGTGTTCAAATGCGCTATAAATGTTAAACCATCAGTTTTACCCAAGATGTTCTAGTTCTCGGTTGAACTACTGTCTCGATCATGACTATCTATTTGTGGTTTGCTCTGTCAGTGACCTTAATAAATTCTCACATTGATTCTGATTTCACATGTTCTGAGTCATTTGGTCATCGCTTAGACTGAACCATCCGCTTTATTGTTGCACCTCAATCTGTGCTCATGGCTTTGTGTCCGGTAACTCCCAGGTTATCAAAGATTTTGGACTTAGAGCCTATTCATTTGGCTTCACAGTTTAGTTACTTCAATTTTGTTCAGCCTAACCATTTGCCTTGATCATGTATCTGCGATTTTAAATTCATAAACTGATAATGTTGTTGTATATCCACTTCTTTTGACTCGTTTCCATTTGTATTTTCGGCTGAGGTACACATATGATCTAGAGGCTGGTTCGCGTGGGCTACACTGATGCAAGCTTGAGCTGGGTGAACTTGACTGGGCGTGTAAATTTTGAGATTGGCTTCTTTTTTCTGGGTTGGAGGATCTTAACTATCAGTTTTGCTCGATTATAGTTTTGATGATATATGTTTTGGTGTCATCGTAAACAACACTGTCTAGCTTTAAATACTATGCTCATTTTATTAGTATTTATTGGATTATGATGTATGTTACTGTTTGACAATAGACCTATCTGGTGTAACTCAACTCGTGAACCTTGGACCCAAACATTTGTCCAAAATCATGAATATTAGCCTCTAAATCTCGTCCGGTTTTACCTGATTTTGCCTACTGTTGTGCTCGGAGAAATTTACTCTGTTTTGTATATGTTAATTGTGCACTGGGCCCCTTGTTTTAGTTCACCCGGTTTTTATCATGTGCAATTGTTCTTTTATGGGCTTTCGTTTTTTTAGGCCCATTGCTCGGATCTTTGTTTGCGCTAGGCTAGTTAATTTATTTGCTAAGCCTTAGTTATTATACCCTTAGGACCTTTTAAACTGACAGAAAAGTTTTGGATGTATTATTACTCCACACCTAACGGGTCTCTCATTCGTTTCGTGGGGCAATAATCTCCCATGACTTCAGAAAATACTCGAACCACCGTTATATTTATAAGAACAAAACTTAAAAAAATGAGCCCTTAAGGTTATCTTAGGAAGGCTTAGGATGTGAAACCACCACATGCCTAGCGGGTCTCTCATTCGTTTTATGTGGGTGGAATCCTCCTTCGCCTTCAACACACCCATAATCAAGAGTTAATAAATTAAAATTGATCAATCTCACTTGTTAATATCTCACAAATCAGCCCAAATCAATAAGGCCCAAATCAGGCCCAAGAATCAAAAGCCTAATCTGGCCCCAAATCAAAAGGCTCACTTCAATACAAAAATCAAAAGCCCAACCAAGGCCTAAGGCCCAAAATGGGCACCAAAGTCCAAATCAAACCCAAGACTCATTTCACCCCAAAACATTTCTTAGCCCATCCAAATAAAAAAGGCTAACCAAGGCCCAAGGCCCAAATTAGGCACCAAAGTCCAAATCAAACCCAAGGCTCATTTCAGCCCAAAAATATTTCTTAGCCCATCCAAATAAAAAAGCCCAACAATCAAAGGCCAAAATCAGGCAAACCCAAAACCACTTCAACCCAAATCGAAAAGCTCGTTTCAGTCCAAATTGAAAATCCCATCTTTGGCCCAGTTCTAAAAATCTCATTCAAACCATTTCGAATCAAAAGTAAGGCCCAAATCGAAATCAAAAGCCTAAGGCCCAATTTTCAGCCCAACTCCAATCAAGGCCTAATTTTTGGCCCCACTTCAAGCAAGGTCCATTTTTTTCGGCCTAACTCCAAATGAGGCCCAATTTTCGGCCCAACTCCAAATGAGGCCCAATTTTCGGCCCGACTTCAAGCAAGGCCCATTTTTTTGGCCCAACTCCAAATAAGGCCCAGTTTACAACCCAGTTCAATCCAAACCCAATTCGGGCCCAAACCCACTATGGCCCATACCCATTTCGGTCCAAGCTTAGTTTGACCCAAACCCAACTCAGCCCACAAAGCCCAAACCGGCCCAAAGCCCAAACTGGCCCAAACCGGCCCAAAGTCTACCAACTGGCCCAAAGCCCACCAATCGGCCCAAAGCCCACCAACTGGCCCAAAGCCCACCAACCGGCCCAAAGCCCACCAACCAGCCCAAAGCCAACCAACCGGCCCAAAAACCAAAATTCAAAAAAATAATTCAAAGTAGCCCAAGTCCTCAAAAATAACCAAGTTCAACGATTTGACTTGGACCTAACTTGACCAAAAGCGTTGACCTTGACCAAAAGTGTTGACCTTGACCAAAAGTGTTGGCCTTGACCAAAAGCGTTGACCTTGACCAAAAGTGTTGGCCTTGCCCAAAAGCGTTGACCTTGCCCAAAAGTGTTGACCTTGACCAAAAGTGTTGACCTTGACCAAAAGTGTTGACCTTGACCAAAAACATTGACTCAAATATTAACTTTGACCCAAGCATTGATCAACCCCACTTCAACCTGAACTTTAACCCGGCTCATCTTCCAATACAATCCAAACCAAAATCAAACCCAACCCAACTTATTTTCAAGCCCGATTCCATTCAATCCAAACTCAACTTGTAAATTCCATTCAAAATCCAAAAACAAAAAATTTCCTTTCTCAAATTTCAAACAATCATTTTACTCAAATTTCACCAAGTTTTCAAAGAAACCATTTTGTGAAATTTTAAAGGAAAAACTCTTCTCACATCACAGAAAACTCTTCTCAAAACGTAGAAAGTTCTTCTCACATATACAGAAAGTTTTCTTCTAAAAACATTTCTCAAAATCAGTGTTTCTTCATCAAGAATTCCGAACAACTTCAAAGATTTTCTAACTTAGTTGTTGAACTCAAATAAACCGTTTTCGGGTAACAAGAAATGTATGACCCCTTCAAAACATTTCCTTCCTGGTTATAGCATCACTTGTCTCCCCTTCCAAAATAAAAATCCGAGGCAGGGCGCTAGGGTCATAACCTCCCTTGTCGCAGTCTGGATCTCTTTAGGCGGGGCATTAGGGTGATAAACCTCCCCTAATTGCAGCCTAGATTTTTACAAGGCGGGGTGCTAGGGAAGTAACGACCTTCCTAGTCGCAGCCGGGATTTTAGAATCATCTAACTTCCTTCCACTCGATTTCAGTATTTGCAGTTTTTAATGTTTTAAACCCGGGAGTTAGAGACGTTATTAGGGTTTGACCGAGAATATCTCATTCATGGTGTTTCTCTCTAAATCCTATCTTTCAACATAAATTCATTGCCCCATCTTTTGAGCCTCGGCACTTCCCATTAATTAAGTGTCGTGTTCGAGGGGGTACATAGGGTAATCCCTCGGGATTATCCGCCCTTTTACAACAAAAACTGATTTTTCAGTTTTAAAGACTTTAAGAGAGACGATTTTGACAATCATTCCTCCAAACAATTTAGTCCACCATCACCTCACTGTAAATTCGAAATATCCCAAAACCCCAACCCTTACAGAATCTCAAATCCGAAAAAACTCGGGATCTCTACCCAAACTTCAATTGCCTTACACACTCAAATCATTATTCAAACTCCAACTCACCTTAAACTCGAGTCATCTCCTAAATTCCGACTCCTCTCTAATTTCTATAGTTTCATAGGCCCGAGCGCCCCACAGACTCGAACATCTCAATCTCTCCATCGTTTTGAGATTTCAAACGTCTCACAGACCCGAGCGTCTCATAGACTTTGATATCCCATTGCTCCCATTACATGAACATCCTAAATGTCTCATAGACCCGAGCGTCTCACAGACTAACCTCTCAAACCTGAAACTTCCCAAAACTTCAAACATCTCAAAAAACCCCAAAATGTCCTGAACTACGTAAGGTCTGATCTCAATAGGGAGTTGAGTACGTAGGTAGCCAATCTAGGGTACGACCCCATTCCAATTCAAAAAACCCCTTTCCCAACTCTAAGGCGATATTCATGTCTATCAAACATTCAAATCACTCTGACTCCCACAAACCCTTGACTTCTTCAACTCTCAAAATCAGACTCCTTATCTTTCACTCTATACTCATTTGAATTCATTAATTCTTCTTCTTGGCGCTAGCTTGGCAGAAAAGTTTGCCTCATCCACTCGTTTTCTCTTCTCCTGTCTTAATCCTATCCTTGGCTTTTAAGTGAATCTCTCTAAAAAGGTTTTGAAAGAAGGTAATCCTGACAATTGGAGACCGAGGTTTCCTGGGCACCAATCTGAAGTCGTGGTCGTTGCCACTTCTAAGGGGTGTAACCCAGTACGAACTCACACAGAATCTCTGGTATGATCAGATAAGTCCTATCCATAGGCAATAAATCATTAGAGTCAATTAATGGTTCTTAAAACCCTTCTCCTCCCTTCCTAGTTCTTTAGGTCAAACTAGGTGGCGACTCTAGTCAATTCCGCCCTTAGGGCATAAGTCCGTGTGGAGCCCATTGAGAGCAGGTGCAGTGTTCACTAGCACTCCCTATCAAGCTTTCTGGGAAAGACGGACGATAAAGTAGGTATTTGAGGGATGCCGAGGTGACGGGTTTTCACCCTCCACAGAATGGCAAATTTCTAGGATCTAGGCTTCTTAGTCAGGACCTGAATTAGATAGACCCCCCTCATACCGAAAAATCACCCTCCACAGTAAGATTTGACTTTTCCATGATTTGGAAAGTCATTACGCTAGTCCTAATAGACAACTTGAGTGAAGTGGGTTTGAGAGTGAATTTGGGGTGAGGTTAGGTGATAATAACCATCCTAAGGTGCATTCCCTTCCAATTCATTAAAACAAATTTTAGTTTCCTTGTTTATCTTGCTAATTGTCTTGAATTGAATCACTGAGCTTGTCGTCGGCTAAACCCCTCTTTAATTACTGTTTTTTTACCATTTACCAAAACTATGGAGATAGATAATCGATTTCCTAGTGGAATGACACTCTTATTACTACTACGATAGGGTGAACTTGCCCACATTTAGCACTTTGCATTGTTGTTTGTATTTCATATAACAAGTTTTTGGCGTCGCCACCGAGGAAATTGATAGTCTCTATCATTTTCCCCAGTTTCAGTATATTCGGTTTTGTTTATTTTAGTTTGCTTTATTTCTTGTTTGTTTTTCTTACTTCTAATAATTAGTACTGTTTGTTGGTGAGTTTGTTCAGGTACTCTCTTCTTTTCTCGTGCATGCCAAGAACCCGGACTAGTGACTCTCCTCTTGCTAGCCCGAGGTCCGAGCTTGAACGATCCCTAAGAAGATACAGAAGAATTTGAAAAATCTTACCATGGCGGACGTTGACCCAGACATCGAGGACAATGGTCATGAGGAACACGGGCAATCGCAAGGCCAACACCAGCCTCTCAAAGATTATCACCGACCAAACACCGAGGGGGGAGCCTAAGCGATAGTCCTTCCAGTCTCCAAACCGGGTGAAGCTGCTCAGTGGGCTTTCAAAACCCACTTCATCACTGCAATTCAGGATCAAGGAAATTTTAGTGGGGCAAATCCAAATGATGCTCCAAATCACTTAAGCCTCTTCTTGGATTTTGTAACTCCTTTGGCAAAACTGGTAATCTAAATGAGAGGATCCGACTATAGCTCTTCCCTCACTCATTGTCTGATGCAACTTCAAGGTGGTACCGAAGCCTCCCATCAAGGTCTATTCACACATGGGAGCAAATGGGCAGTAAATTTCATGCTAAGTACTACCCCACAAGTAGGACAAGGCAATTGATTGGAGAGATCAACACATTCTACCAACAACCGGGGGAAACCCTATATGACGCTTGGGACCGGTTCAAGGAAATGCTCATGAATTGGTCCCATCATGGTTTAGACGACCAAATGCTTATCGTTCCTTAACGATCTGGACAACTCCAAGTGACTTCTTATGCTCTTCCGCGGGAGGGAGCTTCATGACAAAGTCTCCTAGAGAAGGAATGGAACTTCTTGAGACAATGACTAATGACACAAGACAGTGGTCCAGAGTTAAAGGAAGAGCACCTAGAGTAGCTGGCCTCCTCCACATGCAGCCCACTGACCATCTTTTGGCTCAAATATCATCCCTCACAAAGATGGTAGAAAAGCTAGCAACTGCTCAAACTAAAATGTAAAAACCATAGCTTTTTCATCTTACGATCCATCCACAGAGGGATGTGCTATTTGTGAGGGTCCTTATGACACTCAATGTCCTCAAGGGCATTACGTCCCATCTTTGCACGCACCAGATCTTCATGGAGGATAACTACAAACCACTAGTTCAACCTCAGAGATGTCTAAACCCAAACATGAAGGAAGTGGTAAAGAAGGAAGTCCTGAAACTGCTCGACTCTGGAATCATCTATCCTATCTCTGACAGTCAATGGGTGAGCCCAACTCAAGTAATGCCGAAAAGGGGGAACCACGATGGTATCAAATGTTAAGGGTGAGATGGTCCCTCAAAGAACAACAATCGGTTGGAGAGTGTGTATCGACTACCGGAAGTTGAACACGGCCACAAGGAAGGATCACTTCCCTTTACCCTTCATCGATCAAATGCTAGAGAGGTTAGCCGGGCAAGACTTCTATTGCTTTCTCGATGGCTACTCGGGGTACTTCCCAATCCTCATATGATAAGTGGGGAATTGATCTATGTTTATATGCCTCATTGTTTATCAATTTAAGCTTTAATGTTATATCATTCTCCACTTAAGTGCTTAATTATGTTAAATATTAAGATTACTCCTCACATGTAGTTTTATGTTAAAACAGGTTTAAAACGCTAAAGAAAAGGTCTTAGAACATATGTCAAGAGCTTAACAATCAAACCGGGACTAAAGGAGAGTCAAAACATCCTGTCTGCTCAATTTACATCATGGTCCGGGTTTATATACTGGTTTATAAACCCGGACCACATTATAATGCAACTTTATGTCTTATTTTGGGAGTGGTGCGGGTTTGTGTACTGGTTTACAAACCCGGACCAGTATTCTCGCTCGATAGCAGTACAATTTCGGAAGTCTGGGCCGACTTGGAACATTTCAGAGGCACGGTCAACCTGGCCCACGTGGAGAGAGACAGAGTCGTAACTTCTGCAGAGGCGTGGACATGGGCCGACAATTCAGGGGTGCAGACATTGGACGCCGACAATTCAGGCGTGGGCTGCTAATGATGAATTCAAAGGCGCAAACACAGACTTTCTTGGCCGACCAAAGAAGACAGGGGCAGAAATGCTGGGCTGCAAGTGACAATGATTTCAGAGGCGCAGACAATTAACAGAGGCGCAGCATCTTGGACCCGCTTTCGAGTAAAAAGCCATCCAGGCACGGGAGAGGAATTGGCTATTTGGATATTACAATAACATATTTTCATAATTTTTCGGCAACCCTAGTAGCCATTCGAGAACGCAGCAGTTTGAGACAGTAGACAACAATAGTTTGGAGACCGGGGACAACATAGCAGATCAGGATTTCATCATCGGTTTTGATATACAGATTTGATGGTGTTCTTCCTTTCTATTATTGTTATTTTCATTCTTGCGATGTCTGAGCAGTCGTTAGAATTCTGGTTTACTATGAACAACTAGTTTATTGTTTTTCTTCTTGAGTTGTTAAATACAAGTTCTATACAGATTGTAGTTTTATTCCTAGTTTATTATTGAATTCTCTTGTGATTAATTATTGCTTGAGTTTATTTGGTATGAATTGCTTACAAGTGAAAACTACGGCGTTCATTAGACCATAGGAATATTACCAGTGAAACTACAGATGGCAATTCCTGGGGATTAGCTGACTAGAAAATAGATGAATCGTTAATGCTACTAGTTAATTTGTAAGTTCGTAATGAGAGTTAGGATTTGGGAATTGCTAGTAAGGATCTATCTTGCGGGGGACCGGTTTTAGATTAATTTAGATCTGAGGTTGCAATCTAGAATTTAGAAAACACTCGGGAAGGGAATTGATAAACTAGGGAGAAGTAGTAAACCAGGATTCGCCCTTTTAGATTTATTAGAAAATCACTTTTAATTGTTTTTGTGTTAATTAATTGTTTATTTTCTACAAACTAACCCCTGTTTATTATTGTTGTTTTTCCTCAGTCTATTAGTTAGGTAGATTAAAGATTAAACTAGACACAATCTCCTTTGGTTCAATAACATAGGGAATACTACCTAGGAAAACTTGCTACGTCAAACCAGTACACTTGTTGTAATACGTTTTTACCCGTACAAGTACCAGGATTCACCTTTTAGATTTTTTTAGAAGATCATCTTTTTATTGTTTTTATTTTATTTTATTTTATTTCTGCATTCAAACCCCCAATTTATTATTGTTATCTTTCTCTAGTTTTTAGCTAGTTAGATTAAAGACTCAAACTAGACACAGCCTCCTTTGGTTCGATAACCTCGGGAATACTACCTAGGAAAACATGCTACGACATACTAGTACACTTGCTGCAATATGTTTTAACCCGTACACCATCGCCCCGGAGGATCAAGAAAATACCACGTTCACATGCCCTTACGGAACGTTCACCTATAGGAGGATGCCATTCAGATTATACAATGCTCCCGCGACCTTCCAAAGGTGTATGATGGCAATCTTCTTTGACTTTCTTGAAAAGAGCATGAAAGTGTTCATGGATGACTTCTCGGTGTTTGGACTCACCTTCAAATCATGCTTGGAGAACATGTACACAATTCTCTCCCAATGTGAGGAAACCAACCTAGTACTCAATTAGGAGAAATGTCACTATATGGTGAGAGAGGGGATCGTCCTCGGGCATAAGATCTCCTCCAAGGGGATTGAAGTTAACCAGGCCAAGGTCGAAGTCATCGAGAAACTACCACCACCCACCTCAGTTAAGGATATCAGAAGCTTTCTTAGCCATGCCGAGTTCTACAGAAGGTTCATTAAGGACTTCTCAAAAATCTCAAAACCTCTGTGTGACCTCTTAGCCAAAGATGTCAATTTTGAATTTACCAAGGAATGTCTAAAGGCCTTCAACACTTTCAAGGAGTGCCTTCTCTCAACCCCTATTATTGTATCACCGGATTGGAGCCTTCCCTTTGAAATCATGTTTGATGCAAGTGACTATGTAGTTGGAGCAGCCCTGTGTCAGAAGAGGGAGAAAAGTCTGAGGACTATCTATTATGCAAGCAAGACACTCAATGATGCCCAGAAAAATTATGCCACAACCAAGAAGGAGCTTCTAGCGGTGGTCTTTGCATTATATAAGTTATGTTCCTATCTTTTGGGGAGTAGTGTGATTGTGCATACAGACCACTCCGCTCTCAAATTTCTATTCACCAAAGAGGACGCCAATCCAAGACTGTTGATATGGATTCTTCTACTACAAGAGTTTGAAATTGAGGTTAGGGATAAACCGGGTACTCAGAACGTTGTTGCTGATCACCTCTCCCGTATGGAGGCACCGGATGATGGCACTCCTATTAATGAGCTTTTCCCGGATGAGACCATGTTCACAATTGGAGAAACCGGTGATCCTTGGTTTGCAGACATTGCAAACTACTTGGTGAGAGGAGTAGTGCCTTATGAGATGATATACCAGCAGAGGAAGAAATTCTTCACCGACATCAAGTACTACTTATGGGATGACCCCTACCTTTTCAGAATCTGTGCCAATGGGATGATCAGGAGATGCATACCAATAAGAGAAGTGTAGAATATTCTCACCCATTGCCATTCTCTTGAGGTAGGAGGGCATCACGGGCCAGCAAGGACAGCAGCTAAGGTTCTACAATCCATGTTTTTCTGGAAAACTCTTCATAAGGACTGTCACACCTTTGTTGCCTCCTGCAACCGTTGTCAAATGCTTGGGAACATATCCCAGAAGCATGAGATGCCATTGAATGTGATGATCGAGGTTGAACCCTTTGATCTAAGGGGCATTGACTTCATGAGCCCTTTCCCCTCCTCCCGCTCAAATCTCTTCATCTCGGTAGCGGTGGACTATGTCACCAAATGGGTGGAGGTCATTGCATCTCCCACCAATGATGTCAAAGTTGTGACCAACTTATTAAAGAGAAATATCTTAACAAGGTTTGGGGTGCCTAGAGCGATCCTTAGCGATAGAGGATCTCACTTCTGTAACAAACAGTTCAAAGCACTAATGGAAAAAAATGGAGTGAGACACAAGGTATCATTGCCTTACCACCCTCAAACCAATGGGCAAGCCGAGGTGACCAATAGGGAGTTGATGTGGATATTGTAGAAAACGGTGAACTCCTCAAGGAAGGATTGGTCCTTAAGGCCAGATGATGCATTATGGACCAACCGAACATCATACAAGACCCCCATTGGGATGTCCCCTTATCGTCTCGTATTTGGGAAGGCTTGCCACTTATCCGTTGAGTTGGAGCACAAATCCTACAATGAAAGCTCTAAATTTCGACCTTAAGAGTGCCGCCAACAAGAAAAAAATGTTGGCTTACAGAGTTAGAGGAATTCTAGGAAGAACCCTATGAGAACAACCGAATCTACGAGGAGAAAGCCAAGAGGTGGCATGACAAGATGATCCTGAAGAGGGAGTTCCATAAGGGAGACCGGGTATTGCTCTACAATTCAAGGTTGAAGCTCTTTCCAGGTAAGCTCAAATCACATTGGTCCAGATTATTCACCGTCACTAAGGTAACTCCATATGGTGCAATTGAAGTGAGGAATGCGAAGGGTGAGACATTCATGGTCAACGGGTCTAGGCTAAAACACTACTTGGGAGGCAAACATTGAAAAGGTGGAGGCACATTCTCTATACCTACAAGAACCTCCAGTTTCATCTAAGCCTTACTATGGTCTAGCCAAAGATCTTAAAAGAAGGGCGGCTTTTCGGGGGGCAACCTGGATTTCTTTCCTTCTTCTCTTAAGTGTTTAGTGGTACTTGTTATTATTACTTTTGCTTGTGTTTAAGTGCTTTTGTTGGGTTTACTGTTGTTTTATGATTATGGGACTTTGTGTGCAATTGGATGTGTTTAGGTGAATAGAAAAATGAAAATTTTGGGTTCTGGTGTGGACCACCCCTGTTGACTGCCCCTGTGGGGCGGTCGGAAGTCTATTCTGCTCTTGGGTGCTGTCCGCCGCTACAGACCGCCCCTGTGGGGCGGTCATAGTTCGATTTTCTCCTCGGGTGTCGTCCGCCCCTACCGTCCGCCCATGTGGGGCTGTCGGGACCAAAATTTTGAAGAAAAAGAAACCCAAAACGCAACGTTTTAATTTTTTCTTATTTCTTTCTTCCTCTTTCTCTTCCTTATTCCCGATCCCCCAGCCCCCCAGCAGCACGTAAGTCCCCCCCCCCCCCCCCCCCCCCACCTGCACTCACCTTGCTCCTACGACAACACCCCAGCCCTAGCCACGATCGACTGCCCGCCGCAACGCCCACCGGAGCCGCCATACCACCCACCGGAGCTCCGCGCCTGCCCTACGCCTCCTACGAAAATAGCAGCCCTCCCCTAAATTTTGAACCCTAAATCTCAAATTCCCCCAATTTAAGTTCTAGCCGATTTCAACCCCTAATTGTCAAATTTCTCAGTTAACACAAATAAGTTATTCATCGTTTCCATTAGGTTTTTTTAGTTGAAGCATGTTGTGCAAAAACTCTACGTTTAAGTCTGTTCCTAGGCACTCTCCTAATTTGTGGTTGTAATATGTGAGCAAAATTTTCAAAGTATGATTTTTCACCGAAATCAAAGGGCATTTATTCAGCAATCATAAACCTAGCATGCCATCTATCTTTTTTCACTATCATATAAAAAACGCTGGATCGGATTGTCATTCGGTAAACCCGATAAGCTGAGTTTGACTGCTAGCCCCCCCGTCGCGGTATCCTTGTAGATGAGGTGCGTCTTCAAGTGCTTCGCAAAGGAGCTGGTTCCGGTCCCCACTGCCCATGCGAGTCTTCTATTACAAATATTGCAATATTGTTTGTATGTTCCTGCCTTTTTAGATTGTTCTTTCATGTCAACATCATCATCGTAATCATCTTTTTCTTCATCAAGATTGTGGGCATCAGATTATGGAGGTGTAAAGGATGTAACTATAATCACAAAAAAATGATTTAGACTATAATTAAAATTACAATTAAAATTGACGTATGTACATAATAAATTACAACTAAGGTGTCATTCTTTCACCACATTTTGAAGATTAATCTCCTTCTCACCAATCAAGTACACTATGTGGCAGTTATAAATGGCTAGAATAACGGCATGTCAAATTTCTATCTGTTAACCATGGTCAGCTTTAAGATAAAGCTTCCAATAGCTGTTTTTGAGCTCCACGCCAAACGACACCTAATATTAAAACTTACCAATTGGGGACATTGATGGTAATATTAGCCCCCATGTTAATAGATCCATGTTGAGAAATTGTATAACTTTTGTCTTACAAGAATGAAAGCAAAAATTATTGATGTTGATGATACCCGATTTGTATCTCATCGATTCAATTTTGATCATCAACTTGAAAATTTAGATCAATAAGGGGTTCATTGTATCAGATCTTTAGACATTTTGTAAGAATGGAAATTGAACTAATGTGGAAAATAAGCTTTTGTAGTAATTAAAATGCTCAATACCCTTAAATGCACAAAAAATAATAATAATAAGAAAAGAAAAGTAGAATGAGTTGATTGGTGAGAATGGTGATCAAATAGGATATTTCTAATCTTGTTGAGACATGACCATTATGTAGCCATTTGAAGTCGTTAAACACAGAATAAAAATCATTGGAATCTTTGTTCCAGACCACTATGTTCCCAAAACAAGCGTGCCCCACACTTAAAGTGACATCATTTTGGACATTGACCAACGATCATATTGACTAGTTCCGAGACGATTCCACTGGTTCTAATTCCAGTCCGCTCCAACATAAACTTCTTCCCAGACAGTTCCAACGATTCCATTCCCAAGCGGTTCCGCTACGGTGCCAAATCTCAAGCGTGTATTCAGATTCGTTTCAGTTGCTGACCGTTAGAACCCTATCCTGTTCCAGTTATGACAGATTCCTACCTTGTTCCGTTCCCGACGATTCCAGTTGGAATCAATCACATTGACCAGCATTAGTAGAAATACTTTTCGGTGACCAAAGTATCCGTGAGTTTCATGCGTCTTTTCAGCAGAAGACCCCACAAAGCCTCGTCAATTCTACCACTCACCCTAAACCCACTTCCTCCGACGATACTACCCTGGCACGCCAATCTGTCCCAAATGGGCCAAACAACATGATTTGCACTCTGCAAGACATCTGTGCACTTTTACGTTGAAACAAAGACGACAGAAGAAATAAATACACCGCTGCATAACAGCTTTCAAGCATATAAAGGCACGATTGCATTAAGTACACAAGGAAGGTCTTACACGCACCAAATAATTAAAGCACTAGATAAAGACAAGTCCATTTCCTTTACATATCAGATAGATTTTTCCGCAACCTTTCCTAACTAATGATAACACACTGACAGGACCTACGCACTAACAATGTCTAACACCAAGTAACTATGATTAGTTCTGTTGCAAAATCAAGATAAATATGATGACAATTTGTGCAACGGTAATATCGTTGTTACCCGTGAAGAATATAATAATGCACCAACTGCCGTGACCGTAGTAGCCCGTCATCTATTCAGGACCGTGCATAGGAACCATCATATGTTGAGCCTGCAAATATACCATATGGTGGAAACCAATTCCAATCTCATTATAGGGAAGACTTGCGAAGACAATAATAAACTACAAAATCCCAGCAAGATGAACTAGCAAACTAGAAAGCCAAATTAAAGTGTGTGCGAAATGAAATGGTTTAAGCCTTCGAAGCTAAAGAAAAGAAGTAAAATGAAGGAAAAGAATACAGTAATATAATCCAAAATGCTGAAGTATTTCTTCCGCAACATATAATTAAACTAGATAAAATCATTAGAAGTGACAGTCTTAAGTTAATTTCTATGATTTTTACAGGTTAAGAATGTAAGTGTATAGGTAAATATATCATTCATAAAAGCATTATAGGTGTTCATTCAGCTGCCTCAGAAATACAGAAGGTAATAATTTCACATTTATATTCTTACTATCTCTTCTGCCTTACCCCTATAATATTTGTCAAAACTCTTATCTTGGTAACTTCCCTCTAAAATCAAAACCTTGTAATCAACCAACCACCCCCATACTGCCATACCACCGCACTTGGGGTGCTGGTGAGGTCAATTATGATAAGGAATGTCAATTTATTTTAGGGAAAATTCACGAGATACCCTGTTTTCTTTCGTAATTCACAATATACCCCTGTGATTTTCTTAATTTAACTTTAAACATGCTTAAATGTTGTCCAAAATTGATGAAACTTTACATGGACGATGCTAAAGTGTTATATTTTGATCCAATATCAAATTTGAAGTTTTTTAAGCTCACATGTGACATGTGGGACCCAATGAACATTCGCATATTCATTGGGTCCCACATGTCACATGTGAGCTTTAAAAAGCTTCAAAATTGATATTGGACCAAAATATAACACTTTAGCACCGTCCATGTAAGTTTCATCAATTTGACAACATGTTTAAAATGTTTAAAATTAAATTACTAAAATCACAAGGGTATATTGTGAATTACGAAAGAAAACAGGGGTATCTCGTGAATTTTCCCTTTATTTTAATATTGTGCCTAAGGAGATGCCACTTCTTACCTCCATGTGCATCTACCTTCAAACATCTTTTATGCAGTTGATGTTGACATCATTCTAATGCGATGTTCAATATACTACTTCCTGATGGATTCCTGAGCCATGGGTGCATAAAGGGTAGGAAAATGCGTAAGCCTCATAACTTTCCTAGATAAACTAACAAATATCAATCCCAACAAGCCAGTTTACAAAGCTTCAACAGACAAAGATTCAAAAGGTGTCCATGCGATGCAATCAAGGGCTTGAGCTAAGGAGTGTTAGGAATGTGGTGGTGGGCTTCAACCAGACGAGACGAAGCCAAGCTAGATCGTGGACTTCTGAGCATTTGGTTTTCATATGGTAGGGCCTTGAGAAAGATTATTTTAGAGGAGCTCATTGGGGTCCACTTACAGCTGTAACGAGCAGCTGCCAATGCCATGCCCTTGGCTTTGTCCAAACCAGATCCGTTATTCAGGCCCCTTTCTTGGAAAAGCTACAATATCGACATTTTCCATAAAGCTCCATGTGGTTACCATGGTTAACTAATGGGTAGAAGACATGTGTTACGTGATGGGGTCAGGTTTCTATATCAAACAAATGACAGTGTGACACAAGGCAGTATTTTTACCATAAATCTCCACTAATCCCATAAAAGAACTGAACCTTGAAGACAAAAGCAGCTAGAGATTGAAGGTATCCAGAAGAATATTCATCATTGGCCAAGTTTGCGGATTAAGAGGACAACCCTCATTTGGGATACGCCCTGATTTACATTATTTTCGTCCTCTGTGACCCATTCCTTGATTAGTTTAGGGTACTAGTTCATTGCTTTTAAATTTCTCTGAATAGTTTGTAAGATTCAAAAGAATTGGCCTTTTGTCAACACAATAGCAGCTATTTCAGGGTTTCATCACTATGATTGGCAACTAACTCGAGCATTTATTCTAAAAAATCTTGTAAGCACTCTACTCTCCTTAATCAGGTGGAGACCTCTTATAGCTAGTTTATGGATGTTCTAATTTAAAAAGACATGTATGATTTCCAATTTGTCCTGTGGAATATGGAGATCCAAACATAACAGACTAATGAGGAATCCTAACTAATCTCAAGACAGAGAGAACTGCATAGCATTCTTAATTTTATCCCTTCTTTAAACAATTAAGGACTACTACATATTATAACCCAAAAAAGCAGAAAATCAACATACAACGGTATACTGTACTCTCTACTGCCAGATTACAAATCAATGAGACAGCACAGCGGCCTTTCTAAAAGCAAGAGCATAACGGATTTGCTTTCATATATATAGAAGAGGCTAAAGAAGCAATGTCAATTACCTGTGAGTTACCATAGTTGACAGCTTGGTTGAAAGAACCTTGATGTGAAAGCTGCAGAATTTAGAAAACAGGGAGAGTCGTCAGCAACAGATGCAGCGCAGCAGCAGCAGCGGATCACTACCAAGTTAAAGAAAATGATTGAGCAGTAACATCCAATAACGGCAACCTGAGCACCAGAGACAGACTGAGCTCCAACGACGTCTTTCCTGCCAGAGCTATCTCCCCGACCAGAACCCTTGGTATCACCCTGAGAAAATCAAACAATTACCAACAAATTATAATATGACTAGTCGATGAAGTTTGTTGGGCTCTTTCCCCTAACGAAGAAAGAAACACAAACACGTGAGGAACTGACCTCCATCTGCAGGATCAGCATCATATCCAAGAATTTTGTGAATGGCGCGACAAAATGTGGCAAGCAATTGTGTTAGTTGGGAGGACTTATTTGGCATACATTTAAACAACGTCGAGAGAACTACACATATGAGCAAAGAGCTAAGTACCTCTCTGTATCGAGACAAGTAGACCTTGAGAGGTTCGATGTAATCTTCAAAACCTAAGGTGGCCATAGCCCAAAGCAAATCATCGCCATTAATTGTCTTCCTCTTTTCTTTTTGACATTTATCACTTGCCCTGTAGGTAAACACATACGGATCATGGTAATTAAACTACATTCAAACTCCGGAACATAGAGCTTGCGGAACAATATTAACTAATTGCCTACGGATCCGTCTAGCTGGATATGAAGGAAATAACATTGAATCAGTTTCCACGGGAGCCAAAACCATGAATTCAGACGAAACACTGAAGAGCAGTTCATAGAAATTAAAAAATAGAAAAGAAAAACCGCACTCGCTGGTGATGAAGCTGATGAACTCGGAAACGCATTCCTGCACAGTCTCTTTAGCATCCTTGGCAATCTTCCCATTGGCAGGTACGGCCTTTTTCATGATCCGGCTGATGTTAGCAATGGGCAGGAACCTGTCCTGCTCCCTAACATTCGATCTCGGGCTCTGATCTCCGCCGCTCTCGTGGCTTCCTCCACCTGGACTTGCTGTCGCATCTGCCATATCAGCACCAAGACTAAGATAACAGAAACCCTAACCCGACTCCAGAACTAAACCTGTCAGCAAAATGAAGGCACGATAATTCCATCGTCGTGAGAAATTCAGCCAAGTTGAAAAACCCTAGATAAACCGACATAGCGAAATTGAATAATTCGGATAAGGGGGAAGATGGGGAGAACGAGTGAGAGAGATGACGGTGGAGGGGAAAGATAAATAGAGGAAGGAAGGGGAGGAGGGAAAGTGAACGGATGGGAGATATGGAGGGAGAATTTGTACCTACCGATGGAGGGAAGAAATAGAGCGAGTAAAAAAAGGCAGCCGATTGGTTTAGGCAGCGACGGGAGAGAGAGCGCGGAGAGAGATCGGACGCTGGGGAGAGAGGGAGGGAGGAAGGAGACGACTGAGATGAGAGGTTGAGGTGGAGATATGTAGCCTATCAGCACCGTCCGTTCTTGTGAGTTACTAGTACTAGGTATATGATTTTCTCATGGTTAGAGCCCGGTTCTCTTTATTTATATATGGGAAATTTGATAGGTGTCACTTTGTTTTTAATAATACATCGAATGTCACTAAAAAAACTATGAAATGCTACTAGTATTAAGTTTTACTAAAAATTTATGAAATTTTACTATAGGTGTTGACCAGTAGAAAAAAGACAGAAATATCCGTAATAGCTTACAAACTTCACTATATAGCACTAGATGCTAATTTTTTTAAATAAAAGTATATAGATAATAATCAAAAATAAATTAAAACTTATTATAAAGATCATTACATTTTAATAGTTAATATATATTTTGGAAAATATTTGGAAAAAAAAATCAAAAGTACACGAAAATATAAAATAAATTTCTAAAGACATAATAATACTTAAAATTGTTTTGAATAGTTAATTAAAATAGGTTAACAATAAATAAAATTAAAACAAATGCTAATAGAAAAGAATATTTTTTAGAAATTATTTAAAATATCTTAAAATCTTGATAATTATCAATATATAGGAAAATTAAATAAGTTTCTTAAGTATCCAAATTTTAAATAATTTGTTTAAACAAAATTTAATTACCCTATTTAAACAAAATAAAGCTTTCTTGAATTAGTAAGTAGTGGCATTTATCTTTGATAAATAAATTTTCACATTTTTTTTGTTGCTACTTATTTAATATGTTAAGACAAAATTATAATCAAAATTTTAATTTATTAATTTTTAGTAAAGTAGAATTATGAAGAATTAACAACTGTTTTGTTATATTAGTTTATCTATTTTTATTCCAATTTTAATCGTTTCTTCTCAATAAATTAATTTTTTAATTTTTAAGTATTATTATGTTTTCTAGGATCTACATTCTATACAGGGCACTTAATACTTTTTAAAATTTTCTGAAAATTATTTATTAAATATTAATATTCTATGATTTTTGTATTTTTCATAATTTATTTTGTATCTTTTTATAATGATCTATAATTCTATAGTATTCTGAATATTTTTTGAAAAGAATTAAAAAGTTCAAAGTAATTTACCAATTAGTAGGGATATTGCTATATCTTTTCTTAGGGTGGAATTTTGTATCTTTGAGGGAAAACTTAGTGGTATTTCATGAATTACTTTTTTTCATTGTTATTACATGGATTAGCTAAATATTTAGTGGTATATCATAAAGTTTCCATTTTTAAAACAAAAATGAAATAAAAGTAGGAAAAGTACAAGGTAGTCAATGTGATACTGATAGGGTAAAAATTTAAGGGAAGGATCAAACCGCATACGAGACAAAAGAATGTTACTTTTTAGCTTCCTATTATTTATGCATAAAACAAACTTAACTAACAACATGTGTAAAAATCCAAATCGTAAATGCTTGGCTATATACTGTATCAGTCTGGAGATTGTACGGGACGGACATTCCGTATTTGGTGCAGCCACATGCCACAGTGGCAAAGACAAATACATGTCAGCATCTATTTAATATTTTCAATATTAGAACGAAGCAGCCGGATAACTCCAAACGTATTGATTTCCTCAAATCAAAAGAACAAAAAGTATTTCATTGCATTGTAACTTTTAAAATATAAGTTCAAAATAAAAAAAAATTACACCTTGTTTATCTAAATTCAAGCTCTTTAAAACAAGACCAATCATGGATATATTTTGACAAGTTTAAAAATTTATGTTAGTTACATGTACATATTAACACATCAATGACATTTATGATTCACCACATACAGTTTAAAATACACCAAATAACATTAATAATTCACCACAAAACAATAATGATTCTGTATTTGTTTCGAAACTTATTATCTAATTCACCACTTATTAGTTAATGAATCATGATACCAATTTTAATGAATCATAATATCAAATTTAATGAATCATAACATAATTTTAGTGTATCATCAGTAACATATAAAAAAAATTGTAAACAATAAAAACACAAAATAATATTTGATACGTAAGAAAAATACATGATTCACCATATAAGGTTTAAAGTACATTACAATACAATAATAATACACTAAAAACAATAATGATTTTTATCAGTTCCAGAGTTTGTCATTTAATTCACCACTTATTAGTTAATGAATCATAATATCAATTTTAATGAATCATAATATCAATATTAATGAATCATATCTCCATTTTAGTGTATCATCGTAAACATAAAAAATATTTTTTACACAATAATACAACAAAATAATATTGATATGTATAAAAAATACACGATTCATCATATAAGGTTAAAATACACATACAACAATAATAATACACTATAAACAAAAATAATGCACTAAAAACAATAATGATTTTTATCAGTTCCAAAGTTTGATATCTAATTCACCACTTATTAATTAATGAATCATAATATCAAATTTTAATGAATAATAATATCAAAACTAATGAATCATATTATAATTTTAGTGTATCATCATATACATGTAAAAATAATTTTTTTTAAAGTAGTCAAAAAATATCCATGAGTGGTTTTGTTTTGAAGAGCTTGAATTTAGATGAACAATGATATAATTTTTTTTCATTTTGGACTTATATTTTAAAAGTTATAACCAATTAAAATTAATATAGGAAAAAGGCAGCCCAGTCAGCAAAACAATCCAGTCAACAGTTGACTGGACTGCCAAATGGATGGACCACACCAAATATGATACGGGACCGCCGTGGCGTCGAATCTGCGATATTGTATAGTCAATAACAAAAACATGTACAACGAAATGATCTGATAAAAAAAAAACATGTACAACGAATAAGAAAAAACTGTATAATAAATAATTATACTCAAATTACTATTACATGCACAATATTTGTTATATAAGTAATGTATAGTTTTTATATGTGTAATGTACAGTTTTCTTCTATTATATGTACAGATAATACAACTATCTTTAATTGTATGTGGGTGTAGTCTAAGACTTGTTACAAATCCATATAATCAAATATTATGGTTCTGTTCAACATGACTATTTTGCAGTTGCTTTGGTCTGACTGTTTTGCAGTTGTTTTATATATAGCAGTATATTATTGGATAGACCGTAGGACCCACATGGAACCCACACGGGATTCACTCATTTATACTTATCAAATATGCCAAAGACAAACAAGCCTATACCGAACAAAAGAATCAAAAATATAAATTCCGGTAAAGTTATTAGACCAACAGCTAGAGATGGATTTAAGAACATTAGTGTCAAAAAATTTTACCCCCAAACTAATAATATAGTTTGAGGCTGTGCCTCCGTTTTTTTGATCAAAAAAAAAAAATTTTACCCCCAAACAAAATTTCTGAATCCACCGCGGCCGACAGCCTGAGGAAGGATAATAAGAGGATCGCGATCCGACCCTGAGATCTCATCCATCTTATCGTCTCATCGATCTTAGTATCTCTCTGAGTCTAATTAGTTTGGATTTATTTTCTTAGTATCTGCCCAATTTTGTTTATCTTGTTTGCGGAAGAAACTATGACAATTCTTGATTTTTCTTTCCCAAAATTTTGACCTTCTAAGTGTATTATATTATTTTTGGTTTGTTAAGAGTTATAATTTTTAATTAATATTGTCATATTCTTTAACTTAATGACAGTTGAGCATTAAAATGAAGTTATATATAATATAGAGGTACCTATAATTATGTTTTACACGATCCTATTATCCGTTGCCACGATCCAATTCTATTGGTCAATGGATCAAGATCAGGAGAACATTTCCAAAATATATATATTTTAAACCACTCAAAATTGTTCGATTATGCAATAGCCTAAACGTAGCCACATCCATACCAAACACAATGACTTGAGCATCAACAAAAAGAAAGGAACAAAAACTTTTACTTTGCAGAAAGGCATACATATGACAGCTTGCTCATTCCTAGTAATTAGGGATGTCAATTGGTCGGGTTTGGGTTAGGTGATGCTCAACCTGACCAGTCACCCGTTTTTCACCCGCACCATCCGATCCGTCGCCCGTAACTTCATCACCCGTTATCCGTGAGTGAAACGGGTGAACCCGTCACCCATTTTTTTTAAGCAAACATTATTAGTCTTTAACACCTTATATAAGCTTAGTCTTTCAAAAAATACCCTCATATTTGTTCAATAATATATACCACATCAACTAATGTTAACAACATACTCAAACCATAGAGTATTAACCAAAATATTTCCAAACTATCTCAACAAATATGGGATATTTTTTCATTTAATATAATACATACGGGTGATTGTCGGGTGATCGGGTGAAAAATGTTCACCCGACCCGTCCCCCGGTGTGTTTCACCAGTCACCCGTTTTAGCAGGTCGGGTGGTCGGGTGAAACGGACACCCGTCACCCATTGTCATTCCTACTAGTAACCCACCCTAAAGGAGTAGGGTTTCTCTACTTGTATAATTTTGACATTTATATATTCAAGCATCTCTTAGTATAATTTCTCTGCTTCCATATCTTGTGCACACAAGTACCGAAAACATTATAAACCAACTTGAACCTTAACCTCATTTCCATATAACTTTCAACAAGTACCTCTTACAACCTTCAAACTTGTAAGGAAATCTAATACCCTGCCACTCATGGACCACCCAACAGAAAACAACATCTAAAAATAGGCATGTGAGCAACAAATAGTCCCTAAATTCAACCTAATAACAAAAGACACAAGCTAAGTCAATGATAAGTAGATAAATGAGCATATAATAAGGGTTTATTTTATGTGTTTCATCAATGTTTATCCTTCTCATTTCTCCACTTAGCTAGTTTTTCTTATTTTTTGTGTTTTATTGGTGTTCTTACACATTTGTTGTTTAAACATCAGAATGACTTAGCTAGGAGGAAAGTAGACAAAGAAAAGGAGTGTGTGGAAACTTTAAAGGGGCTAGTCTTCAAGCCTGAATGGCTTAAGAGCTAGGTTGTTGGACAGTTACCCGTATGGGGTGTTACAAAAGCACACACTTTAAACATTTTGTTTGCACCACATTACAACCACAATATATAAGAGTACATAGAAACACACTAAAACGTAGAGCTTTTGCACAACATGCTTACACTAGAAACACACTAATAGAAATGCTAGCTAATTTTGATGGTTATGTTAGTTTAACTAGTGACATGTGGTCATCCACAACTAATGAGGTATTTATTTGTGTTACTTGTCACTGGATTGATCGCTCATAGACGCTACAAAAGCGTACTATTGCATTTGACATTTTTGATGATGCGCACACAAACCATAATATTTCTAAAAGAATATTGCTATATTAACTGACTAGAACTTATCATAAAAGTTGTTCTTTGTTTCTTTAGAAAATGTTCTCACTAAGTGCGCACAATATTTAATAATAGTCCGGCACTCAAACTCTTGCATAATGGATATTCTTGCATAGATGTGTGCATGTTTAAAATTGTGTATTCAAGATATTTTACAATAATTTGAGTGCTTCAATAGATCCACTAAGGATGTGATGAGAAAATTAAAAAATCACATGTAGTAAAACAAGAATATAAAAAATTATGTGATCAAGCTAATCTTCGACCTCGCCATTTTGCTCCCAATACCCCTACAAGGTGGAACTCTACATATGAATTGTTAAAAAAAATACCAAGCATCAATCCATTTTGTCTCATGTGTTATGACACTATGATTGTTCAATCTGATGATGATATAATAACCCTGATTGTTTGACCTAATGGTATGACTGTGTGCATTGTTCTAAATAAATTTGATACTGCAACACAGGTATTTTCATTGGTTTTTGAACCTAGCTTCCATCTTGTCATACATGAATGCATCTCTATTTTCAATGTCTTGTGGGAGAACAAGGGTGTAAGTAGGATTGACGGGGTTATTAACGATATGATTACTAAATGGTTAGGATACTTTAATAAATTCTCTTTGATTTATAATGTTGCAACTATTCTTGATCCAACAGTGAAATTAGAAGGTCTAACCAAATTTCTTTATTATTATTATAGTATAGTTCCACAAGGAAGCTTCAACCCTAATAGCGCATATGTTGAGAAATATATGAAAAAAGTGGATAACATCTTAAGATTACTTCAAGATTAATATACAATACGTTTTCATCTAGACGAGCTTTCCAATGCAAGTGTTGGTGGTGGTAGTGGTTCCTCTTCCAAACCACCACGCTCCGGTAGCAAACAAAGTTCTTTGACTTCTAGTATTTTGAAATAACCAAATTCTAGTCAGTCGGGTTACAGATATTGTACATATGACAATTATCTTAACTTGAGTTTTAGTTTTGATGATGATGAAGATGGTTACACAGATGTTCTTAAGTGGCAAGCTCATGAAGCCAAGTTTCCCATCCTTGTCATAATCTCTCGAGATGTGCTAGCTGTTTCAGCATCAATGGTTGCTTTTGAGTCGGCTTTTAGTGCAGGCAAACGAGTATGAGATCAAGCCTTGCACCATACTCAATCAAGGTCTGTGTTGAGAAGTATTATTGGCACTTAGTTGAAGCACGGTCCCAAGCGTGAGGACAAACATATGAAGGGCACCATGATGATTGGTTTGAGCTGAATGAAGAAGGAGCGAGTGAACATGGACAAACCTTTTAGGAATTCTATCTTGTAATCTTTTAAAATGTAGCAGTATTAATTTTATTTTCATGTAATCTTGTAACCTCTTAGTAGTTGTAATCTCTTTCCTTGTCAGGGTTTCCAAATGGGTTTTTATCTAATAAGGTTTTAACTAGGCAGTGAATCCATATTAATAAAATTCCTATATTTTTAAATTGCAATCTCAATCATCAATCCTAAGTATTTTTAACTTCCTAAATCTTAATCAACACTCAAACAAAAAAATAAGAAAAAATTGGAATTAAAAAATTCAAATTTAGAACCGATCTGGAACTGGTCAAACCCAGTTTTCTACCAATTCTGAAGCTGGATACATCCTTTGGAACAGGAACCAGTGGAACTGGAACCGAACTGGACCGTGGCCAGCATTAGAATAGGAGCTTTTGGAGCTAGAAAGAGCAAGAGAAGAAGGAGAAACTTTCCCACCATTGGAGTTCTTCCCACCTCACTCCCATGGCCATTTCTCACTCATTTGCTCTTTACTTTTTATGGTCGAGTAGTTGCATTTTTCATCTTGTGATGAGAATTTGACCCTAAATCCTTAAACTTGCTTGTATGACTCTTCTTTCACTCAGTATATGGTTGATTATCTCTCTCTTGCACTTATTTAATGCTTTAGCTTGATCATGACATTTATGGTGATTTTGAGCAACATATTGAGTTATGAATTATGACTATAAGAGAGATAAATGCTAGATCTTGCTATCTTGATTAGTAGGTGTGGCTTATTGCTATTTTAAAGAACTTGAGATTAATGTCAGTTAGTGATTAGGACCCAACTTGATTAGAGGAATACTATTACCTAAGTACAGTTTGTCTTGTTCATGATTTGGAAGGCCATTGGTTCTAATAGACAAATAGAGTGAAGTTGAGACTAATTAAGGCAAGTTTGGGTTAATTTAGGTGATAATAACCATCATAGGGTGCATTTCCTTTCAATTGTCTTAAGCAAGATTTCAATTTATTTGTTAGCTTATTTGTGTTGAATTGAATAATAAAGCTTGCCGCCAGCTAACACCCAAATTTACATTACTTGCACCTTTTGTATATATATGTGCATGACTAAACTAGTGATAGGCTAAATAGACTCCAAATCTCGGTGGAACGACATAAAATCATTCTCCCGCATGAGAAACCTGCTCAACCATATAAACCACTTCAATTCTACTTATCAGTCAATTCACGACATCATCCTGTAATACTATATATATGATAACCAAAATATTCCTCCCTGCCTACCAGCCACCTACCAAAAGGGTTGTGCAAAGAAAAATAATAGTGTGATGACATCGAATTCTACACACCTCAATGTAGTCAAACACAAAAAAATATTATACAAATCATTAACCTTATCTAGCTCTTACTTACCAATCTATCACCTTATCCTGCAAATTCAGTCGTGAAATGTATCCTTAATATTAAACAAGTTATGCATAAGTAGGGCTTAGATTCTTCGTTCGGACTCCATTTTGCTTCTCGTTTATTGTGTTGTAATCCTCATGAGATAAACAAGGAAATTCCAAGACTTTTTATTGCATTTGACACGAAAATTATATCAATTCACATCAAAACATAAATCTAAGGAAAAACATATGATATGTGAGAAATAGGGCATGAATTGTTGTAAAAATAGGAAGAACTAAAGCCATAAAAGTAGATATATTTCACACTTATCATCTACTAAGCCAACTGAGTTCGCTTGTGACTTGTCACAGGGCTCGATATTCTGCTTTTGCAGAGGAGAGAGCTACGGTTGTTTGTTTATTTGATTTCCAACTTAGTGCACAACCACCCAACAAGATGTAGTAACCTGAAATAGAGCGCCTCGTAATGGGGCAAGACACTCAGTCAGAATCACAAAAGGCCTGCAAATCATATAGAGGATCATTGTTGAAGAACAAACCAAAACCGATCATCCCATTTATGTAGGATAAGGTGTGTTGTGCAACTTTCAAATGCTCGGTTGTGGGTTCTTGAAGGAATTGATGAGGTATTGGACATTGTAGGCCAGATCCGGTCTTGTGTTTGTGAGGAAGTTTAGCTTTTCCACAAGATAGCGATAGTATGTGGGATCCTCCAAGGAAGTCAAGGAATCTTTGTGCAGTTTCTGGTGTACCTGCAAAGGTGAGATAGAGGCACGACAATCCAACATTCCAAACTCATCTAGAAAATCTTTTGCATACTTTATTTAGGTCATTATGATGCCTTATTTCATTTCAAGAAACTCTATTAAAAAAAACTTTAATCTCCTTAAGTCCTTTATTTGAAATTTTGTGTCAATTTTGCATTTTAGGTTGATTATTTCTTTCTGGTCATTGCCAATAACCAAGACATCATCAACATATATCCCTAACAAAGTGGTTTTATTGTTCCTCTTTTTGATGAATAGAAAACCAAGTTTAAGAAGAAAAGTACCAAACTTATCATACCATTGACGAGTGGCTTGTTTCAAACCATAGAGAGATTTTTGAAGTTCGCAGACCTTTCCCTCGTTGTCAATGGTTAAACCCTCTTGAATTTTCATGTAGACATCTTCATGGGGATCTCCATGCAAGAAGGCATTATTTTCGTCTAAATGATCAAGGATCCAGTTTCTTTTGATGGCAAGTATTATAAGAGCTGTAACTTTAGTTAACTTTACTGAAGATAACGTTTCTTCATAATCTAGGCCATACTTTTGAGTGAAACCACGGACAACAAGTCTAGCCTTAAAGCATTCTAGGGTGCCATCAGAGTTTACCTTGGTTTTGTAAATTCATTTGCAACTTATGGGTTTCTTTCCTTTTGAAAGATCTACAATGACCCAAGTTTTTTTTCTCGAGTGCCTCAAACTCTTCTCTCATGCCTTTTTCCACCTAGGATCTTTGCTAGCTTCGTTAAGATTTTGGGTTCCCTCAGATTTTCTGGGTAATAAAAAACTTTGGATGCCAAGGTGTGGAGGGTGATTTTTTTTGGTATGAGGGGGTTTATCTAAATGGTTTGACTGAAAAGTCAAGATCCTAAAAATTACCATTCTATGGAGGGTGAAAACCCGTTATTCATGGCATCCCTCAAATACCAACTCTGTCGTCCGTCTTTCCAAGAGAGCTTGGCGGGGGGAGTGTTAGTGAACACTACACCCTCTCTCAATGGGCTCCACGCGGACTTATGCCCTAAGGGCGGAATTGACTAGAGTAGCCACCTAATTTGATCTAAAATGAACTATGAAGGAAGAGAAGGGTTCTAAGAACCGTTGATTGACTCTGACATTTGTTGCCTATGAATAGAGCTTATCTGATCATACCAAAGATTCTATGTGGGTTCGTACTGGGTTACACCCCTTAGAAGTGGCAACGACCACGACTTTGGATGGTGCCCGAGGAAACCTCGGTCTCCAATTGTCAGGATTTCCTTCTTTCAAAACCTTTTAGAGAGATTCATTTTGGAGGGCCACTGGATATAATGGAAAGAGAGTAGAGTGTGAGGAGTTGATGTGGCAAGCTTTTCTGCCAAGCTAGTGCCAAAAAGAGGAATTGTTAAATTCGGATGAGTTTAGAATGAAAGATTGGGAGAACTTTGGTGTTGAGGTAATGAACAAGGCTGGAAGTCTAATGGTTTTGAGAGTTTGAAGTTTTGAGGAAGTTCAATGAGATTTAAGTGTTTTAAGAGATGTGGAAACCGCCTTAGAGTTGGAAAGGGTTTTTTATTGGAATAGGGTCCCACCCTGGGTGGGTTGCCTACGTACTCAACTCTGTAACACCCCATATGGATAACTGTCCAACAACCTAACTTCCAAGCCATTCGGGCTTGAAAACTAGTCACTTTAAGCCCTTTGTCTTCACTTGGGCCTAAAAGTGGAAGGCCTTGTTATTGTAGTTAACCCATATGTATCCATATAAACCATTCACATTAGTGTCCATATCCCGATGTGGGATGGGGATATTACATACTCCCCCACTCAAAGAACACGACATCCTCATCGCAAGCCTAACACCCAAATCCCATGGATCTCCTCGGTATGTGTCGGGTAGCCCATCCCGACACGGTCCCGAGTAAGCTCTAATACCATTTGTAACACCCCATATGGGCAACTGTCCAACAACCTAGCTCCCAAGCAATCCGGGCTTGAAAACTAGCCATTATAGTCCCTTTGTCTTCACTTGGGCCTAAAAGTGGAAGAGTTTGTTATTGTAGTTAACCAATATGTATCCATATAAACCATTCACATTACTATCCATATCCTCATGTGGGGTAAGGATATTACAAACTCCCTATTGAGATCAGACCTTACGTAGTTCACGGTTTTTTAGGGTTTGGATGCTTTGATGTTTGTGGAGCTTTAGAGATTTAAAAGAATTCATGACTTGGAAAAGTCCAAGTTTGTGAAATGTGAAAGTTTGTAGGGTTTGAAGGTATTTAAGTGTTGTTCGAGATTTGAGAGTTTTTCAGAGATGCTTGAATCCTCCGATGTTTGAAGTGTGGGATGTTGTAGTATGTGAGACGCTCGGGTCTATGAGACATTTGAAATCTCGAGATGACAAAGTCTGTGAGACGCTCGGGTCTGTGAGACATTGAAATCTTGAGATGATGAAGTTTGTGAGACGCTCGGGTCTGTGAGACATTCGAAACCTTAAGATCATGAAGTCTGTGAGACGTTCAGGTCTGTGAGACATTCAAAACCTTGGGATGACGAAGTCTGTGAGACGCTCGAGTCTATGAGACATTCAGTATGGGAAAATTGAAATTTGGGAGATGATTTGAGTCCATGAGATAATTAGAGTCTGGGGCATCCGAGATTTTGAGGGGTTTGAAGTTGGAATTTGAGATTTATAAAGTTGGAATTATTTGGGATTGAAACAAAATTTTGAATTGGATCGGAATTGAATTGAGATTGGATTGAAATTGTGTTGGATATGAGTTGAGATTGGATTGAAATTAAATTGATTGGATTGAAATTGATTGGATTGGATTGAAATTGAATTGAATTGGAATCAAATTGGTTTTGGATTTAAATTGAATTGGATTAAAATTGGATTGGATTAATATTGGAATTAAAATGAATTTTTGAATTGAATTGGAGTTTGAAATGAATTTTTGAAGTGAATTGGAATTGGGTTGAATTTTGGAATGAATTGGAATTGAAATGAATTTTGGATTGAAATTGAATTTGAATTAAGATTGAAATTGAATTTGAATTTGAAATGAAGTTGGAATTAGATGAATTTTGAAGTTAGAATGGAATTGGACTAATTTTGGAATTGAATTTTGGCTTAATTGGGCCTCAATTTAGGCTGATTTGGGCCTTACAAGTTGGGCCGGTTTGGGGTTTCCGATTGAGGCCTTTCTACTTGGGCCAGTTTGGGCTGGAATGTGGGCTTACTTTGGGCCAGAATAGGCCTGATGGGTTTGGGGCCAAAGTTGAGTTTAGAGCCAAGGTGGACTACGGGTTTAAGGCCACAATTGAGTTTTGGGTCGAACTTAGGCTAATTTGAGGGCCCCGACTTTGGGCTTCGATAATGGACTGGTTTTGAAGTAGCATTTAACCTTTTGAATTTTGAATTGGATTTTTATTGATTGTGAATTTTATTTTGGCAATTAAGGATTGTTTGGAAAAACTTTATCATACAGAAAAGCGTTTATGGGACCCATCATGTATGGAGAACATTTATTCTAAAGCTCTTCTAAATGGTGTGGCCTATGGGCTATCTAGGGTTTCCTATGTCTTGGGTTCTATATTGGGTTGGGCCCAACAATTATCAAGCTAGACTATACAATATGATATAGATAAATACACACGAAATCAAAAATGACAAAATCTTGGGCATGTACATTTGCTTCTTTCTCTTTTTTTTTAGGGTCATACCGAGGTTGCAAATAAAAGCAAAAGTCATGACCAGTACAAGCATGAGAACTCCTTTTAGTGCACACCACAAGTATGCGTTAGAATCCGTACAACAGATTAGTTTTAATCGATTCCCCCTCCTCAAAGCTTTATCAACAGATTAAGGATTGGAATTTAATACATCATTAAGCCAATATAACTAGAAACACAATAGGTTACAGACAGCTACTATGACAAAAGAAAAATAAGAACAAGCAGATTATCATCACAATACATAACAAACAGAAACAATAAGATAGTGAAATTAACCGCGCAGGATTAGATAAAGGACATCAATTTGCCTTTATCATAAAGGCAACAATATATGCCATCTATATAAAATTATATATGACATAGGTATACATAATATTAGCCATGAGTATATATAAATAACAACCGTCATATAAAAAACTATTTTAATATATAAATAATTGTTAGTAATAAATTTAAGTAAATCTTAACTTTAATTGGTTGATACAGGTACAGCCACAGGAGAGGAGCGCCCGCGAGTTTGGTTTTGATTTTTTTATCTTTTTTTCTTTTTTCTTTCTTTATCATAAATACTTTTAATTGTTATAACTTTTAATATATAAGTCCAAATTGAAAAAAAATTATATCATTGTTCACCTAAATTTAAGCTCTTCAAAATAAGACAGTCATGAATATGTTTTGACAACTTTAAAAAAAAATTATTTTTACTTGTATACGATGATACACTAAATTGATAATATAATTCATTAATTTTGTATTATGAATAAAATTGATATTATGATTCATTAAGTAATAAGTGGTGAATTCGACATTTTTAACTTTCCTAGGGTGGGTTTTGGGTAAGGTAATCTATTTAGAATTGTTCTGTATTTTATATTGTAGCAACTAACTAACGACCCTAAACCCGCCACTACAAACCCTAAAAATGCCTTCGACGTTTTTAGTTTTCCTATGGTGGGTTTTGGGATGTTTTGGGGGGTAGGGTAATCTATTTGGAATTTGTTCTTACTTTATATAGCAACTTACTCGACAGGTTTTTAGGGTTTGTGGTAGCGGGTTAGGGTCGTTAGACCCTAAACCCGCCACTACAAACCCTAAAAATGACTTCGACGATTTTAGCTTTCCTAGGGTGGGTTTTGGGGTGTTTTGGGGGTAGGGTAATCTATTTGGAATTTGTTCTGTACTTTATATTGTAGCAACTAACTCGACAGGTTTTTAGGGTTTGTAGTAGCGGGTTTAGGGTCGTTAGACCCTAAACCCGCCACTATAAACCCTAAAAATGCCTTCGACGTTTTTAGCTTTCCTAGGGTGGGTTTTGGGGTGTTTTGGGGGTAGGGTATCTATTTGGAATTAATGAGTGTTCTAATCACAACCATTCAAATAAATCAAAGTGAATCTAACGAGCAATATTTAAGCCTTTATATAAAGGCTTTTGTTTGTCCTCTATAGGATCCGCGCCCCATCAATATGAGCCCTTAGATTTAAATGACTTAATCCTCTCCATTAATTTAATTTCCTTCTTCTAACCATCATCCTAGAATTACTCATTGCTTTGAAAAATATTTGCCATGTATTTACTAATATATGTGTCATACACGTATGAAATATGTGCCACAAGTGTATATCGTTGATAGACAAAAACTACTCAATATTCATTGCTTAATTCTAACAGATTAATTGTATTTAATGACGCTATGTGTATATTGAACTTATATTGTACATGTACTGCTATTAGCTGAAGTTTTAGATAGGGACAAATGTTAGCCATAAACATTAAAAAATATATGTCATGTGTGTACAAATATATATGCCACAGACCTATAATATATTTGCCACGCATGTATATCGTAAATATACAAAAAGTACTCAATATTAATTGCTTAATTCTAACAGATCAATTGTATTTAATGAAACTAATATTTATGCCACAGACCTATGAAATATTTGCCATAGACATTAAGATATGTAAGCCATGTACACATAAAAATGTATGTCATAGCTAAATAAAATATTGGCCATGGTTGTATATCATTAATATTCCATTGCTTATATAAAAAGTTTATGGTTTAGAGTCTTACAATGCTTGTATTACAAATCCTAAAAATGTTTTCGGCATTTTTTAACTGACCATATAGTGGTTTTTATGGTTTGTGGTATAGGGTAACGTTGGTGTAGAGTAATTTAAAAAAAATCGTTTTTGAGGTTGGCTACTGAGCTATTTAGTAATTTTAACTGCAAATAACTTCCTTAAAATTTATTATTAATTATCTGGTGGCTATCAGTTTTCATATATATGGCTAATATTGTCCTATAAAAATGGCTAACATTTTTTCTCTGTATGACTGATATTATTGCCTTTATATAAAGGCTTTTGTGTGTCCTTTATAGTATCTGCGCCCGAAATTAACTTGTAATCCTTAACCAGATATAGGTTAACATGGTGAAGTCTCCAAAGTCCAGAGCTTCGGCTTAAAGTCAAAAACAAAGTCCCCCGACCATTTCACTCCAGCCGAGCTCCTTCCGAGCATCAACATAGTCCATATCCACAAGCCATGCTCCCAGACATCACGAGTTTGATCCCAGACTTCAAATACCGAGTACCTCGGTTAAGAAACACAGAACATAGTAGTTAGAATGAGCCTAAACTTTATGCATAGATAATTCCATAATTGGGATAAGACTCATAGCAAGGGAACCTTCTTTAACCCATGTATAGTGTAGGCTTGCTGAAATCAGAGAGCAAATAATGTTGTAAACCTCATGTGTAAATGGAGTTAGAACATGGGAAAGAACAGATGATAAAGCCAGAGAGTAAGTTCAAACAGACAAGAACAAGGCAAGGGAGCTTGGACCCATAAACCAGATGTCTACCCGGTTCCAGTTTTTATGGAAGTAGTCACGACACAAAAGCTGAGAAAAATTCGACAACAGACCTTAATTCAACTTCAACGGGCCTAATCTCAGACAACTGAGGCCGGCGACTCATACGAGTTTGACCAGAAATGAAAGAGTACGAACAACTCTAGTCTTGAGTTGGTTTATCCAAAAATGAAATGCAAAGATTGGAGCGCTTACCCGCAAAGAAACACTAGCCCACCATGGGTAGATCTTGAATCAATGTTTGAACAACGTCTAAACGCGACGAAAATGGAAACCAGGCATAAATTATCATACCGAAGCGAATCGAAGCCTCTACTTGCCAAGATTTCAAAGGGAGACACTCACAACTGATTTAAAGAGCATAAAACTGAAGGTGCAACGAGACATTAAGAAATTATTTCAGATCCCTTTTTTTTGGTACGCAAAGAGATGAAGCACAGTCTTCGTATAGGCTCAATATTGAAACGAGAGGGAAAAAATTGCAGAAATCAGAAGGATGGAAAAACGAGGGGAAAAGAAATGAACCTCGTAGCGGTTTTGATGTCCCCGACGGACGTGAATGATGGTGGTGACGGGCTCTGCTCCGAGGATAACCGTGCTCGACTTCTGATAGGTGGTTCTCGAGCTTAGGGGATGAAGGGAGGAGTGAGGCCGCAAGGGAAAACGAAGGAGATGAAGTTTCTTTTGTTGTTCTTCTGGGCTTGGCCGTCGACCAAGATTGAGGTGGATGAAGAGAAAACAAGACAAGGAAGAAATTTGTACTACTCTTCTTGGCATGTTTTCCATCTCAATATTAAACATATAAGATAAAATAATTTTATAAAACTAAATTTTATATTATATAGTTTATCATGGCAAAAAACATATGCAAAACTTAAATTTTTAAAATTAATTTATTTTATATGTTAAATATTGAAATCAAACGACATGTCCAAATAGTAGATAGGACGGTCAAGGTCGGATGGAGGGAGTAGTTGTTTCGATTAGCTGAGGAGGGGACTTCTCTTCTCGGTTCGAAAATGGAAGAATGGGGGAAGAACCAGAGGAGAGGTGGTTGTAGTTGGTGTGATGTCTTGTCGATTTAGGAAGCATGAGCAAAGGGGGAGATTGGCCCCATTCTTTTGTCCATATTATAAGCTAGTTTATTGATCAGTTAGTTTGTTCTCTCTGTATGTCACATACATCCATTGTCATATCAACTATTTTTCTCTCTACTTTTTCAAATTTTAGCTGACAACTGACATCAACTCTCGTTCAACTCCGCAAAAGAATGGGCCCATTGAAGGCCAGGTTTGAGGAACAACAACTAGAACCTGGGAAGGTTTAGGTTTTTTTTTTGTGGAGATCGATGGTTGCAGTGAGGAGGGTCAGAAAACGTGGGAGGGCCAGAAAACGTGGGAGAGTTAGAAGTTCTTGACAGATAGAAAAAAATGAGGATCGGCATTGGTTGGTTCTTTTTTACTGTATGGTTTCCAAATGTTATTAAATAGAGAAATAAGAACAACTAGGTAGGGGTGACAGTTTCAACACGACCCGTTTGACTAACATGAACCCGACACGAAGTTAGCGGGTTTGAGTTTTAAAATTTGACACGATTAAATAAACGGGTCAACCCGAACACGACTCGTTTAATAACCGTGTCGGGTTTGGGTTTAAGGTATGTAACCCGCTAACCCGTTTAAGTAATTTATATTAAATAAATATATTATAAATTATAGATTATTCATTTTTTTATTATCAAATTTTAATATAAATGAGATATATAAATATTAACATTAAGTATTTAACTAAATTAAAGTCAATAATATCATAGAATGACAAATCTAATGTTAATTAATCAAATATTTTCTTTATATAACTAAACATGTTAGGTTTGAGTTAAATATAGACCTCACAATTTTGACCCAACCCGAAACCAACCCGAACCTAACCCATATTTTGCGGGTTAGGGTCTTGATTATTGACCCATCTATTTTTTGGGTTGGGCTAGGATAATAAGCTAATTTTGTGGGTTGGGTTAGGGTAGAGATCAAACCCATGACCCCCAAAACCGAAAATATATTTGTTAATAATTAATTCACAATTATATATATATTATTTCAGATGAACTATACCTTAGCCTTAAGCCCAAGTGCAGTTGGACTATCCCACCTTTAATAATATCATATATTTTAACTAAACAAACGGCCTAACTAGCTGCATATCAAACAAAGGGCCCAACCAAACCTTAACATAATGTTGAAAACCCAAATACTCTCGTCTTGTAGACTCACTTCAATTTTTCTTCTCTACGTCGTTGTCCATGTCTATGTTGCTCTTCATCTCTGCCCAAGGTTTGTTTTTCCTATTCTTACTGCCATAGTTGTTCTTGAGAACATATGTATGTTTAGAATTTCTAGAATGGTGAACAAAAGTAGGTGATGTGTATTTTTTGTAAGTAGGATCTTGATTATGAACCTCTTAGTGAATTCTGAAACCAACAATATGGATAACATGCTACATAGAAGTTCCTCAACTGTTAGTAACGATTAAGTGATTATGATTTTACTTTTCTCAGGCATAAGCACTCATTTAAACAGGTGTAATTATTTTTAAAACAATTAGTCATAGTTTGAGGCCTTGAGCTCTCAGTTTATAAATTATTTCTAACTTTAGAAGATTTGTCTTTAGTATATTTCTCTAATACATAATGAAGATTTTCATTTTCGTTCCCTCTTTATTAAGAGCACTAGGATCATGTGCATATCTAGATAGGATTCCTCCCCAACAGTGGTAGAGCTTTATTGTAACACCCCGTCCTAAGCCAATCGTGGTTATCGCAACTTAACAAATAATACTTAAATGTCGCAGCGGAAATGAACTATCACCAGGACCTTGCCACGGTCTAATCAACAAGAAATACCGTTACTTAACTATTTACAACCGCATATCCATTACATACACCAGCCGAGTTTAAAGCATCTCCAAAACCATACAATATTTCACAAGTTCAACTATCAACAGACGGGTGCACAGGCGCTACCCGTACTCAAAATAAGTCTCACCTAGGGCTACCCGCTCCTACTCTCGTGGTGTGACTTCATGGGCCACTTACCTGCAAGTGTAAAAACAGCCCCCAAAGGGGGTCAGCACGAATGCTGGTACGACCCTCTCGTGACCCCCAAGCTAACGGGGCTACGACGACTAATTGTCGATAGCATGGAAGTTGATTAGCATAACAAACATAATATGAAATGCAATAAAACAACAACCACGATGAACATAAACAGCTCATATGCAAATGAACGACTCAGGCGTTCCCTTAATAAGTGAGTTAGTTCTTAACTCCTTAGATCCACAATCTCCTTAATCTTATATTTGCCAACCGTTCCACTATTAGATTGGTTAGCCCTTAATTGGTTGCTTATTTTTGTAGGGCTTGGTTAACCCTAGCCAGTAGCAGTGCACTATCCAGCAACAAGCGACCTTTCTTAATTTGTTGGGGATGTAGGCTTGATCCCCCCCACGCCATCCTTAATGTGCCTCCCACCTCAAACAGTAGTCCGGGTGGTCGGGTCGGTTTGTTGACCCTAGGCGACGAGTCTAATGACAAGTTATTTGGAAGTTGGATCTGATTCAGATACCGACCTCCCCCAATACACATGTGCCGGTACCATTCCGGATTCCTCACTCCCACCCCAAGTTACGATTAGTGAAAGTCTTAAATACCAAGTGTTAGTTAAACCTTGACGGGTATTAACCAACAATCACCAATGTACAAATCCTCTCCTTAACTTAATAAGTATCAAGCTTAGTTAGTAGCTATCCTTAAGCCTCGTGGGTTAGTGTAAAGAAAACACATACTCAACGAGAACACTAATATCCAGTTGCATGCTTTATCTTGTCTTAGTCATAGCAAATGAACAGATAGCACACAAGCCGAGGGACACCTCGTTAGCAAGCAGGTCACAAGAAAGACTGTACCGTTCACCGTCGACTGTCGTTTGTTTAACCTTCTCCGGGGTCCCAATTCACAAAACCTAACACATTCATTCATTTTAGGCCATTAGTTATTTGCACCTTACTTAAGACACTTAATCCCTAAAGATTCCCATTCGATACCCTCTTAAGTCTTTACCACTTAACCATATTAACTTAACTTTAAACTTAAGGTTTATACTTAACTTAACCTAATTCCTTAGGTTCTTAGGTCCCTAATCATTATTACCCTACCAATGGCATACCTTACTACCAATTATCATCTTTAGAATTTAAAATTCTTTTTTTTTGTGTTTTTGGCTCGACCGATCTTACCGACCGACCTTACCGAAGGTCGGTCCATTCCAGGACGTATTACCGTTTGAAAATTTTACCCTGACCGACCTTGCAAGTCCGGTCCCCAAGGTCGGTCCATTCCCGAGAGTTTTCCCCCGTGGGAAATTTAAGCTCGACCGAACTTGTAAGTCCGGTCCCAAGTTCGGTCGATTCCAGAGACCAATTCCCATACAAAATTCTAGTCATGACCGACCTTGTAAGTCTGGTCCCAAGGTCGGTCCATTCCAGAGACTTAATTCGTACACAAAATATAAGCCCGACCGAACTTATAAGTCCGGTCCCCAAGTTCGGTCGGTTCCAGAAAATCTTTCCGGTAGTGTAAACTGAGCTCGACCGACCTTGCAGGTCCGGTCCCTAAGGTCGGTCGGCTCCAAAACCTTGTTTCTAAATTCCCATTTGACTCCAAACTTCTCCTCTTACATCCTAGTATGTTCTAACCTCATTTGGGCACCTCAACTACACCTTAAGCCTTCCACTAAACACATTAAATCACTCACCAACATCCACCTTAGTCATTATGCATTTTCCTTGTAATTATGCCAACACTTGTAAAGTTTTTCACTAGGTTTCTAGGTGGTGGTTCATACCTAATGCAGCCACTATGCCAAATGCTTCCTCACCACTATAACATCATCCCCCAAGCATCTTTCACCATCTAAAACTCATTTATGCAACCACTTAAAGTTTCTACACAAGTTTATGCCTCCTTCTACCAACACATATTTTCCTTCCTACTTGTTTACCAACATTTGCCTAAGTCCTAAATACTCAAGTATACCCCAAGACATCCATTTGGTTCCTAAATCCACCATGATGATGCCTAAGTCATTATAACTCATTAAAACACCTTAAACTCACCCTTTTTCATCAAAACAACTCCTAAAGTTTCCTAATACTTCCTTAGTCATGAAATCTCCTTAACACATTCTAAACACTTAGGTTCTTCTCTAAATTCGCCATGGGTTCTCTAGTATATTATTACACCAAAACGTTTAGTTTCTCACCATCAAATAGCTATCAACATTCAAACTCTCATTAAACCTCCTTAACACACATCATACACCAAAACTACACTACATCACAATATAGTGCTTAAACTTAAAATGCTTGGCACTTAGGCCCTCAAATGACAATAATCTTAACCACTGAATTTCCACATATATTTGCCTTTAACCTGCGAATACACATAACAAGGCTCCCATTGAAATAAAATGCTTCTTGTAATTCATCTCAACATTGTTTAACTATCTCTTTTTCTCATTGGCTCCTTAGTCACAAGTTCTCAATATAATAGTACTCTTCCTCCTAAGTTTTATATCCCTTTTTCATTGTAAATTCTAAGCTAAACTTGTTACCTATCCATATCCCCTCCCTTAATGCATTAAAACACCTTAAGGCAAGTAATTTACCTTGTTCTTTCACAAGCTCCACCAACTTTCTCCCTTAAGTTTTTCTTTGCTCAATCTCGGTCACCCAACAAGTACTCCTTGCCAATGTTCTAACCAATATCCAATGACTCCAATGAGTGCTAGATAATACATTAACCCTAAGGAACAAACCCTAGGTTAAAAATGTGCTTTAAGGTATTAAATTGATTGTTTTACCTTGGAGTCTTAGAATAAGCTTGGATATGAAGCAAGAAGGACCTCCTATATCCCTTAGAGAGTAGAAAATAAGCTAGAACAAGGCATAAAAATGGAACCCCATGAGTGATAATTTTCGGACATGGAGAGAAAATGATGGAAACCTAGATTTTCTTACATATTCTTTACCTTAAGAGAATGGAGAAGCTAATGGAGTCTCCAAGCTTGAGTTTCCTCCTCTAATGGCGGTTTGACTTGGCACCAAAATGGAGCTCTTGAAGTTTTGAAAAGATAGGAAGAAGGAGCTTGAGCTAACTAAGAAGAATATGTGTTTTGTTTTAGTTTTGGAGCTAAAATGAGTGAGCTATGGCCAAGGCAAGGTGGAGCTAGCATGGAGGTTGAGTTTCACGTAGAAGAAAAAGAGAGGAGCAGCTCAAAACCGGTGGGAACAATAGAGAATGAAGAGGTGAGGAGAGAGGTAAGTAAAGTGGGATATTTATGTTAAAAGCGAATAGTAGTTTTACTTTACCTCTTATTTTCTTTTCTTATTTGCTCATATGGTGAATCATCACCTTAAAAACCGGCCACCCCCCTTTAATTAAGCTAGTCATGGTCTTGTTTGACCATTAATTAGACTTAATTGATTAAAGACTAAACTAGGCACTATTTGGTTACTATTCACAAATTAGTGCACATAATTGTGAAATTTTTGATTTCCCATTGATTTAGACTTCCTAATGTGATACTAATTAGTACACATATTAATTAAAGAGTAATGATGGGCATTTAGCCACTCAAAACCCCTTTCTAAGACAAATTTTCAAAAATGTGCTTTAAGACTCCTTAAAGCACATTTTGTGTTTTAACTTGTTTTCAAGCTTGGTTTTCTTTGGTAATTGGTTTAAACTGACCATTAGGATATTACTAAGGTCTAAGAATGATATTTGGGTGCTCACCCAAGTCTCTCCAAGCTTAGAGCACGTTTTTGCTTAAACTGCTCTTTTGGTGTTTCCTTATGTTTTCCTTGATTAAAATGGTTTCTTAATGTTTATAAGGCATTCTTTAGCCTTCTTATATCTTAGTTTATCACTTAAACACCATATCTAAGTTTGGGGTATTTCAATCTACCCCCCTTAAAAGAACTTTGTCCCCAAAGTTCACATATATGCTTAACCATTCACGGTACTCAATTCTCTTAATCTTAACACCACATCTTATATTCACATTCACACATCTCAAGACTCAAAGGTCAATCACAAATACAATACATAAGTATTATGCATATCTCAAACTTATCACCAAAGTGTAGCAACTTACACAAAATCACACCTTACACAACCAAACAAACGACAAACATGTTCGTTTCCTTACTCAAAATCGAGGAAGCTCTACCCCCTTAAAAAGGGGTACGCCCCGTACCCTATATATACGATCTAGTCAGTAAACAAAGAAGGGTACTTCGCCCTCATCTTATCCTCTAATTCCCACGTGGCCTCTTCGACATCCTGGTTAGACCAGAGAACCTTCACCAGTCGCACTGACTTATGGCGAGTGTCCCTAGTCTTACTGTCCAAGATTCTCTGAGGAGTCTCCACGGATCTCATATTCGGTTCTAAAATCAATCTCTTAGGTTCTAACACATGGGAGGGGTGGTGCATGTATTTCTTTAGCTGTGAAACATGAAAAACATCATGCACTTTACCCAGTTCAGCAGGTAAATTCAACCTGTAAGCAACCGGGCCCACCCACTCCGTAATCTCATAAGGACCAACAAACTTCGGGCTTAATTTGCCCTTCTGCCCAAATCTGAATACACCCTTCATTGGTGAAACTCGTAGAAATACCCGGTCGCCCACTACGAACTCCAGGTCTCGTCGTTGAACATCAGCATACAACTTCTGCCTATCTTGAGCAACTTTCATGTTCTCCCTGATTTGCTGAACTTCAGCCTTAACTTGCTCTAAGTATTCTGGTCCTATAATGACCGTCTCACTCGACTCATCCCAGCAGAGCGGTGTACGACATGGTCTACCATACAATGCTTGAAAAGGTGCCATCTTGATTGAAGCGTGATAGCTGTTGTTGTATGAAAACTCGATCAGATGCAATTTGTCAATCCAACTGCCCTGGAAGTCTAAGGCACATGCCCTCAGCATGTCCTCGAGTGTCTGAATAGTACGCTTAGTCTGACCATCTGTCTGAGGATGGAACGCGGTACTCAGCTCGAGTTCTGTACCCAATGCTTCTCTAGTAGCTCTCCAGTACCTCAAAAGGAATCTGGTATCTCTATCTGACACTATGGTCTTTGGTATCCCGTGATGTCTCATGATTTCTCTCTCAAACAACTCAGCTAATTTGGTCACCTTCCAAGTATCCTTCATCGGTATGAATCGGGCTACTTTGGTAAGGCGATCCACCACCACCCATATCATGTTGAGACCTCCCCTAGCAGGTGGGAGTCCAACTACAAAGTCCATGGAGATATCATGGAACTTCCACTCCGGAACTGGCATCGACTATACCATTCCGCCCGGTCGTCGGTGCTCGAATTTTACCTTCTGGCATGTGAGACACCTCAAGACGAACTCGGTAACATCTGTCTTTATCCCCGACCACCAGAAGTATCTCTTCATGTCTTTTACATCTTAGAGGCCGGATGGATGGAAACTGAAGAACAGTGTGATTCCCTAAGTATACGGTCTTTCAGATTCGTGTTGCCCCGTGGTATGCATAACCGGCCCTTAAGTCTGATCAGATCATCGTCGTGAAGTCTGAAGTCATTTTCTGACCCTCAAAAGTACCATTGCTAGCTTCTGTCTGACCTATCTCATATACTCATCTGTCCTCTGAGCCTCTCGCACCTCATCAACCAAGCTGGAGAAAGAAACTAGCGAATGGAGTGAGTGTGCTCGACGGCTCAGGGCGTCCGCTACGACATTGGCCTTTCCCTCTTTGTATTGGAGGTCAATGTCATAGTCTTTCAAGAATTCTAACCATCTCCTCTGTCTGAGATTCAACTCCTTCTGTAAATATGTATCTTAAGCTCTATGATCGGTGTAGATCGTCACACTAACCCCGTATAAGTAGTGGCGCCATATCTTCAAAGCGAAGACTACAGCTCCCAGCTCCAAATCATGTGTGGGGTAGTTCTCCTCATGTTTCTTCAACTGGCGTGAGGCATATGCCACCACCTTGCCATGTTGCATGAGCACGCAACCCAGCCCTCTACCGGATGCATCACAGTAAACCTCAAAGCCCTCTGTACCGTCTGGAATGGTCAGAACCGGTGCAGTGGTCAGTGAGTCTTTCAAACTCTGAAATGATCTCTCACAGTCAGCCGTCCATAAGAACGGTGCATCTTTCTTCATCAGACTGGTCATCGGTTTCGCGACCTTGCTGAAATCCCTAACAAACCTCAAGTAATAACCTGCCAGACCGAGAAAGCTCCGGATGTCGGTAACAGTCTTCGGTCTTGGCCAAGTACGCACGACATCAATCTTTGCTGGATCCACTGAGATCCCAACATCTGAGATGACATGACCTAGGAAAGAGACCTGGTCAAGCCAAAATTCACACTTGGAGAACTTAGCATATAGCTGGTTCTCCCTCAATATCTCCAATACTCTCCTCAAGTGTTCCTCATGCTCAATCTTCGATTTCGAATATATCAAAATATCATCAATAAACACTACAACCGACTTGTCCAGCTGCTCCCGGAATAAGCGGTTCATCAGATCCATAAACTTCGCCGGTGCGTTCGACAAACCAACGGCATCACTGTAAACTCATAGTGGCCGTATCGTGTCCGGAATGCCGTCTTCTCAATATCTCCCTCCTTAATGGCTATCTGATGATACCCTGATCTAAGATCAATCTTGGAAAACACAGATGCTCCCTTCAACTGATCGAACAGATCGTCAATGGTGGGGTAGTGGGTACTTATTCTTCACTGTCACTGCATTCAACTCTCTGTAGTCGATGCAGAGGCGGAGACTACCATCCTTCTTCTTCACGAAGAGAACTGGCGCTCCCCATGGTGATACACTGGGTCTTATGAAACCCTTTGTCTAATAAGTCCTTCAATTGTTCCTTTAACTCAATCATTTCTGCCGGAGCCATGCGGTATGGTGCCTTGGCTATCGGTCCGGTACCAGGTAGCAGCTCGATGGTGAACTCTACCTCCCGAGTGGGTGGCATGCCGGGCAGTTCCCGTGGAAATAGGTCGGGGAACTCCGACACTACCGGTAAATCGGGGTCGAACTCGGGGTCTCTCTCTATGTCTTGTACATAGCAGAGGTACACTTCTTCCTTTCTCCTCAACTTTTATACATTGCCATGGCGGTGATGATCTTAGTCGAAGGCTCTCTGGGCCTCTGGCGGTATGATATTGCTACCCCAGACGGGTTCCTGAGCAGCAATCTATGCTCGGCACAAAAGATACGACCCTTGTGCCACTCCAACCAGTTCATTCCGAAGATTACATCAAATCCCAACTCCCTGAACTCAATAAAACTGACTGGAAAGTCTTCCCCCTTAATTCTGACAATGGCTCCTCGGTAATAACGAGTGCAACAAACCTTCTCCTTAGACGGGAGCGTAACCGTGAAGTCGGGTAGCTCATCAGCGTCTAGCCCCAACCTTCTCGCAAAAGATGCCGAGACAAAGGTATGCGAGGCCCCTGAGTCGAAGAGAACTGATGCCTCAATCCCATTAATCGAAAGGTGCCGGTGAGGATAGTAGCTGGCGTCGGCCTGTGCCTCTGTAAGTATGCTTAGCGCACCTTCCGTACGAGTCCATGACCTAATTGTATTCATAAGCTTCATGAGTATTGATGGTATAACAAGAGTCGTAACAATTTATATGAAAACACTGTTATTATTCATAACCATCCTGTTTACAACATGTGCTTCAATCTTACATCTCATTCCTTATCTCACACTAAACGTTATAGCTAATATTGTCTAAAGGTTAGGTTTAACCGTCCTGGTTTCATATGCGTCGCATTAATCACTGCTGACGGTGTTGTATTCAACTTGATTCTCTTAATCCCATGGTATAAAACTCCTTGACTCTCCTCCCATAACTAATACACTGACTTAAGTATTAATATTAGCACGGTCCGCACGCTTCTGCTCGCCGACAAAAATTCACGTCATCTCCTATGGACCAAGACACTACGGGTATCCCTCGTCGAGAGACTCCGCTGTCTCGTCCTTATCCTGATGTAGTCCAATTCGCCCATCTTTCTCGTAGAAGTTCACAATGCAAATGTTGCTTGTATGTCTGGAATCGGTTCAGCTTCCAACTGCTGAGCGATCTCCACGACTTGTGTAATTACCGGATGGAACTCTTCGGGTATTCCTGGTGGTGAGACTCCATCATTCATCCTCGTGGTTTGGTAGGTCTTGGCATAGGATTCCAATCCTTGCCTAAGCTCATCATCTTTAGCTTCATTCTTGCTCCCCCTGGGTACTCCGGTGTATAAAAACCTCCCGGTCCCATTCCTAGTTGACTGCATTTCCTGATGATGGCTATTTGCGCTTCGGGTGTCAGGTATCCCCTTAATAAAATCATACCTGGCGGATAACCTGACATTGTTCGGTTGGAAAGTCTATGGTTTCGATGTCGGTGTACTCCGGGTTAGGTGTAGAAGGCATTGGATATCAGATGTTGAAGCTTCCTAAGGTGGTAGTAGGTTATATCTTACTTATATTCTAATCTTATCTTGTTCTCACTTATCTTATTTATTCACTAAGCATGCATGTAATGCGGTAAGCAGACAATTTTATTACTAAATGGTTATAGCGGTACCTGGCCTCGATGAGGGTTCAGGCTCGTCCCGGTCCACCAAGTGTAGTGTGGGTCCCGATTCTGGGTCACCCGTGGGTTCTTGCTGCAGCTTGCTGCACCCTCCTCTGACCGTCGATCCAGCTCCCTGATCGGTCTTAGTCTTAATCTTAAAACTGGGTCTGTAATTCTTACTCTCCGGGTTCCCGTAGCACTCATATGCCCGGTGCCCAGTACACCGCAAAAATTACACTCCACCTTATTCCCCCCGCAGTCAACTCCGGGGTGGTCCCCCTTGCACCTCTGGCAATAGTAGTGTCGTTGGTAGCCACCTCCGGTTTCCTTTCCAGTCTCAGTACCTGATTACGTATCGCATCAGTGATTGCGTCTCAATGTTGTTAACCATTCTTATTTACTCAGGATGTATTTCCTTACTCTTTGGCGCCCTGGAGCGCAGGGGCTTAGCAGCATAAGCATAAGTCAGTTTCAGTGGCTCATCAGTAGCCTTCTCCTTTTCCTCCTTTCCCTTTTGGTTCTGGTTCTTTTGGGCTTGAGGCTGGTACTTCTGTTTCTTGTACCCACCTTGCCCTTGGTGTTCTGTACTCTTCCCAGCATTCTTTCTCTTGGCATTGTCCTCGTCCCTCAGCTGGACGGTTATCTCAACCTTAGCAGCGGCATGATAGCACTCCTGCTTCCCAAGGTATTAGTTCCTCTTATTTCTCACAAACTAAATCTTATTCACTTAATTATATCTTACTCATTCTTATTACCTGCAAGGTAGTATAACTTGTCGGCCCCATGCCGTAGCGGAATCGATGGCTAAGCCCGCCATAGAAGCGGTCCACCAGTATTTGGTCTGAATACCCAAGACCTGGCAGAAGACGGAGCAAGGCGGTGAACTCTGTGTAATACTCGTCCACCGTCATCTTGTCGGTCTGCTTGAGCGCATCCAACTGTAGGCGCTTCTTCGTCTGGACATGGGCGGGATAGTACTTTGCTCGTAGCAAGGCGGTGTACTGCTCCCAGCCGAACTCTGGATTGGCCACATGCTCGGCCCTCACCAGCTTCCACCAATCGCCTGCTGCCCCCTTCAGGTAGAATGCAGCTAGACGCACCTTGATCCCAGCAGGGACGTCAAGGGTCTCGAAGGCGGTCTCCAGCTCGGAGATATACGCCTCAAGCTTGGCGGGATCGGTCTCCCCCTTAAAATGTGCGGGTCGAAGGTCTGCAAGGCTCTTCACCCAATTCGGTTCCTGGGGTTGTGGCAGTGGAGGTGGTGCACCCACACCAGGCTGATAGCCCATGTGCCCTAAGGCGGCAGCTACGATCTCTGCGATCGTCTGCCCTTCCGGTATCTCAGTCTCGTCGCCTCGACCATGGCCTCGGCCTCTCCTTCCTGACATCTGAACAGTCACAACTCACATTAGTTTCATATCCACCACTGTTTCGGTTAACGAATTCATAACGTCCGTAGACGGTAAAGACGATCCACACTTATTAGTGGTCATCTGACTCTACTCACACTAACAGCTCACACCCTTAACCCATCACTTATTTCTTAACTTATATCCTAGCTCGGTGGTTTCTTATGTCCGATATTTCTTGATCAGAGCGTAACTACGCTCTGATACCACTTTTGTAACACCCCGTCCTAAGCCAATCGTGGTTATCGCAACTTAACAAATAATACTTAAACGTCACAGCGGAAATGAACTATCACCAGGACCTTGCCACGGTCTAATCAACAAGAAATACCGTTACTTAACTATTCACAACCGCATATCCATTACATACACCAGCCGAGTTTAAAGCATCTCCAAAACCATACAATATTTCACAAGTTCAACTATCAACAGACGGGTGCACAGGCGCTACTCGTACTCAAAATAAGTCCCACCTAGGGCTACCCGCTCCTACTCTCGTGGTGTGACTTCATGGGCCGCTTACCTGCAAGTGTAAAAACAGCCCCCAAAGGGGGTCAGCATGAATGCTGGTACGACCCTCTCGTGGCCCCCAAGCTAACGGGGCTACGACGACTAATTGTCGATAGCATGGAAGTTGATTAGCATAACAAACATAATATGAAATGCAATAAAACAACAACCACATGAACATAGCTCATATGCAAATGAACGACTCAGGCGTTCCCTTAATAAGTGAGTTAGTTCTTAACTCCTTAGATCCACAATCTCCTTAATCTTATATTTGCCAACCGTTCCACTATTAGATTGGTTAGCCCTTAATTGGTTGCTTATTTTTGTAGGGCTTGGTTAACCCTAGCCAGTAGCAGTGCACTATCCAGCAACAAGTGACCTTTCTTAATTTGTTGGGGATGTAGGCTTGATCCCCCCACGCCATCCTTAATGTGCCTCCCACCTCAAACAGTAGTCCGGGTGGTCGGGTCGGTTTGTTGACCCTAGGCGACGAGTCTAATGACAAGTCTTATTTGGAAGTTGGATCTGATTCAGATACCGACCTCCCCCAATACACATGTGCCGGTACCATTCCGGATTCCTCACTCCCACCCCAAGTTACGGTTAGTGAAAGTCTTAAATACCAAGTGTTAGTTAAACCTTGACGGGTATTAACCAACAATCACCAATGTACAAATCCTCTCCTTAACTTAATAAGTATCAAGCTTAGTTAGTAGCTATCCTTAAGCCTCGTGGGTTAGTGTAAAGAAAACACATACTCAACGAGAACACTAATATCCGGTTGCATGCTTTATCTTGTCTTAGTCATAGCAAATGAACAGATAGCACACAAGCCGAGGGACACCTCGTTAGCAAGCAGGTCACAAGAAAGACTGTACCGTTCACCGTCGACTGTCGTTTGTTTAACCTTCTCTGGGGTCCCAATTCACAAACCTAACACATTCATTCATTTTTAGGCCATTAGTTATTTGCACCTTACTTAAGACACTTAATCCCTAAAGATTCCCATTCGATACCCTCTTAAGTCTTTACCACTTAACCATATTAACTTAACTTTAAACTTAAGGTTTATACTTAACTTAACTAATTCCTTAGGTTCTTAGGTCCCTAATCATTATTACCCAACCAATGGCATACCTTACTACCAATTATCATCTTTAGAATTTAAAATTTCTTTTTTTTTGTGTTTTTGGCTCGACCGATCTTACCGACCAACCTTACCGAAGGTCGGTCCATTCCAGGACGTATTACCGTTTGAAAATTTTACCCCGACCGACCTTGCAAGTCCGGTCCCCAAGGTCGGTCCATTCCTGAGAGTTTTCCCCCGTGGGAAATTTAAGCTCGACCGAACTTGTAAGTCCGGTCCCAAGTTCGGTCGATTCCAGAGACCAATTCCCATACAAAATTCTAGGCATGACCGACCTTGTAAGTCCGGTCCCAAGGTCGGTCCATTCTAGAGACTTAATTCGTACACAAAATACAAGCCCGACCGAACTTGTAAGTCCGGTCCCCAAGTTCGGTCGGTTCCAGAAACTCTTTCCGGTAGTGTAAAATGAGCTTGACCGACCTTGCAGGTCCGGTCCCTAAGGTCGGTCGGCTCCAGAACCTTGTTTCTAAATTCCCATTTGACTCCAAACTTCTCCTCTTACATCCTAGTATGTTCTAACCTCATTTGGGCACCTCAACTACACCTTAAGCCTTCCACTAAACACATTAAATCACTCACCAACATCCACCTTAGTCATAATGCATTTTCCTTGTAATTATGCCAACACTTGTAAAGTTTTTCACTAGGTTTCTAGGTGGTGGTTCATACCTAATGCAACCACTATGCCAAATGCTTCCTCACCACTATAACATCATCCCCCAAGCATCTTTCACCATCTAAAACTCCTTTATGCAACCACTTAAAGTTTCTACACAAGTTTATGCCTCCTTCTACCAACACATATTTTCCTTCCTACTTGTTTACCAACATTTGCCTAAGTCCTAAATACTCAAGTAACCCCAAGACATCCATTTGGTTCCTAAATCCCCATGATGATGCCTAAGTCATTATAACTCATTAAAACACCTTAAACTCACCCTTTTTCATCAAAACAACTCCTAAAGTTTCCTAATGCTTCCTTAGTCATGAAATCTCCTTAACACATTCTAAACACTTAGGTTCTTCTCTAAATTCGCCATGGGTTCTCTAGTACATTATTACACCAAAACGTTTAGTTTCTCACCATCAAATAGCTATCAACATTCAAACTCTCATTAAACCTCCTTAACACACATCATACACCAAAACACTACATCACAATATGTGCTTAAACTTAAAATGCTTGGCACTTAGGCCCTCAAATGACAATAATCTTAACCACTGAATTTCCACATATATTTTCCTTTAACCTGCGAATACACATAACAAGGCTCCCATTGAAATAAAATGCTTCTTGTAATTCATCTCAACATTGTTTAACTATCTCTTTTTCTCATTGGCTCCTTAGTCACAAGTTCTCAATATAATAGTACTCTTCCTCCTAAGTTTTATATCCCTTTTTCATTGTAAATTCTAAGCTAAACTTGTTACCTATCCATATCCCCTCCCTTAATGCATTAAAACACCTTAAGACAAGTAATTTACTTTGTTCTTTCACAAGCTCCACCAACTTTCTCCCTTAAGTTTTTCTTTGCTCAATCTCAGTCACCCAACAAGTTCTCCTTGCCAATGTTCTAACCAATATCCAACGACTCCAATGAGTGCTAGATAATACATTAACCCTAAGGAACAAACCCTAGGTTAAAAATGTGCTTTAAGGTATTAAATTGATTGTTTTACCTTGGAGTCTTAGAATAAGCTTGGATATGAAGCAAGAAGGACCTCCTCTATCCCTTGGAGAGTAGAAAATAAGCTAGAACAAGGCATAAAAATGGAACCCCATGAGTGATAATTTTCGGACATGGAGAGAAAATGATGGAAACCTAGATTTTCTTACATATTCTTTACCTTAAGAGAATGGAGAAGCTAATGGAGTCTCCAAGCTTGAGTTTCCTCCTCTAATGGCGGTTTGACTTGGCACCAAAATGGAGCTCTTGAAGTTTTGAAAAGATAGGAAGAAGGAGCTTGAGCTAACTAAGAAGAATATGTGTTTTGTTTTAGTTTTGGAGCTAAAATGAGTGAGCTATGGCCAAGGCAAGGTGGAGCTAGCATGGAGGTTGAGTTTCATGTAGAAGAAAAGAGAGGAGCAGCTCAAACCGGTGGGAACAATAGAGAATGAAGAGGTGAGGAGAGAGGTAAGTAAAAGTGGGATATTTATGTTAAAAGCGAATAGTAGTTTTACTTTACCTCTTATTTTCTTTTCTTATTTGCTCATATGGTGAATCATCACCTTAAAAACCGGCCACCCCCCTTTAATTAAGCTAGTCATGGTCTTGTTTGACCAATTAATTAGACTTAATTGATTAAAGACTAAACTAGGCACTATTTGGTTACTATTCACAAATTAGTGCACATAATTGTGAAATTTTTGATTTCCCATTGATTTAGACTTCCTAAGGTGATACTAATTAGTACACATATTAATTAAAGAGTAATGATGGGCATTTAGCCACTCAAAACCCCTTTCTAAGACAATTTTCAAAAATGTGCTTTAAGACTCCTTAAAGCACATTTTGTGTTTTAACTTGTTTTCAAGCTTGGTTTTCTTTGGTAATTGGTTTAAAATGACCATTAGGATATTACTAAGGTCTAAGAATGATATTTGGGTGCTCACCCAAGTCTCTCCAAGCTTGAGACGTTTTTGCTTAAACTGCTCTTTTGGTGTTTCCTTATGTTTTCCTTGATTAAAATGGTTTCTTAATGTTTCTAATGCATTCTTTAGCCTTCTTATATCTTAGTTTATCACTTAAACACCATATCTAAGTTTGGGGTATTTCATTTATGCTCAGATTGATAAATATAAACTTATGGAAAAAGTACGTGTTATTCTATTCATGGGAAATTGGTGTAGTACTTTTACATTCTTTGCATAACATGAAATTCGTTTAAAGTTGGCACGATCAAGCAAGGTTACTTCTCTTCATTTTGTTTCACCCGAATTAGTTAGCACTAGACTTGGCAATTTTGACCCAACCCGAAACCCAACCCGAACCCAACCCATACTTTTGCGGGGTTAGGGTCTTGATTATTGACCCATTTATTTTTTGGGTTGGGTTAGGGTAATGAGCTAATTTTGTGGGTTGGGTTAGGGTAGAGATCTAAACCCATGACTCAACCCGAAACCCGAAAATATATTTGTTAATAATAAAAAGTAAAAATATTAATTTACATGTATATATCATTTTCAGATCAAATTATACTTTAGCCTTAAGCTCAAGTGCAGTTGGACTATCCAACCGTTAATAATAGCACACAATCTTAACTAAGTAAACGGCCCAACCAACTGCATATCAAACAAAGGGCCCAACCAGACCTTAACATAATGTTGAAAACCCTAATGCTCGTCTTGCAGACTCACACCCATCTTTATTCTCTACGTCATTATTCACTCAAGGTTTGTTTTTCTTATTCCCACTGCCATTATGTTCTTGAGAACATAGGTATGTTTAGATTATCTAGAAGGGTGAACAAAAGTAGTTGATACATATTTTTTGTAAGATCTTAATTATAGACCACTCACTGAATTCTGAAGCCAGCAATGCGGATACATGCTGCATAAAAGTTCCTCAATTGTTAGTAACGATTAAGTGAGCACTCAGTTTAATGGGTGTAATTATTTTAAAACTATCAGTAGTTTGAGGCTTTGAGCACTTAGTAATTATTTCTAACTTCAAAAGATTTGTCTTTAGTGTATTTCTTTAATGCATAATGAAGATTTTCCTTTTTGTTCCCTTTTTTATTAAGGGAACTAATATCATGTGCAAGTCTAGATTAGATTCCTCCCCAATAGAGGTAGAGCTCTAGGCTTAGATTTATAAGAATAAACTTATGGAAAAAGTACGAGTTATTCTATTCATGGGAAATTGGTGCAGTACTTTTGATTCTTCGCATAACATGGAATTCGTTTAAAGTTGGGTCGATCAAGAAAATATTACATATCTTCCTTTTGCTCCATCATAATTAGTGCACCAGCTAGCACTAGATATTTTTGGATTTTTTATTAATTTATACACTTGATCCATCTAAGTTATTGTATCCTTAAAAAATGGGTTGGGTGGGTTGGGTTAGGGTTGAAGGATTTTAAACGGGTTGAGTTAGGGTCATGATTTTACGACCCATCCATTTTTTGGTTGGGTTGGGTTGATGATATTTTAAATGGGTTGGGTTAGGGTTGATATCAACCCAACCCATCGACCCAAATTGCCAGGTCTCTTAGCACTGGATGTTTTTGGATTTTTTTTATTAAAGTCTACTCCTAATCCATCTAAATTATTGTATGCTTAAAAAATGGGTTGGGTGGGTTGGGTTAGGGTTAAAGGATTTTAAACGGGTTGGGTTAGGGTCATGATTTTCTGACCCATCCATTTTTGGGTTGGGCATGGGTTGATGATTTTTTAAATGGGTTGGGTTAGGGTTGATATCAACCCGACCCAGCGACCCAAATTGTCAGGTCTAGTTAAATATATGCGGATTTGAGTTTTAAATTTGGACATAATTAGTTAATTGGGTCAGATGGGTCAACCCGTTTGATAACCCGGTCAACCCGTTTAATAAATGGGTCGGGTTTGGGTTTCATATTTTGACACGATTAATTAAATGGGTTGGGTCAGGTCAACCCGTTTAATAAACGGGTCAGGTTTGGGTTTAGCCTAACACGACCCGCGAACCCGTTTCGCCACCCCTACAACTAGGGTTGTTGTTATTCTTGGATCGGGTTTGACCCATGGTTAAACGGGTTTTAGGGCTGGGTCATGTTTGGTCAATAAGGGTTTGACCGACAAAAATCTAAAAAAATGTCCCCATGTTCCCACTGAGGTTCAAACCCACGACCAGAGTGCTACATAATACAAAGCTTTTGTACGTGCTGAATGGAAACCTAAAATATACTTCACCGTTTTTATCAAGATTCGAACTCGGAATCATACAGTTCCCAAATGCATATACTAACCGGTTACACTAATGAAAACTCACTTTACAAACGTGGAAAATAACATTAGACCACTACCTCGAACTGAATAATCTTTTTAAAACACTAGCGCTCTAAGTGAAAATATCGTAAGACGAGACGGTGAATTGTTTTCCTCTTACGAGTTATGAAATAATGAAATATAGATAGATAAAAACAAAAAAAAAATCAGAAAATATTAAGTGAATGAAATAAAAGAATACTAAGTACATCAAATAACGAAATAGTACTAATATAAGTATTGCAAAAATATAGACAAAAAATGGAAATTGAATCGCATATGTACGAGCAGCGGTAAATAAGACAAAATAGAATGAAATTAGAGGAAATTTAGAGGTATTAACAACAAAACGAAGTATACCAATATGCATAATAATAGTGAAAGACGCATAAAATGATGAAAATAATTCTAAAAATAATAATGATAAAGACAAAATAAAAACAAGTACTAATAAAGAAAATACAAGTTAAAGTATCAATGAATGGTAATGAGATAAAAAAAACAAGTAACAAAATAGTATGAAACAAATAAAAACGAATAGGAAAAATAAATAAGCGAATAAGTAGAACCGACTAACATGAAATAAATCAAAAATAAAATGGTAAAATAAGTAAGTAACGAAAAGGGACGGGTTTCAAAATGGGTGCTTTGAAAATTGATTTTAATTTTTTTTCATAAAATGACAGTTTCATTTTGGGATGCACATGAATAAGTTTTGAAAAGAAAGGCGATGACACTCTTGTTTATTTATTTGTCTAAATTTTGTCTTATGGGGTGAGAATTTTTGATGTCTACACAAGGTATAAGACAAAACGGTTTTATTTGTGATGACATCAATCAAATTAGTGAAATTTGTAGACAAGATGTTGTTTTCAGTGCTATGATCCCCATGAAGTCTGCTGCATAAAACAGCGGAGAAGGGGTCTGTCTTATAGGTATAAGGAAAAAGAGGTACAGATATAATCTTGTAGCTTTATGGGTTGAGTATGATTTCTAGTGGACCTTCTTAGAGGAATATTGTTTTCGTTTTCCTCTTGTATAGTAGGTTCAATCTCCATAGTGTCACAAGGTAAAGGATGGGATTGACTAGGAGGATCCTCACTATTAGAATTGCTTCTTTGAGGGATATGTGATGAAGAGATAAGATCTTCTAGTTGGCCAGTTTGTAAATAGCACTCTATTTCACACCCTGAGGACTGAGTGAGTTCGTTTTGTCCTTCCCACCTGAAATGATAACAGGTTTGTTTTGTTTTCTAACAATGATGTGTTGATGTGTGTCATAAATTTCACTGGGGGTAAAGTTTTGAGTGTTAATTAAATCATCTAAACTGTCGTCCCACATGTTTTTCCATCCTTCATCCTTTAGAGGGAAAATTTGTTCAAAGAAGACATCTCTACTAGTCTTTATTTCCCTTGTTTCTATATTGAGGACCTTGGACCCTTTTGTGTCCTTGTTGTCTCCCAAGTAAATGCATGTTGTGGGCCTAGGGTCAAGCTTGCCTTTATCAGGTTTGATGTTAGTGGCAAAACAAAGGCATCCAAAGGTTTTTATGTTGTCATACCGCAGTGGGTAACCATAATGGTCTCACGGGTAGTGGCTTTTGTAGGAAAAAAATATAAGCCACCGATTTCTTTCCCAATTTTAAACAATCCTTTCCTTTGTCACAACCCTGCAATAGACAGACATTTTTACCAAAAATTATTGGTTTGCGAAGCTATTCAGTTAGTTTGTTTACTAACAGAAGATTAAACATGAAACTAGGCATGAACATGACTTCATTCAAGAAGATAGTGGAGTTCAGAGTAACTTGTCCTGTACTTTCTATTTGTTGCCTATGACCATCAAGATGGGTTATGAATATGTTATCCTCAGTCATCTTTCATTTTCTATAAGATTCTGATTACCAGTGATGTGTTTCATGGCCCCTGAATCTAAAATCCAACAATTCCTTAACTCATGTTCAATATCAGTGTGCTTTGAATGACAATTATGCGGGAAAGTCAGGGTTAGATTTTTGTTACCAGAGAAACTTCTGAAAGTGGGATGTTGTTCACCTGAGTTTTCTTCCTTCCTTCGTTGGAGCATGGAGATAAGCTAATCAATTTGTTGAGTGCTCCGGTTGTCACTCCTTGGTGTCTCTTTGTGCGATTCTCCCTTCCCTCTAGCTTCTCCTCCCAAAACAGATCATGCTACATTTGTGCCAGATTGTTTTCCTTCATCATTTGGAAAACCAATGATCCACCAACATTCCGCTCGTGTGTGTCCAAGTTTCACACAATTAGTGCACTTTGGAACCAGTTTCTTGCTATTTTCAGTGGTGGTTGTGGTGATCTTCTTGTTCCCAAACCTCAGGTTGGATTTCTATTTGTTTCCCCCAGAGTTAGTTCCTCTACTTCCCAGAGCCACAGAGTCGTTACTGGTGTGTTTGGCCTCGGAGTTCTCTCTTTGCCTTTCATCTTGTACAACAAGTGATTACGCTTGTTCAATGTCGGGCAGCGGTTTCATAAGTAGTATACTTCCTTTTGTTGTTATGAAATTTTCATTTAAACCATCCAAGAATTTAACTAGTTGATCTTGAGATCTCTGTTCAACAAACTCCTTTGCGGCAATACAGGTGCATTTGGGAATTTTCCGCGGCGAACTCAACCTGTCCCATAGACGTTTGAGATTTGTACAGTATGTGTGTTAGGTAAAATAATAATGAAACTAAATTGCAAACTATGAGCAGTGAACCCAGTCATTGTAGTACAACAAATGTCATATCCACAGGGACTTCGTAACTATCTAGCTAATTAAGCTTAGTAAATGTGCAAGAATGTAAACAAAAGCGCATAAACTTAAATTGGGGGGTTTTGGGTTTTTTTATTGTAATTGGACATATAAAAGGAAAACAATAAAATTAATCTAACTAAACTAGGATAGGTGTAGCCCGGGATGGGTCTTTGCACCCATCCCCCCTTACTACCAGCTGTCGACCCTTTTACTTGTAGCTAAACAACGGGAACACTTATATAATTAATAACCCAATCTTGGTCTACTAACCTAACCGATTTAACAGGAACTTCTCAATTAGCTAAACCCCAGCTCAATCGACAGCACTAAGCTCAAGTTCCTCCTAAGTTTCAATGTAATATAATCTCAAACTTATCAAATTAGAGTACATTTTTCTAGCCCCCAACGGTTTAGGTTTCTATCTCAGAATAATTTTGATAGAATCCCACAATAATGCTAAATAATCGGTAGGCCAAACCAACCAATTTAACACATAATTGATATTTGGGCAAAACCTTGAACAAATCCCCAAATCATGAGCAACAAGTTTAAGAATCATAAATACCTAATAATCATCTTCATTAAAGTACAATAATGGAGTTTTGGGGGAAAAATCCCAATCTCTGGCTACATGGAGACTACTCAAGCATGATAAAGATAGAGAGGAGAAAGGGAGAGAAATAGCCATGGATGAGGAGTGAAGCTTTAATGGAGGTGGAGCTCTTCCTTTATCCTTTTTCTTCCTTTTCCTCTTCTCTTCTTTCTCTTCTTTTCTTCTTCCGCGCGCCGCTGGAGCTGCCCTGTCGCCCGGCTCGAACTCTTCCTCTATTTCCCCTATTTTCCGCCTTTTATTTCCATCAATCTGATGCTTTTGAAGCTTGTTCGAGGTTGTTTTCTAGGATATAAACCTGGACCACCCTTTAAAATAGGCAGAAAGTTGCTTGTGCATGTGGTCTAGGTTTATAAACCCGGACTTAAACTAGGACCACTTGTATAGGGCCTAAAATCTTCGTTATAGCTCCGATTTGAGATCCGTTTGCACCCACGCGTTTAGACCTAGCAATTTGGGTCGCTGGGTCGGGTTGATATCAACCCTAACCCAACCCATTTAAAATATCATCAACCCAACCCAACCCAAAAATGGATGGGTCAGAAAATCATGACCCTAACCCAACCCGTTCAAAATCCTTCAACCCTAACCCAACCCACCTGACCTATTGTTAAGCATACAATAATTTAGTTGGATTAAGAGTAGAAATAAATTAAAAAATCCAAAAACATCTAGTGCTAGCTAGCACACTAATTAGGATGAAACAAAAGGAAGAGAAGTAATCTTGCTTGATCGACCCAACTTTAAACGAATTCCATGTTATGCAAAGAATGTAAAAGTACTGCATCAATTTCCCATGAATAGAATAACACGTAGTTTTTCCATAAGTTTATATTTATCAATCTGAGTCTAAAGCTCTACCACTGTTGGGGAGGAATCCTATCTAGATGTGCACATGATCCTAGTGCCCTTAATAAAAAGGGGAACGAAAATGAAAACCTTCATTACGCATTAGAGAAATATACTAAAGACAAATCTTCTAAAGTTAGAAATAATTTATAAACTGAGAGCTCAAAGCCTCAATCTATGACTGATAGTTCTAAAATAATTACACCTGTTTAAATTGAGCGCTCATGCCTGAGAAAAGTACAATCACAATCACTTAATCGTCACCAACAGTTGAGGAACTTTTATGCATCACGCTATCCGCATTGTTGGCTTCAGAATTCACTAAAAGGTCTATGGTCAAGATCCTACTTACAAAAAATACGTATCACCTACTTTTGTTCACCCTTCTAGATAATCTAAACATACATATGTTCTCAAGAACAACTATGGCAGCGAGAATAAGAAAAACAAATCTTGGGCAGAGATGAGGAGCGATATAGACATGAACAACAACGTAGTGAAGAAAAATGGATGTTAAGGTCTGGTTGGGCCGTTTGTTTAGTTAAGATTATGTGATATTATTAAAGGTGGAATAGTCCAACTGCACTTGGGCTTAAGGTATAGTTTGATCTGAAAATAATATATATATATGTGAATTTTTATTTTTTATTATGAACAAATTTATTTTCGGGTTTCGGGTTGGGTCGTGGGTTAAGATCTCTACCCTAACCCAACCCACAAAATTAGCTTATTACCCTAACCCAACCAAAAAACTATCAATAATCAAGACCCTAACCCGCAAAAGTATGGGTTGGGTTTCGGGTTGGGTCAAAATTGTCAGGTCTACACGCGTTCCTCTTTTTGTCTATGTTATTCCTGACTATGTTATTTGTTCTGGTTAAGCAATAATTTGTAAAACAACAGTAAAATATAAAACTAAAGGAAAACTAGCTGTTATCCCCAAAATCTTTACCCCGTTTGAGCGAAAAAGGGTATTTCTAAGACTTTGAGGGGTAAGGTTCATATGATTGGTGATATCATGAAAACTGAGACAGGTGGTATGTTTGAAGTGAAATCGTATTGGCATGGTGGTAGAGAAGTTGGAGGAGGTTGAAGAGATCATAAGTTTGAGGCTAATGATAAACAATTTTTGCGTAGTTTTTGTTTTCCATTTAATTCTCCTTTATTTCTCTTCTTCTTTTTTATTTCCAATTTTCAAAATCATGATTTTATTTGCAAAGTAAAAACAAAAACAAAAACGCTTCTTTCCTAATTTGATGGGTAGTTTATTTTCTTTAAAAAAAAATCCAAAAAAATCCGAAAAAAAAAACTTGAAACGAGATTTCAGAAAAAACCAAAACAAAAATTTTAAGTCATGTTATTTTCCTTAGTTATCGCTTTTTTTTACTATCTATTCTTTGTTCATTCTCATCTCTTTAATTTTGTTAACTACTTGTTTGTTATTTTCAAAATTAAAAAAAAAGGAAAAGCGAAAAATCCCTTAAAAAAATCATTGTGAAGTTCTCTCATTTTTTATCGCTAGCATTTTGTAATATCCCTTGTTTTGCTTTTACCTAGTTTATTTAATTTTTGAGACAAAAATCAAAAAACACAAAATAATTATCTGCATTTCTTTTACTTAAATTTTCTTTCTCTCAGCTAGTTTGTTTCATTATTTTCGTAAAATAAAACGGCAAGATAACTCTTTTTTTACTGATCTTATTTTCCTTATTTCCCACATTTTTTTAAACGTGATCATTGAAAAAAACAAAACAAAAAGATTGTTGTTAGCATCTTCCTTCATTGTTTTCAGATTTAAAAGTAAATATTTATTTTATTTTTACTCGTTTTTTTTTACGGTTTTAAAATGTTGTTAGCCTTTTAGTTATTAACCCTTTATTTTAGGTAAGTTTTTACTTTTCTTTTATTCCTTAATTCTAGTTTGCTGATTTTCAAATTCAAAAGTTTGTTTAGCTTTAGCCTCTCATAACCTTCTCTATATAAACAACACATATTCCATGGATGAAAGGGGGACGGATAGACACGAGCACATTCATACAAAACTCCTGTTGCTAGTCGTAGCTCTGAATACTTCTACTCTATTCTTTTCAACTACCGTCATTCACATTCATCTACGTCGCGTTGTTCCAACATTGTAGGCTAATTTCTTATTCCGAAGTTTATCAATGTCAACGATGATGCCCATCTGCACTTTGTTTTGAACCCGTATGAGCCAACACTGTAGGCTAAACCAGATAGAAGAATATGTTGACAAAGTGGAGGCTCATACGCTCCTGAATTTCCCTTGCGCAGGGTTTTAATATCATATATAGTGCATCCACATTTGGAGTTTTCTCTATTGTTTTCCGATTACTCTATTTATATTTTCTGTTACTAATCATCTAACTGTGTGATAAAAAAAGTCTGTTGACGAGGTTTTGTGTTTTCAGGCTACACAAAAGTTGACTGTTGTTAGATGAATCAGCTGTTCCCAAGAGTCAGCTTTGTCGCCCCCTCTTGTTTGCATTCTCATCCATGCCCCACCTTTTTTTTCTAGCCATACAAAGAGAAAACGGGGACAAGGAACTCTGAATTGATTGCAAAAAAAGGGACTCGGAACAGAGAGGATTTCCACCATTCATGGCAACAATAAAAACTTAAAAAAAAAGAGACATCAAAAAGGTAATCGTGTTTTGTTTTATTGTTATTTTATTTAGATAAGGATTTCCATTAGCTAGGCACGTGAAAGTTTTAATTGTTAGTTTCATTAATAATTGATTAGCAAGCACAAGCATTTACCGATTAGGAAAACTCTTGTTTTTTTTTATATATATTCTTGTGGGGCGTGTTTCAATATTCAGGCAATTAGTACTTCTGTTCATAGATGATAAAGTCATGTCGTAATTGTTTTTTTTTATCACGGTTACTTTGTTGAAAATATAATATCATAAAGTATTTAGCCTTAGAGTTATATTAGTAAAGGAAAAGTAATTTCTAGGGGTAATGAAGGAATCTGAACCCTTATAAATTTCATATCAAGCCCCCGAACCCATAACTCTAAAAATCGCAACATTTTCCTTTCCAAGTTTCAAAGGTCAAAACTTAGGTGGCGACTCTATTTAGGTTTGTGTGGGTCAGTTAGAATAATTAAGCTTTAATTTTATAATTTCAGTTTAGTTGTTTTAATTGCAAATCGAACCTTGAAGCCTTAAGCTAAATACTTAAGGGTTTAAAACCCACGCCCACACTAGCTAGAGTAGAGAAATGAGCATGAAAAGTGTTTATTTAACATATGAAGTGCACCCCTAAAACATGCTCATTTGGACACTCATCACACCTCTACACTTACCTTTTTGCTTGTCCTCAAGCAAAACCAAGCACCCAAGCAAATAAGGAATGCTCTAAACTAACAAATACTATCATGAAGTGTAGGATAAGAGAAGAAGCAAAAAATGATTATAACTTTCGAGGAGTGTGAACCATATCTTAGTGGTGGCATGGGTGTGCTTAGGGTAAAACAAAATATAGAGTTTTGACGTATGATCCGGAGTGCTTCAAAGTTCTAAAGATTAGGTGACTATGAGAACCTTTACCATGGAAAACTTCTCTCAAGAATGGGTATTGAGAAGAAAACAAAAGGAAAAATATAAGTATTGCATTTGTTTCACTTTTGCGTAATGAGGAGATAAAATTTGGGCATGTAGCCTTTGCATTTAAGGACACTCACCTCTAATTGTTGGTTACCAATGGCATCTCACAAGTTACTTAGAGATTTTCACAATGAAACACTCCTTAGCAATCCTTAAGAGAGAAGACAGAAGGAACCCTTAAGCAATAAAAATCCATCTATTTAAAATCACTTGGCCACACCGCATGTAAAATACTCCTCAAAAGCAATCAAAAAGAAAAAATCGAGCATTTATCCCACAATTCATAACAGTATTTGTTCTTAATGAGAACAACTCACATCACAAGGGTCCAAGTTTTTTATTTTGGACAAACGCAAGATAAGCAGAGGGGTTAAACATTTAAGCACAAAATTCACCGAAAAGGCACTCCCCCACACTTAATTTGAACAATGTCCTCATTGTTTACCAAACAAATTGGGGAAGGTTCTAGAAGACCTTTTCGGGAAGCAAACAAAGAGAAAATGCATGGGACACAAACAACATTATAGCACATAAGCTATGCCCACTGACAGAAACAAGCATAGTCAAAATGAAGGAAGAGAAGTGAGAGTATCAAAATAAAAGAAACTAGTACTCCTATGAGACTGTTGTTGCTTGCATTGAAGGAACTCACTTACACTTGAGCTTTAGCATCAATTAGCATAGCTTGGTTGTGGTGTGGACTTTAAGTTTCACCTGCACAAAACACTAGAAGCAACCAAACTACAACTAGGGTTAAGGGTTAGCAAAAACAAAGTCAAAGGAGATCGTGATAAATTAAAATAAAGGAAAATAAAATAAATTCATCAGAGTTGCCTCCCAGGAAGCTGCCCATTTTCTTTGGCTATACCTTACCACATTGATGTCCTCCAATCAAAAATGAATGTTGAAGTGGGCTTCAACGGGTGGGTTGGGCGGGCATCATTTTTATTTGAAGAACGGTCCATATATTGAGGTTGATGATCCTTGGTGCAAGAATCACTTGGTGATGAAGACTCCTCTTCGAATTTAAGGATGAGACATCCTTATCTTTATTTAGCAGTGCATGGAGAACTCCGAGGTGGACTTTGTCTTCAAACTATGGTCCCGTGTCAAATGGGAAGGTGGCCTCCACACTTAACGGGTGGACTTTGAGTTTCCACCCTACTTCATTGTGCACGGATGGGGAAGGCCTTGATCTTCCAGGTGAAGATCAAAGATAGATGGCTTCTCCTCCTTAATTTCGAGGATGTAGGCATCCTCGTCTTTGGGGTGAGGCTCATAGGAAGAGCCTTGATGGACATCAACTTCAGAGGGAGATGGCTCCTTGAAGTTGATGAAAGCACTCTCCTTTGATGGATCTAAGGAGGCAGCATCTCCTCTTTCTCAGGGTTGAGGATGTATTCATCCTCATCTTCTAGGTAGAGCATGGAGAAGGGGGGGAATAATGGTAGTTGACTTCAGAAGGAGGAGACTCCATTAAATGTCATGGTGGAAGCTATCCTCTGATGGCTTGTCTTCAAGTTCAGGCAGATGGTGGACTAGCGTTTGCTCAGGTTCAAACGGGGGAGAAGATAGAGGGCAACTCAAGTCCTCAGCAAGGTGATCCACTTTATGAACCATTTCACTCTCCAATTGCTATGATGCAAGGTTTAGCAGACTTTCCATCATCGCATTTATCTCTACCATTTCAGCATAGAGCTTCTTGCAGCTCCACTTCATGATCTATTTCACTTTCAGGTTGTTGCTCCCTTCGAGCTAATGTAATGAGCTGGTCCATATGTCGATGGTGTTCATTCTAGCAATAAGATCCTCCATAGTGGGTGAATCTACCCTTGCTGTGATCTCTCCTCCATTCTCTTGGCACATGATCTGTTGGTTGATGTCTTGTCCAGTGGGGTTTGGATTGACAGTAAAGAATTGGTCCTCCACAGGAGCCTCTAAACCAGAGATAAGGTCCTCACAAGGAGGCCACAAATGGAAATGCCCACACCCTTGACAGTCAACATCTCGATCGTAGGTTGTATCATCGTACACTGTACCATAGGAATGGCCATACCACCCTTCTGCTTGATCATAATGACCGTCCATCAGAATTAAGTTCCTACAAAGAAAAGAAAAAATTTATACACAAAAGGGCAAATAAAATAAATGAAAAATATGCACAAAAACTAAACAAATAATAAACAAGATAGTTGGACTGAAGTCTCCAGCAACAGCGCCAAAAACTTGTTAGGCAAAATAGTAATGAAACTAAATTGCTAACTATGGGCAGTGAACCTAGTCATTGTAGTACAACAAGTGTCGTATCCAGATGGACTTCGTAACTATCTAGCTAATTATAAGCTTAGTAAATGTGCATGAATGTAAACAAAAGTGCATAAACTTAAATTGGGGGGGGGGGGGGTTGGTTGTAATTGGAGAAATAAAAGGAAAATTAATCTAACTAAACTAGGATAGGTGTAGCCCGGGATGGGTCTTTGCACCCATCCTTCCCTTACTACCAGCTGTCGACCCTTTTACTTGTATCTAAACAACGGGAACACTTAAATAATTAATAACCCAATCTTGGTCTACTAATCCTAACCGATTTACCGGGAACTTCTCAATTAGCTAAACCCCGGGTCAATCGACATCAGTAAGCTCAAGTTCCCCCTAAGTTGCAATGTAATCTAATCTCAAAATCATCAAATTAGAGTACACTCTTCTAGTCCCAAATTGTAACACCTCTACTCTAAATTTCGTAATAATATAAAACTCGTAACTAAATCAAAGATTGGCTCGCAACAGAAAATAAATCTAACTTCCAAAACCGGGTGTCTCTTTCCTTTACTCACCCATGTGAGTAAAGAAGCCAATACTTATCACAATAATTAAGGTGCTAGCCGCTGTGATGAACCGAGATATTCCACTACTTACTTACACATGACCCGATCCGAGATCCGAACATAAAAGACGAGTGAGCAACTAATACAATCCCAAACATTTACAACATAGTTTCACTCTACAATCCGAAACTAAAGTGCGGTAACAAAATAAACAAAAGTCCTCTACCCGAGGTCCCACACTCCGGCTTCATAGCTCGATCAAGTCCCTGTAATGGGTTGCCGTATAGGCTCAGTAAAACGCTGAATATGCTAAAGCATGATCCTAGACCCTTTAGGTCACTTAAGTCAATTAGTCATCTTGACATGGGATTAATTTCATGTTGTTCCGGTTTACAATTTACATTCAAAGCTGTAAATAACATAAGTAAACACCAAGTTATTCATTTAAAACATCACTACATTGCAGAAGCATTCATATACACAGGTAAATGTGATAAACGCGAAAGTGTGGTAAAACGCGGAAGTCGCTTTTAGCGAACGATGTTTGTCACTCGGCCTTCAAGGCCCCATTATTCATTACCGTGTCTACATATATCATCACTTGGGCGTCATGTTAGGAAAACCCGTATTTACTCTTATCATCACTTGGGTGTCAAGTTAAGACAACCCGTATTTATCTTTTGATGGACAGTCATCCCACGTACATGCAAGGGTGCTCATTTGCCAAGGATCCGAAGATCTCGGGACTTCCACTTGCCTAATAAGGCATCCATAAAAAGGTCGGAGCCAGGTACCAACAATAGTACACTCTAACCAATGATCAGTCAAGCTCGTTGGAATTTAACAAGAGTATACCCAATCCGGGTGTTAAACTCTAGTGATCACTATGCGCAACCAGTAGTCAGAAACTAAATTGGATTTCCATCTCATACACCAATCCTCCATTATATGATTAAGTAGCTTAATCTATTACCTAAGGTATGTACTTAGGTTGGAGAATTCATTTTAATACAGCCACCTTCGAGGTCTTACGCAAATGCCTAGAAGTAGTCTAGGTCATATTCATGTTCGAGATCCAAGCTCTAGAGACCGGTATAGCCTAGTCTCGTTCCTAAGTGTTTTACTTAGGTCAATTATGATTGTAATATTCGTCGGACTTTGACAAGTAACGGCTTCACCCATTGTTGTTCGTATATATATATATAAGTCAAGCGATATTCGTATCACTCTAGTCCGGTGGACAATCGCGCACAATTAAATAACGCGAGAAAGACGAACAAGTAACACATTTAGTTTCACACATACATATAATCACACTTATCGCTCTTAAGCAATTAAACACACAATGTATGAACCCAAGGAAGCCCTCAAGATGTTCAGACCACACCAGTCACATACCTTTCACTGTAATAAACGCTAGCGTATTAATTTACGCTCATCCGGTGCTCCTCGTAGCTCTACTATCTGGAATACGCATAACGCTACACGTTAATTCCTAATATTAACTTAATTCGGTATGTCCGAAAAACATCATGCTCTGACAGTTAATCCTAATTATATATATACTCACTTGTGTATTATTTGTACATGTATATATATAGTAACATAGTTTCATGACCATACGTTACTCTTGACTTTATAATTGTCATTATTTTTATAAACTCTCATTTTAAGTATGAGTTGGTCAACTTGACCTCCATGGTCAATTAGTTGACTTGGTCAATAATGTTGACTTGGTTAGTTTATCCAAGTACATAAGTTCGTATAATTCATATAATAACTCTTGAATTATATAATTCATCATTGTTTAATGTGTTATACTTCCACATTAGAACTTTATATCTAATGTGTTATAATTTATCTTCCCACTTTATAACTTCTCTCATTTAATATTATATGGTTCCCAACCATATTATATAATCGATTTTATTGCACATACTCTTATATATATATAAGAATTATAAAACTCATTTATTAACTGATATACCTTATCATTTTATGCAAGGTGGGGAATCTCATTTAGTTGTGTTATCTTACACAAACCCTCATTAAGATTATAATCCTAATGTTATGTAACATTGTATAGTACATTACTAAACTCCCAAAGTTTATTAACTACCCCGCCTTATTTTATAATTCTATTTATTCATCATTAGTCACATTATTTTATGTGAATTGTCACACTTATACTAGTTTCATTTTAATGGCATTTATACTTTATATTTGTCATAGCATTTTATAATATTATAGACCATAGTCTAAAACTCCTAACACTTGTTATTCTCGTAACGATTGTTAGTAGAAATATGTGACTACTTCTACCTAGGCAGTGTACCTATCGTTTTGCGGGTATAGTGATTAAGTGGGTTGTCGATCTCAGGGACCTCGTTCAATTAACTGACAATTTATTTACTAACTGAGAAACTAAACTAAGAAAAACAGGAAACGTCACTTTTTAATGTTTTAATTAATTCAATAAAAATAAATGACTCAACAAACTAACATAAAATAATAAAGCAAATACAATAACTTGAGTAAATAAATAAAGAATAAAACTACAAATAAAAGGAAGCACCCCGGATTGTTCTACAAACCTTCACTTTTTAATCTATTAATAAATTCTTTTCTAATTCTGCAATAAACTCAGAAACTATAATTAATTCGTCAACGGCTAAGTCTAACGAATCCTAACCAGTTGCTAGAACTAGCAGCAGACTAATGCTCTAATCCGGACACAGCCAATCGCATAAAGAACAGTTTCTATTTGAGACCGATTAACCTATAGGCGGGATCACGCTTCTAGCCGTTAATCAGGTTTAACTTCCTATGTCTTGTTATCTATCTCAGCTCTCGCGTGTTGATTAGAAAACTACAAAAATAACTTTAATAATTGATCAGAGAATTAAAGCGTATGAAGAATTGGAATTAAACTACTGCAATAATGAATTAGTAAAAGATTAAATAAATAGAAAGGTTCGGTTTGCTATCCCAACCCGGGGAGCTAAATTAACTACTCAAAAATAAACATAAAATAACATAAATAAAAGAGAAAGACATAACTGAAAATAACTTGAGGAAGTGGTGGTATGTTGATGATCTGGTGGTGTTGGTGGTCTGGCGAAGATGGTGTACGGTGGTGATATGTGAATGATTAATGTGGTGGATGGTTATTGTGATGGATGATTAGTGAATAGATGGAAGAGAGGCGCAGAGCCCCTCCCTCTGGGCGTGGTCCTCCTGTCTCTCATGTTGAAGTCTCTATTTATAGAGTTCTTATACGTCTGATTGGTGTTAGTAATATGGGTGATATGATGATGGTACATGCTGGAAAGAACAACAGAGTGTAGTGGGGCGGTGGTATGTGACTAAATGATCGGTTAAAATGTCATGCCCATACTCTGCGACCTCTGTCTCTGAAATTGTCTGCGCCAATCTGAAGTTGTCGGCCCATGTATGATTCGATGTGTCTGCGCCTCCGTCATGGTCATGCAGACAAAAGTCCACGGAAGTCATGTGCATGCATGTTGAATCTTCAACAATTGACGTTCGTAGCCAATATTCACGTGGTGTGCAGTAGTGGTGTGCAGTAGTGGCGAAGGTATGTACCAATCATAAGTTTTTTTTTTTTTTTTGAAATGATGAATATATATAAATTGTAAAAGAAACCAGAAGTGTTAGATACATAGATGCCCTATATATCTGATAACTAGAGAGGGGGCATCACATCTTGGAAAGATGGATATACAATAGCTTCCCCAGTGGTGAGCAAAACAACATTATGCTAGTAACAATACATCTTAATATGTCAGCCCCTTAGGTGAGAATACAATAGAAGGTTTACAGCAAACAGATATTTTAGGAGCAGAGGACCCTATCAAGCCAATATGAGTCTGTGGTGGAATTCCCCATCTTCGTCCAAATGATGGCTTTGATGGCAGCTTTGATGTCCAAAATAATGAGAGCGCAGTCCTTAGTTTGGCTGGTCATGGCACGCTTGCATCTTTCAATCCAGATATGGTAGACAAACATTAGCAACCGCCGCTTTTTGACGAGGTCAATGGGCCGGTGTCTCTTACAGTAACGGTTGATCCAGGATGAGCAGCTGCGGAGGCTTCTTCGATTAGTGGGGATCCCTAACCAGTCACAGATGGTCCACCAAATCCTGTTAGAGTACCTGCAATGAAAAAAAAGATGGTTGCTTGTCTCTTGAGCACGCTCACAGAGCCAGCATCGGTTAGCAAGGCATATGCCCCACGATTGGAGCTTATCACAAGTTTTTAGTCTATTTTTCAGAGTAATCCACAGGATGAATTTGGCTTTGGGGATGGACCAAGTATTCCAACAGACATTGTACCAGGGGAAGGCCCTGGAAGGGGTTGAGACATCATGATAGAACAGGCTGACCCTAGGACGTGTGGGGGAGCTGAAAAGAGAAAAAGCATCATTGGGCGACCCACATTGAGCTATCCACCAGTCCCTAGCATGGGGATAGCTTTCCAAGTCCAAGGGTCATTGCCTTTGGGAGAGGTTGACCAGAAGCTAAGGTTAGTCAAGAAGTTATTATGGATCCATTGAATCCACAGACGCTCCGGGTCATGGGTTATGGCGGAGATAGTCTTAAGCATGAAGCACATATTCCATTTATGGATGTCTTTAATTCCAAACCGCCATTTTTCTTTGTGTTCGTGACAGAGCTCCATGCTACAGGAGGGGTAGAGTTTTTGTTCTGCCTCGCCAGACCAAAGGTAAGAGCGGAAGCAGTTGGTAATTCTTTGATAACGTTCTTGGAATGGATATGCAAGAGGCCCAGAAACCCACAATACCAAAGAGGGTACTTTGGATTAGTGAGAGGCGGCCGGCGAAGGAGAGCGATTTACTACCCCATGATGTGATTGTTTTATGGATATTATCCAACAGAGGATTGAAGTCAGTAGCTTTAGGTTTCCTGGCAGTGATAGGAATGCCTAGATAGCGAAAGGGGAAGGTCCCCTGGTTAAAGCCCGTTAGTTGGCTGATTGAGTTAGCTAGGGCCGGGCTCACTCCCCCAAGGAATAAGTCAGATTTAGAGGGTTGAGCATTAGGCCAGAAGCATCAGAGAAGCGGTTGACTTGGTTAAGCATCCGGGAGATGGAAGTATTGTCCCCCCTACAGAATAAGAGAGCATCATCCGCAAAAAAGAGGTGAGTAATCCTGAGGGGTCTGCATGTAGGATGGTAATGAAGACCTATGATGCTTCTGGCCTAATGCTCAACCCTTCTAAATCTGACTTAAGAGAGCATCATCTCTTATTCTGTAGGAGCTCAAGGTCAACCAACCTCAGGATTACTCACCTCTTTTTTGCGGATGATGCTCTCTTATTCTGTAGGGGGGACAATACTTCCATCTCCCGGATGCTTAACCAAGTCAACCGCTTCTCTGATGCTTCTGGCCTAATGCTCAACCCTTCTAAATCTGACTTATTCCTTGGGGGAGTGAGCCCGGCCCTAGCTAACTCAATCAGCCAACTAACGGGCTTTAACCAGGGGACCTTCCCCTTTCGCTATCTAGGCATTCCTATCACTGCCAGGAAACCTAAAGCTACTGACTTCAATCCTCTGTTGGATAATATCCATAAAACAATCACATCATGGGGTAGTAAATCGCTCTCCTTCGCCGGCCGCCTCTCACTAATCCAAAGTACCCTCTTTGGTATTGTGGGTTCTGGGCCTCTTGCATATCCATTCCCAAGAACGTTATCAAAAGAATTACACTGCTTCCGCTCTTACCTTTGGTCTGGCGAGGCAGACAAAAACTCTACCCCTCCTCTAAAAAACAGATGTATTTTGCACTTATCAACGACCCATTACTTTTCATAAATTACAATATGACCACATAACATTATGTAATGTTATAATTAAACTATGGTATGTAAAGGCTAAAAAGTGCCTTAGAAACATCAGTGAACAATTAACCATAGTAAAATGCAATAAAGCACTAAGATACAGTTTGAGCAAAAACATGCTCTAAGCTAGGAGTGAACTTGGTTAGGACCCAAAGAGCCTACCAAGACTTAATGATATTAAATTATGATTTAATAAGGCTAATTAAGTCCTTAGGAAACTTTGGTAGACAATTAAACCAAACAAACACAAGAAAATACCTTAAAGTCAATAAGAGCAAAAATGTGCTCTAAGCTTGGGATAAATTTGTATAAGACCTAATGGTCGTACCTACACCTTATAAATATGTTAATGAACATATTAAATCAATTACCAAAGAAAACCAAGCTTGAAAACAAGTTAAAACACAAAAAGTGCTTTAAGGAGCCTTAAAGCACGTTTTTGAAAAATGTCTTGTAAATGAGTTTGAATGGCTAAATGTCCATCATTACTCTTTAATTAACATGTGTACTATATAGTATCACATTTGGAAGTCTATATCAATGGGAAATCAAAAATTTCACAACTATGTGCCTTGTTTTCATGAATAGTAACTTTAATAAGCTAGTTTGTAACATATGTTGTTATAAGTAATTAAATTGGTCAACAAAGACTATTATACCCCTCATGTAATAAAGGGGCCGGTTTTCTTAAATGGGATGAGTCATCCCCCTTGTTAGTTTAGTAAGAAAAGTAAAGCTTATAAAGTAAAGTACTATTTTGCTTTATACATAATATCTTAACAAAAGCAAACTTATCTTCATTCTCTCTTTTCTCCTTGTATTCCCACGGTTCCCTTCCTCCATTCTCTCAAGCTCCATCGGTTATGCTACAGCAAAGCCTCACCATTTCAACTCCTTTCACTTGTAACTCCTAACTCCACGCTCCGAATTAATTCCGAGACTACGTTCTTTAGTTGGAGCAAGCTCTACAACATTGTCTTTCAAATCATCAAAACCACCATTTCGGTGCAAGGAGAACTTCCATGGAAGGAGCTTGAGCTTATATTTTTATGCCTTGTTGATCACCTTGCTTCAAGGTAAGGAAAAACCAAAGAAAACTCCATTTCCTTCATTTTGGTGTTGACCGAAAATACACCTTGTAATGGTGTCTTCTCTTGTCTTGTTTTAGCTTCATTTGAATCTTCCAAGGGCTAGGAGGAGTCCTCTCTTGATACTTATTCAAGCTCTCTTTCCATTCCAAGGTAAAACAATCATTTTAATACCTTAAAACAATATATGTAACTAGGGTTTACAATGAAGCATAATGCTTGAATGCTCATTCCATTATTTATTCATTGTTAGAAGTTGACAAACAAACCAAACACCCTACCGGTTTTACAAGGAAACAAGAAAGAAGTTGTGAGGAAAAAGAGGTAAATAAGCTATCTCAATGTAGTTTAAATGCCTTAGGAAAAATGAGCTTGATATGCTTAATAAAATACCTAAGGAGCCAATGGCAAATGATCTAGTAAAATGCTCTCAAGGACTTATTAAGGGCATATGTATTGTTGGGTGTATTTGTAGGTCAAAGGCATTATTTATGTGGGAAATTCAGTGTTTAAGGTTTATGCAATTTAAGGGCCTAAGTGCCAAGCAATTTAAGTTATGCACTACATTGTGATGTAGTGCTAAATGTGTGAGTTGTGTATAAAAAAATGTGTTTGGATGATTTTAGGTGTTCTTGAATGAAATAAGGTAAAAAACCTAAGTGTTTGGATGTGAGTATATACAAGAGAAGCTATGGCCAAATTTGGAAAATGTGTAAGAAGTTTTAAGTGTTTTAAGTAAGTTTTGGTGAACTAGGAAGTGTTAAAGGTGAACAAATGTTTTACTTGGGAAGAAAACATGTATTAAGGTGATTAAGAGTGATGCAAGGATTTAGGTATTATCTTGGAAGTTCTAGGAATTCAATGTGTGTTTTTGAGAATGTATTTAAGTCTTGGAGAAGTTTGCTTAAGGTTTAGGAATGTTGATGTACAAGGAAGAAGTGATGTTTAGGTAAGATGTGAAAAAAGGAGATTTAGTTAGTAAGAAAAGAAGTTGAGAGATGATGTTAAGGTGTAGAGGAAACACCTTGGTATAGTGGTCATTATTGGTGAAATACCACTTAGAAATCTTAAGGAGGAAACATTCCAAGTGCTAAGAATTTTGTAGGAAGTTTGTGAATGATAAGATGGTTTTTGGTGTGTGATTTAAAGAGTTTAGTACATGGCTAAAGATGTGTTTGAAGTGTCCAAATGAGGTTAGGACATAGTAGGATATATGAGGTGAAGTTTGGAGTTAAATGGGCAATGGAAAATAAAGGTCTGGGGCAGACCGACCTTGCGACCGAACTTGCCAAGGTCGGTCGAGCCCAGATTACCCTGCGAGAATTAGTTTCTGGAATGGACCGACCTTGGGGACCGGACTTGCAAGGTTGGTCGGGCTTGTATTTTGTGTACGGATTAAGTTTCTAGAATCGACCGAACAGGGACCGGACTTGGCAGTTCGGTCGGGCTGAATTTTCAAAGGGAAGAAACTCTCGGGAATGGACCGAACATGCGACCGAACTTACAAGGTCGGTCGGAGAGTAGAAATTTTGACGGTAAAGTGGTTCTGGAACGGACCGACCTTGTGCAAGGTCGGTCGGTAAGGTCGGTCGGACCAAAAATGTTGATTATGGTTAAAATGATATGTAATGATGGGGATTGATTAGTAAGATGTTATAAGGTGTTTAACATGTTAGGTGAGTTATAATGACAATTAGTGGAGGAAAAGATATAATAAAATGTAAAAGTAAAACAAGTTAAAAAGTGAAGTTATGTAACTAAGTTAACGGGGAAAATTATAAGCATTAGACATTAAATAATCATGCTACCCCGATGTTAATAAAAGTACATGTAATGTTATCAGTTGTTCGAGAATTGCTCGAGGAACATAAGTGGACATGGTAAAGTGGACTCCGGTGAAGGTATGGTTTCTTGCAACTTGTGTCCTACCGGATTACACCGGCTTGTATGCCAATGTGTTTTTCTGTATGTTGCCACGTTGTAAGATAAAACATGTAATGAGTTTTACAGTAATTCATTTATGTGGCGTGTTCAACTCCGATACCATTTAACCTCAGAAGTGTTAACCTTAGTTAACTGAGTCTAGGATCACATGAGAGTTCGGTATTCGGAGCAAACGACCCGAACTATGGGACGTTCTAACCACGGCTATGCGTGTGTTAATTGTGTGATATGTGTATGTGAATGTAGTGATCTCCCTTGTGTGTTTAACCCAGTTGTAATACTGTATGGTGTGTAGATGTGATAGACTCCATAGTGGGGTTTCTAACTAATATTTAAAAGTAAGTATGTACTAACAGTGGTGAGGAATCCGGTTTGGCCGGTCGCGCGCTGTTTGGGAGGGTATCCTTCTTAGCCTTACCCTTCTCTCTGTTATGGTTGTTTCCCACGGGTTATGATCTCCCATTAGCTTATTCCAAAGCTTAGCTATTGACTTAAGATCGGTTTAGGGGGAACATGTGTTTGTGTGTGTGTTCGGCCTCCAAACCCAAAACCATCTTAACTTAGTTACTCGTCCGACTATTAGGACGGTAATGAGTGTTGTTGGTTGTTGTTGTATACGAGCTTATCATGAGGGTGACTTCATTTCTAGGCTCACCAGTGAATTAACAATGTTGGGTCGGTTCCTAAGAACCGTTCCCGTTATGTTATGTGATGTTGTAAGCAATTTCTATTGCGATGTTATCATGTGCACGCGAAACGTGAAAAGTGTTGTTATTGTTATGTGAGGAATGTTATATGTTTGTAAAATATGGAGCGTGTGGATATGGAATGAATCCCAGTTTGTGATAGAGGCGTTTAAGGATAACCCGATTTATGGGTAAGTGTCGTCTATTAAGGAAGTAGATCCATTAGAGGAGGAAACACTCTAGGGATAATGAATACCATGAGTGACTTATCAAGTAAGGATGTATTATCCGTTTGTTGAGCCCCATTGAGGCGAAATGTTATGTGGGGGTTTTATAGTTGCATGCATGATTTAAATATAATCAACCGCATGCTAAGACGACAATTAGTTGTGCGTGGCCCGGTAGCATGTGGGAGCGGGATTACCATACCAGCAAAGGTGCTGAGCCCTTGGGGCCACCCTTTTCTTCTTTCCTAGTCAGGTACAAGAGCTGGAAGTCGTTCGAGAGTAGGACGGGGTAGTCGTTGTACATGGGAAATCATTTAAGTGTATATATACAGTAAGTTAGTAAGACCGAAACGTTATCGGCATCAATTTGTAAATACTCGGTACAGTTGGAAGGCTTATGTATGTTGGTTGTTGTTAATGAAAAGGTATAGAATGTACGTTCCTCGGGAATCTAGTCCATCAGACCGGTACAATGTAAATGTAATAGCCTTGTTAGCCACGTGGGTGGTTAACGACGTGTAACACCAACGAGTTAATTATGTGAAGTAGTATACTTTCGCTGCAGAATGTTGTTGGTGTATGTTGTTGGATGGGGTGTTACAAAAAGTGATTCAGAGCGAAAGTATCGCTCTGATGACTGAATTACCGAGCTTAGGAAGTACCGAGTTAGGATTTTAGTACTTTTGGTTAAGGGTTGAGTGATAGCGTGAGAGTACGCTAGTTAGGTACTACCAGTTGTACTGGGAACCCACTATATCCTTCCCACCTCCCAACAATCCGTTTTATAACTTGGGAAACAACGCCAGAGAGATGAAAGTTCTACTTACCGGGAATACCCGATCGGGTTATTAATACCTCTAAAGGTACGGAGAACCTGTCATCTGTAGATCCTGAAACTGGGCATCCCGGAGACGGTTTCCATCTAAACATATTAACCGCATTTCATAGCGAAGAGTGAAGAATCAGTGGTATAGAAGAATTGAATTTCCGGCAACCTGGGTCGACATGCCAACCAGTCGAGGATAACCAGCTTGCAACGCACCAACCGTGCAACGGGCAAGAAGTGGATTAATAAAACCCGAGACGAGTGTCTATAGAACACCATTGTTAAGTGTACACCAACGGTACACCAACCGACAAAGGAACTACAACGTAGTGCCCAACAAGAGACAAGTCTCAGTAACCACGACAAATACGTGGAACGGGCTACATAGAGGATACAATACAAGAAAAAGGGGTCTCCAAATGGGAGACACCCCAGTTGATAATTATCATATGAATACATGAGAAGTTACCCAGAGGTTATTGTCAGACTTGTAAGGTCGAGTAAGGGCCACAATGCCACTGATAATAGTGCGAGTAAGAACAATACCGCAACCAGTATGTGTGCTTAAACGATAGCCAGTTAGCATGGCGCACTTGCTATAGCAAGTGCTGCTATAACAGGGCTGTTTGGGGAATTTATAACCACTACAAAAGTACTTGGTAAAGTACCATGAAGTTAAATGTGATCATCATAATAGTGGAAGGGCCTGTTAGCCCAACCTCTGTATTGTAAGTACACCAGTCAGCAAGAAGCTAGACTTGGTTAAGGTAGGAAGATGTTGTGAAACCATGAAATTTTTCTTCAAACCCAGATTTATTCAAACTCTTTTCTTTTCAAAACCAGATTTTCTTTCAAACCAATACTTCTTTCTAACCTTCTTCTGAACCAAACCAGTAAAACCAAGGGCAGTTGATAAGATACAACAGTGGATAAACTTTCCCTCAATTAAGTTCGGGAAGCACGAATGTATATTGTCAAGGGACAATATAAGGGAGTTGACAACAGAATACTTCACCTAGGCGTGTGACGGACACTACGAGTGTACCAACTGTAATGTGGGACGACCGCACTCCGATAGGAGCTTGTGGGCCTGACAGACCTACTTATGGGTTAGTTGGGTAAGTAGTATGTATCAGTATGGTACCCCACATATGTATACGAGTAGAGTCCGAACACGGGAAGTAGTCGACACCGTTCTACGGTCAGCAGTATAGTCAGACAACAGCTAGGAACAAGAGAAGTGGTTGAAGTAAAGGAACTCAGTTAAGTTAGCGAGATCAAAGGAATTATGAATCCTTTCAAGGAAATGTTTAAGAGTCAGGAGGTGCGAAGTGCACTAACTGTAATGTAAAGACATCGTATATGTCTTAAGGATCCTCAGGGATAAACACGATAGCTGGAATGGTGACCCAGCCTGTGCATGGCAAGCAGATGCCTAATGTGGACACATTAGTGTGCAGGAACGGGATGAAACTCCCAGAATGAGTACCTACACTACCAGGAAGTGTAGATCTTCACAGAGAAGATAATAAGCCAGTTAAGAACGCAAACGGCATGGCTAACTGAATATACCAATAAGTGTGAACCAGATGTAATGGCATAACTTTGTAACACCCAGGAGCAATCCTTGAAGGTGTGTTCGCATCAACAAGTGTTGCACGAAATGACATGACAGAAGCACAAGGGTTGAAACTAACACCCAGTTTAGACATAAGTTGTCAGGAGACGGACTGACAATCCTAAGGGGCATCCCATGAAAGGAAACAAATGCAACGACCTTGTCATGGAGCTCAATATAATATCCAAACTATGTAATGTTGTACAGAGAAGTACATGTGTGTGGACAGCCTACAATGAGCGCAGCTCAAGGCAAATAGGCTTACAGGCCACAAATAAATGTGTTATGTAAATTAGATTGATTGCAGAAGTTTATGTTATATAAGTGAATAGAGTGGAGAACGAACCACTGCACTAAAGTGAGGATACCTCTCGATGCGATGAAACCGCTGGAGCGGTAGTTATGTGTACCAAGCTCAAGAAATATGTTTGTGGACAATATTATTACGATTTGAGAGCAGTTAGTTTAGTAGTATGTGTGTATAAAGTGAAACACCGAGCTGAATAATACCGGCTTGTGACTGAATGATCAATGCTCAAGGAGCATTCAGTAGTCATCCAAATGAGTGATGAACCATAATACGAATGATGTAAGTATATGTGTGGAAGTTAATGTGACAGTAAATACCATGTAAGTTAGTGTTATACAATAATAAGAGCACGGTGCGCAGCAAGCGACCGTTGAGTAAGCGCTGTTGAATAATGATATGGAAGATAAGAGCAGTTATGAATTAAATTCAGTGGTGATGCAAGGTAAGTGATGATGAACAACTCGGCAGTAAGCCAGTAGCCAGTATTACGAGATCGGAATCTCAATGAAACACAGTGTGAATTCCATGCGAATCACATGAGAGATTTGCTGTCAAGAGTTTACGCCTCTGCACTCTGTATGACTGAGTGTTTTGTTTTGGTATTGCACTTGCGCAGTAATGATCGAGTGGGATAGCTAGGAATTGGAAACATGTTAATTGTAGAGGAATAATGTTATAATGGCCGATGCATAGGAAATGCAAGGCCGCACCAATAAAAGAGTACTTGTACAAACCAAATGTGGAGACATGATTAACAGTAAGTGACTACAGTAGCACTAACTGCCAAATATCGGTATGGAATATACCCAAATGTTGTAACAGTTGAGAGAGCACTACACACTAGGTAGTAGCTCAATCTCAACCGACTGTAAGTCGGAAGGGAACAGTCAATCATTGTGAAATACATAGCTGTATACACAGTAATTGTTATGGAAGTGGATAGAAAGTTTATAACTCACCGAATTCGCTAACGGTAAGAGATACCACGCGTCGGTTGAGAAACCATTGTTACCAAGATGAAGGTGACAATTGGGGATGTACAATACAGTAAGAATAACAAATGGGGCAATTAAGCTCTACAGTTATTAGAGTTTCGCAGCAGAAACTAGTGAGCCAGTGATTCAAGTGTTGAATGTACATGGTGAACATGAGTGAATGGCTAATTATTAACGCCTAGAAGCCTAACAGGCCAGAATCGAAACCAACTAAGAGTTTAAACAAACTCCAATGAGAATTCTTGGTTTAGGAACTAAACCGCCAATATGGTTAAGATCCTTTAATCAGAATGCATTGATAATAGACCGCGTGGAAATTAAAACACTTCACGACGGCAGAACATTTTGAGCCAATGTTTAGTGATTGATTACGTGGGCGTAATCCCTTTTAAGGGGGTAGAGCGCAAAACCACTTAGTGTGTATTACCGTACAAGTGTACGTGATTTATGTTGTGCATAGCACAAAATAATTTGTTTTGATGATTGGTGTGTGTGTTATGTAAACATACGCATTCATTCATGGTTAATTGTGGTAATTGCGCACAGAAGATGCGAATACCATTGTGATAAGTGTGTTCGTTTGTTAACAATGGTGTGTGATAGTACAAGTGTGGGGAGTAGAGAAACTCCCGGGGAACAAAACCCCGACAGTGTATAAATGTGAAACCGTGTGTTGTATTTTGATAAAATATATGTGTATATATACTATATAGTGATTCACGAAAGGGTATGAAACCGACATAGAACCTAGTGAGAATAAGATTCCCTAGGTAACAACATTAAAGTGCATGGAAATAACTGATAGACGAAGTTCTATCCCTTGGAGATGTTATGATCATGCTAAAGAATTTAAAAGATAGAAAATTGGAAATGAGTGTTTTTAATGCTTGAAAATGAAGTGGGAAGTGGAACTTGATTTGCATGCGATCAAGGGAAGCCGAACACAAATTGGGGTGGAAGGATAGTTCGACACTGATGCTGATCACATTAGGGTTGGATGATTCTTGAAGCTCCCTATAAGTGGTCACAACTAACCACGCTAAGAAAGGAGCAAAGAGCATAAGTTGGACTTGGAGTTGTGTGTTTTCAAAAGGATTTTGAATTGGTATTTATAAAACGTCGATAGATACTTTACATAATTAAAGTTTTCTTACTTAACCTCACAAGGAAAAATTTCAAATTTAAGTGATTGTTTTGATCTCCCAAAGGCACAGGGACGGAAGGTGTCCATCGCGACCGGGTTCTGCGGGATCACAGTGTATGTCAAAGATATTTTTGATTGCTATACATGCTATGACATGTTGTGTGGTATGTGTAATAAATATTTTGACCTTGAGTTCCTAAAGTGTATGCTATTAAGACCTATGAGTCTAATGTGTTGTGTTACATAGACCTATGTGTCTAAAGGCTGTTATGTTATCAAGACCTGTGTGTCTAAATGTTGTTATGTTACCCAAGACCAGAGAGTCTAAGGGTTGTTATATGTGTGTAAATGTTGTTAAGATACCCGGACCATTGAGTCCGAGGTTATCATGTGAATATGTTATGTTATGTATGGATGTGAATGTGTTACCCGGACCATTAAGTCCGAGGTTGTGATGTAAAGTGTGTTTGGTTATGGAAGTTTTATCCTATAAGTAATCCCCGTATTCTAATCCAAGACGTGTGGGAAGTGTAAACTTCGAGGACGAAGTTCTTTTAAGGGGGTAGATTGAAATACCCCAAACCTTGATATGTGGTTTAAATATTAAACTATGGTATGTAAAGGCTAAAAAGTGCCTTAGAAACATCAGTGAACAATTAAACCATAGTAAAATGCAATAAAGCACTAAGATACAGTTTGAGCAAAAACATGCTCTAAGCTAGGAGTGAACTTGGTTAGGACCCAAAGAGCCTACCAAGACTTAATGATATTCAATTATGATTTAATAAGGCTAATTAAGTCCTTAGGAATTTGGTAGACAATTAAACCAAACAAACACAAGAAAATACCTTAAAGTCAATAAGAGCAAAAATGTGCTCTAAGCTTGGGATAAATTTGTATAAGACCTAATGGTCGTACCTACACCTTATAAATATGTTAATGAACATATTAAATCAATTACCAAAGAAACCAAGCTTGAAAACAAGTTAAAACACAAAAAGTGCTTTAAGGATGCCTTAAAGCACGTTTTTGAAAAATTGTCTTGTAAATGAGTTTTGAATGGCTAAATGTCCATCATTACTCTTTAATTAACATGTGTACTATATAGTATCACATTTGGAAGTCTATATCAATGGGAAATCAAAAATTTCACAACTATGTGCCTTGTTTTCATGAATAGTAACTTTAATAAGCTAGTTTGTAACATATGTTGTTATAAGTAATTAAATTGGTCAACAAAGACTATATACCCCTCATGTAATAAAGGGGGCCGGTTTTTCTTAAATGGGATGAGTCATCCCCTTGTTAGTTAGTAAGAAAGTAAAGCTTATAAAGTAAAGTACTATTTTGCTTTATACATAAATATCTTAACAAAAGCAAACTTATCTTCATTCTCTCTTTTCTCTTGTATTCCCACGGTTCCCTTCCTCCATTCTCTCAAGCTCCATCGGTTATGCTACAGCAAAGCCTCACCATTTCCAACTCCTTTCACTTGTAACTCCTAACTCCATGCTCCGAATTTAATTCCGACTACCGTTCTCTTAGTTGGAGCAAGCTCTACAACATTGTCTTTTCAAATCATCAAAACCACCATTTCGGTGCCAAGGAGAACTTCCATGGAAGGAGCTTGAGCTTATATTTTTATGCCTTGTTGATCACCTTTGCTTCAAGGTAAGGAAAAAACCAAAGAAACTCCATTTCCTTCATTTTTGGTGTTGACCGAAAATACACCTTGTAATGGTGTCTTCTCTTGTCTTGTTTTAGCTTCATTTGAATCTTCCAAGGGCTAGGAGGAGTCCTCTCTTGATACTTATTCAAGCTCTCTTTCCATTCCAAGGTAAAACAATCATTTTAATACCTTAAAACAATATATGTAACTAGGGTTTACAATGAGATGAAGCATAATGCTTGAATGCTCATTCCATTATTTATTCATTGTTTAGAAGTTGACAAACAACCAAACACCCTACCGGTTTTACAAGGAAACAAGAAAGAAGTTGTGAGGAAAAGAGGTAAATAAGCTATCTCAATGTAGTTTAAATGCCTTAGGAAAAATGAGCTTGATATGCTTAATAAAATACCTAAGGAGCCAATGGCAAATGAGCTAGTAAAATGCTCTCAAGGAGTTTATTAAGGGCATATGTATTGTTGGGTGTATTTGCAGGTCAAAGGCATTATTTATGTGGGAAATTCAGTGTTTAAGGTTTATGCAATTTAAGGGCCTAAGAGCCATGTTATTTAAGGGCCTAAGTGCCAAGCAATTTAAGTTATGCACTACATTGTGATGTTGCTAAATGTGTGAAGTTTGTGTATAAAAAATGTGTTTGATGGATTTTAGGTGTTCTTGAATGAAATAAGGTAAAAACCTAAGTGTTTGGATGTGAGTATATACAAGAGAAGCTATGGCCAAATTTGGAAATGTGTAAGAAGTTCTAAGTGTTTTAAGTAAGTTTTGGTGAACTAGGAAGTGTTAAAGGTGAACAAATGTTTTACTTGGGAGAAAACATGTATTAAGGTGATTAAGAGTGATGCAAGGATTTAGGTATTATCTTGGAAGTTCTAGGAATTCAATGTGTGTTTTTGAGAATGTATTTAAGTCTTGGAGAAGTTTGCTTAAGGTTTAGGAATGTTGATGTACAAGGAAGAAGTGATGTTTAGGTAAGATGTGAAAAAAGGAGATTTAGTTAGTAAGAAAAGAAGTTTGAGAGATGATGTTAAGGTGTAGAGGAAACACCTTGGTATAGTGGTCATTATTGGTGAAATACCACTTAGAAATCTTAAGGAGGAAACATTCCAAGTGCTAAGAATTTTGTAGGAAGTTTGTGAATGATAAGATGGTTTTTGGTGTGTGATTTAAAGAGTTTAGTACATGGCTAAAGATGTGTTTGAAGTGCCCAAATGAGGTTAGGACATAGTAGGATATATGAGGTGAAGTTTGGAGTTAAATGGGCAATGGAAAATAAAGGTCTGGGGCAGACCGACCTTGCGACCGAACTTGCCAAGGTCGGTCGAGCCCAGATTACCCTGCGAGAATTAGTTTCTGGAATGGACCGACCTTGGGGACCGGACTTGCAAGGTCGGTCGGGCTTGTATTTTGTGTACGGATTAAGTTTCTAGAATCGACCGAACATGGGACCGGACTTGGCAAGTTCGGTCGGGCTGAATTTTCAAAGGGAAGAAACTCTCAGGAATGGACCGAACATGCGACCGAACTTACAAGGTCGGTCGGAGTAGAAATTTTGACGGTAAAGTGTTCTGGAACGGACCGACCTTGTGCAAGGTCGGTCGGTAAGGTCGGTCGGACCAAAAATGTTGTTTATGGTTATAAAATGATATGTAATGATGGGGATTGATTAGTAATGATGTTATAAGGTTGTTTAAGACATGTTAGGTGAGTTTATAATGACAATTTAGTGGAGGAAAAGATGTAATAAATGTAAAAGTAAAACAAGTTAAAAAGTGAAGTTATGTAACTAAGTTAACGGGGAAAAATTATAAGCATTAGACATTAAATAATCATGCTACCCCGATGTTAATAAAAGTACATGTAATGTTATCAGTTGTTCGAGAATTGCTCGAGGAACATAAGTGGACATGGTAAAGTGGACTCCGGTGACAGGTATGGTTTTCTTGCAACCTGTGTCCTACCGGATTACACGGCTTGTATGCCAATGTGTTTTCTGTATGTTTGCCACGTTGTAAGATAAAACATGTAATGAGTTTACAGTAATTCATTTATGTGGCGTGTTCAACTCCGATACCATTTAACCTCAGAAGTGTTAACCTTAGTTAACTGAGTCTAGGATCACATGAGAGTTCGGTATTCGGAGCAAACGACCCGAACTATGGGACGTTCTAACCACGGCTATGCGTGTGTTAATTATGTGATATGTGTATGTGAATGTAGGGATCTCCCTTGTGTGTTTAACCCAGTTGTAATACTGTATGGTGTGTAGATGTGATAGACTCCATAGTGGGGTTCTAACTAATATTTAAAAGTAAGTATGTACTAACAGTGGTGAGGAATCCGGTTTGGCCGGTCGCGCGTTGTTTGGGAGTGGGTATCCTTCTTAGCCTTACCCTTCTCTCTGTTATGGTTGTTTCCCTCACGGGTTATGATCTCCCATTAGCTTATTCCAAAGCTTAGCTATTCTGACTTAAGATCGGTTTAGGGGGAACATGTGTTTGTGTGGTGTGTTCGGGCCTCCAAACCCAAACCATCTTAACTTAAGTTACTCGTCCGACTATTAGGATGGTAATGAGTGTTGTTGTTGTTGTATAACAGCTTATCATGAGGGTGACTTCATTCTCTAGGCTCACCAGTGAATTAACAATGTTTGGGTCGGTTCCTAAGAGGACCGTTCCCGTTATGTTATGTGATGTTGTTGTAATGCAATTTTTATTGCGATGTTATCATGTGCACGTCGAAACGTGAAAAGTGTTGTTATTTTGTTATGTGAGGAATGTTATATGTTGTAAATATGGAGCGTGTGGATCATGGAAATGAATCCCAGTTGTGATAAGAGGCGTTTAAGGATAACCCGATTTATGGGTAAGTGTCGTCTATTAAGGAAGTAGCTCCATTAGAGGAGGAACACTCTAGGGATAATGAATACCATGAGTGACTTATCAAGTAAGGATGTATTATCCGTTTGTTGAGCCCATTGAGGCAAATGTTATGTGTTGTGTTTTACAGTTGCATGCATGATTTAAATATAATCAACCGCATGCTAAGACGACAATTAGTTGGCGTGGCCCGGTAGCATGTGGGCTGCGGGATTACCATACCAGCAAAGGTGCTGAGCCCCTTGGGGGCCACCCTTTCTCTTCTTTTCCTATTTCAGGTACAAGAGCTGGAAGCCGTTCGAGAGTAGGACGGGGTAGTCGTTGTACATGGGAAATCATTTAAGTGTATATATACAGTAAGTGTAGTAAGACCGAAACTGTTATCGGCATCAATTTGTAAATACTCGGTACAGTTGGAAGGCTTATGTATGTTGTTTGTTGTTAATGAAAAGGTATAGTAATGTACAGTTGCTCGGGAATCTAGTCCATCAGACCGGTACAATGTAAATGTAATAGCCTTGTTAGCCACGTGGGTGGTTAACAGCGTGTAACACCAACGAGTTAAGTTATGTGAAGTAGTATACTTTCCGCTGCAGAATGTTGTTATGTGTATGTTGTTGGATGGGGTGTTACACCTATGGTTATACTATTTTTATTAAAATGCCGAACAAGCCCATATATTACAACTTAATTCTTTCAATCTCCACACTTATCTTTTAATTACCAAATGACCTCACATTTTATCTAAACCTTATATTATCACATTTAAACTATATATTATACATATATATATATATATATATATATATATAACTCCAAATAATTCACTAAAAATCACCAAAATTCCAAACAGACCCCTAGTCTGTTATAATCACTAAATTGACCCAAAACTTTTAGAAATTACATGCCTACCACATTTATTTTATAATTTTTACAATTAACTTATAAACTTGATTTAAAGTCATAAATAAATTATTTATAACATCTAATTTGGTCAAAGCCAGTAATATGGTCAATGTTGACCTCCCAAATTCCGCTTTGACTACCAACTTCCCGTATTTACGCATTTACCCCCAATTTCCATAGAAATTACATTTTAGCCCCAAACTTTGTAAAATTTTTATAATTTCCATTTTAATTCATTTTAAGCTCTAAGTTTCAGCTTTATTCCTCCATAACCCTTAAACTTTTGCTTATTTACGGTTTTATCCCAAACCTTATAATATTGCATAAATAACTTTAAATATAATTTAAAGCTCAAATAACATAATTAAAATGGCCTAAGTACATGGCCTTATTACAAACTTTAACTTATAACATAAATTACATATAAATTCTCATTAGAACATATTTATTTTTGGCTTTCACTTGAACCACCCATAATGTTTTTTATTTGCACTTTATTCCTTTTATATTATATTTTTGACATTATAAGTCATTTTAGTACTAGGTAAGTTCACCAAATATGCTATGTAACACTTTAGTACATAATTAGGTCAAATACAGTCATTTAACCTAAATACCTCACAACTTAATTTTAATCAACCACAATAGGTATATTAAAGCTTTAATAACATAACATAAGGTATACTTACTTGATATAAGTCACCAAATTCAGCCAACAAACTTAATAACTCTCGGCCCTAATTTTATGAAGAGCTTAAGTTAGTTTTTAGATCATAAATTAGGTATAAACTTGACTAGGAAGTCATTAAGGTTTAGTATTTTGCGTACTCTCCAAAGATGATCTTTTTAAGCTTTAATCTTTGATCAGGTTAATTCCACACCATTTGGGCAATATTTAGCAAGGAAATAAAGGTTCAAATCAGAACTTGAAAGGCTTAAGTAACTTAAGGAATATAAAGGTATGAAATGAACTTAAAAGATTATGATTTTACCTTAGTATTTCAAGGTTGTTCATGGGTCATTCTCGGCCTAAATTTGGAGTACAATTAGAGTGTTAGATATCCTCCGAAGGCATGCTTACAGAGATGAATAAATCAAGATGGAAAGCTAGTTAAATTTACCCTTGATTCATCTCCTTAAAGGATGATTTTAGCTTGATTTTGGCCACCTCTTGAAGGTTTTAAAGAGCTAATGATCAAGCATGGAAAAGGGGAGGAAATGAGTGAGAAAACTCAAGGAAATCAGCCATTGAAAGTGTAGAAGTGAAGATAAGAGCTTAAAGCTCCAAATTACCTCAAGAAGAGATTTTGTGTTCTTTGCTCCACTTGTTGAGTTTCAGCCGAGATTGATGGTAATTATTGCAATAGGAACTCCAAATAGATGAAGGGTGGAAGTGGTTTGGTTGTTAGCTCATTGGATAGACAATGAAGAGATGAAGAGAATGGTATATTACATGAATTATGGGCTTACCTTATGCCATGGGAGTTGGATTTTGAATGAGATAGCTTAAGAACTTAACCAAGGCTGGAAGGGAGGGTTTTCAAGCTGAATAACTCGTTTGGAATAGGGCTGGATGAAAGAGAAAGTCAAATTTTGCTTTTAAGGTAAAGTAAGTCATAAAAGTGGAATAGTACTTTGATGACTCTTCATTAGTTAGATATTTCTAAGTAAATCAGGATGTTATACAGCTCATATTTCTGCCTAACATCGGTCCATTTTGGGGTCTTATGTTGACCATTGACCATGTTAGTCAATTAAGACTTAATTTGGCACTATTTGGGTACTATTCACAATTTGGTGCCAAACTTTGGATTTTTTTTTGTAAACCCTTTGAATTAGGGTCACTAATGTGATAATAAGTAGTAAAAATGTTGATTAAGGTGTATACAAGGCTATTTAGCCACTCAAAGTCAATTTTTGAACACATTCTTTAAAATGTGTCTTAAGGAGTTTTAGAGCTCCTTTTTGTGTTTTAACTCTTTCTAGAGTTTGGTTTGCTTTGGTAATGGTTTTATCATGTTAATACCATATTTATAAGGTTTTGGAATCCAATTTGGACCCTAATCAAGGTTACACAATCCTTAAGGCTTTTAGAGCACAATTTGCCTTAAGTGATTTTTAAGCATGTTTTTGCTTGTTTATGATCTTGGATTGTTATCCAACATTGTTAAGGCATAGTTTAGCCTTAATAAATTGTTAATAGATGTTTAAATCATAATTTATTAGTTAGGGGTATTTCACCAATGGTTTAGGTTTCTATCTTAGAATAACATTTTGATAAAATCCCACAATAATGCTAAACTAATCGGTAGACCAAACCAACCAATTTAACACATAATTGATAATTTGGGAAAAACCCTAAACAAATCCCCAAATCATGATCAGCAAGTTTAAGAATCATAAATACCCAATAATCATCTTCATTATGCTCAAAGGCTAAAATAAAGCATAAACACAAGTTTAAAGTACAACAATGTAGTTTTGGGGATTTTGGGGTAAAATCCCAATCCCTAGCTACATGGAGACTACTCAAGCATGATAAATATAAAGAGTAGATAAGGGACAGAAATAGCCATGGATGAGGAGTGGGACTTCAATAGAGGTGGAGCTCTTTTTTTCTCATTCTTCTTCCTCTTCTTTCTCTACTTTTCTTCTTTGTGTGTCGCTGGAGCTGCCCTATCACCTAGCTCGAACTCCCCCTCTATTTCCCCCCTTTTCTGCCAATCTACTGCTTTTGAAGCTTGGTCTGGGTTGTTTTCTAGGATATAAACCCGGACCACCCTTTAATAGGCAAAAATTTGCTCGTGCATATGGTCCAAATATTTGTTATAGCTCCGATTTGAGATCCGTTTGCACTCACACGTTCCTCTTTTCGTCTAATTTATTCTTAGCTATGTTATTCCTCTGCTTAATCAACAAATGTGTAAAACACCAATAAAACATAATACTATATGAAAACTAACCAGAGTGGAGAAATGAGCATAAAAGTGTTGATTTAACATATGAAATGCAACCCTAAAACATGCTCATTTGGAAAATCCTCAATTTGCTGACTGAATTGGTTTCTTGTCTGAGGGCACTAATTTCTTGTTGTATCCTAAATATTTCAAGACCGTTTGTAACCTCAAACCTACTGCTGAGATTATACCAGATTTCACTATCGGTTTAACAAATAGAAGACCGATTCAGAGATGTCCTTCTCCAAAAAATTGATAATCTAACCCATAACGATGTTATTGACTCTTTCCCATAAAGGATATCTCTTCAAAGTTAGATCTGGCTCTGCAACTTGACCCCTCACCGGCCCAAATTTGTTCTTCCCTTTCAACGTGATGGTAGTGGCGTGTTTCCAGGCATCGAAGCCCTTTCCAGTGAATTTCGGGATTATTAGACGGATGTAGGTATAGTGGATTGGCATAATCTAGGGTTGCAGTCGCATCAAAATCCCTAACTGTGGAACTATCTAACACATTGTCTTCAATATGCTTCTCTTCAATCTCAGGTTTCTTGACTGCGCTTCCATAGTCGTTTCCCAAACCTTCCGACACTCCTGACATCTCCGATATTTTCAAATCACTACGGAGGAAGATTCAGGACAATCGAACAAAAAAAATTTGACAATTGGATCAACTGCTCTGATACCATGTTAGATCTGTGAAGATTTGAACAGGAAAATGAGTGACCGAAACAAGTGCTATGGCTATTCCTGTAGGGAAGAAGAATATAAGGATGGGTTTATACAAAGTCTATTTTCATAGACTAAAATAAACTATCTATCTGTCCTAGAAAAGAGATATAGAGGAGAGGGGTATTAATGTAACCTCATCCGCTAGGCCGATAAAAAAGGAAAAGGACATATCTGACACGTATAATCATCCCTGCAATTCAATGTTTATTTTAAATGTGTCTTTATTATAACACTTTCTCTGTTTCATTCTTAGACTATGATTTGTATGTAACATCCTAACACATACTCTTTATACGACCTGAGCAGGTCACCACCAAGACAGATAGTATGCATCAACGAAGTAGAAGTGGTGAATACTGATAAAGATAAAAAGCTTGCTGACTCTGGTGAGGGTTGTAGCCACAACCTTCTAAAACGTGCAAAGAGAAGTCTCCTAGAATGTCCCTTCCCACCGGACAAGTATACCTTCCCGTTAACCCGTACGCAACTTTGATAAAGATCAAAGCGGAAGAAAGGATGGCGTGTGAGAGATTGAAAGTAGACAGTAGGAATTAGGAGATGTGTTTATTATTTAAGTTTTTGTAGTCATTGGTTGGTGCATAATTCTTAGACTTATGGGTTTTGGTTGCTGGAGTTTGTTGTGTTTTGAGACACCATTTCTATTGTTGGGTTTTTGATTAAGCATCATTTTTATTTGAATGTTTTGTGGTGATTGTATTTGAACTAATTAGACTTTTTCAATCCAAATATAATATCTTTTGGAGCTGCTTTTGTGATGCTATTATGCAATTTAGCATGCTATTGGAACAGGTTTATGTTGTATTGTAAAAAAAAGAAAAAGGTTTTAGATTACGGTCTCTAGCTAAACCATAATCTAAAGCCTTTTTTTAGATTATGGTCTCTAGCTGACCCGTAATTTGAAGTTCTCTAGGCCCGCACACAATTAAGGCTTTTAGTTACGGTTTTAAACCGTAAATAAAAAGTTTTAGGGAATAACACATGCGTTAATTACGGTTCAAAATCATAATTAACGGGGCTTTTTAACGGTGGATAATTTATTCTGTTCTACTAGTGAATAAAATAATGGTAAGTTGTATTAACATTGTTTTATTTTATAATTTCCCTTGAACAACTAGTCTTTAATTTGTGAACATATTAAAAAACTTGAACAATTAGTATCACTTATCTGAACACGAACTGATGACTAACAAACAACAAACCAAGTCACTTGAACAACTAGTCTTGAATTTGGACAACAAAAATATAGGAACAATATGTAATAAATATTGAACAAATTTGTTCAAAAAGTTGAACAACTATATCGCTTATCTGAACACAACTTGAAGATTAAAGAACGACAAACCAATCAAATATGATAAGTTATATTAACATTATTTTATTATATAATTCACTTGAACAATTAGTCTCAAATTTGAATATTTAAAAAACTTAGGAGTAATATGAACTAAAATTTGTCCGAAAAATCGAACAACTTGTATCGCTTATCTGAATACAAACTTGATGATTAAATAGCAATAAAACATTAAAAAAGAAAGTAAGTTATAATAATATTGTTTTATTATATAATTTCTTTTGAACAATTAGTCTCGAATGTGTGACCATTTGTTTAAAATGTTGAACACCAATATCACTTATCTGAACACGAATCAAAATAGAGCAATAAAGCAATAAAAAATGGTAAGTTATATTAACATTATTTTAATATAATTTCACTTGACCAACTAGGCTCTAATTTGTGAACAATTTTAAAACCTTTTTACAACTAGTATCACTAATCTAAACATGAATTTGATAATTAAACAACAAACCAATAAAAATGGTTAATGAGTGGTATTAGCATTATTTTATTAAATTTCCCTTGAATACCTAATCTCGAATCATGGTGACCGGTTCTAAACAGAACCGGTGGGACCAAAACGGTTGGGAACTGGAAGCGGCTAGAATTGATTCGGAACTGGACCCGTCATCCACCAAAGTGATTTCGAATCTCCTCTTTAAGATTCCAGACCGAACCATATTCGACTCAGGACCGGAACCACCATGGAGCCGGCTAAAACCAGGTACCGTTTGGTGTGAGAATGAGTTCGTAGAACTGAAACCGCTGGACCCGCTTAGAAACAGGTTAATATGCCCCAACTCCCTTAGGCTACGTTTAGCTACTATAGAATTTTTCATCGTTGGAACTGGAATCATAACTAAATTTAAAAAAAAATAGAAAAGAAATTAAAATTGGAATCGAATCTAGAACCAAACTGGAACTGAAACCAGGATTGGAACCGGTCAAGAACTCCCAAAATCGGTAGAAAACAAGTTATGAATCCGAATCCACCCTTCGACACCGGAACCGGAAATACCTGGCAACTGGTCCTGGTAGATTCCGCATCCAAATCCTCTGTTCAAGAATTAGAACCGGTAGAACTGGACAAAACCATAACCAGCGACAATAATTCTTTTTAGGAAAGCAAAAGAAAACATTAAATAAAGTGAATATTGTCATAAAACTATAAATAACTATAAAAAATATCTTAAAAATATTTCAAATTTTGTGGGAAAATATACTAGTACTAATATTGACGCATATTCGTCACGTCAGCCAACAACCAAAACACAATACGGAAGTAGCAGGATTGAAAAAATCTCATCCTTCTCAAGTAGTAGTAGTACTTAGAAAAAAAATGCTCTCATTAGAGAGAATTAATAGTGAAGGGCGATTTGGAAAGCGATTTCCAATTCTCCACAAGTACGTGGTTCTGGTATCCAGACGTTGAGTCAGATATCCCGCTCCCCCTTAGGGGTGTAATAGTCTTGAAAAGTGAGGAAGAATGGTGGTTGAGAGTTTATGAGTTAGGAACTAGTCAAAACTCAATCAAATCACATACTTTAAGCAACATAGTACACCACCATCATTCCTTCTGCAGGGAGAGAAGTAATGACTTTAGCAGAGTGGTTAGGGGTAATGGTTTCCGTTGGGAAAAAAGTTACAGCAATACCCTCAGTTCTTTCCTACTGATGGGAGATCACGATTCTAGCAAAAAAATTTGTCTTGCTTCAGCTCTCAGAACCGTGGATTTTCTTAGTTTTCTTAAGGATCTCTTGAGTTCCCTTTTCAGTCTTTCTGATCAAAGTCGGGAAGATTCTCTTTCTGTGCTTAAGTGCCCATTAAAATTTTTTCTTCTACTGGAGAACCAAAGGACTAACACGAAGAAGAAATTCCTAGCTATGGATAGTTTCAGAAAGAAGTACAAGGAGCTAAAGATTCATCCAGCAGAGAAGGAAAGGATGAATGGGGATAGTTTGGTGTCGGGCTCTTCTACTCAAGATGTCCAGGTGGCTCTTTTTGGGAAACTCTGGCATCAGAACAAGATATCTGCTAAAGCATTGAAGTCCTTCATCCTCAATGTTTGGAAACCAAAAGCTTTCCTCAAAGTGAATGAGGTAGGCTATAACAAGTTTACTTTTCAGTTCTCTCATGAAGGGGACATTAAAAACATCTTAATGAATGGACCGTGGCATTACCATAACAGACTCCTAGTGTTAATGCCAGTAGACTCCTCCATCAACTTGGAAGAACATAACCCAGCCTCGGTTAAGATTTGGGTTCACATTATGAACCTCCCAATAGTTTTATTCAACAAATTATCAGCAGTCAGTATGGGGTATAAGATTGGGACTTTTGTGACCTGCAATTCAAAAATTAACCCCCTGGCTTCAAAGTCTCTAAAAATATGTGTAGAGGTAAATGTGGAAGAACCTCTGTGCAGATTCCTGGTGGTTAATAGTGGTGGGAAGGATCGGTGTTGTAGGGTGGCTTATGAGAACCTCCCTCTTCTCTGTTATAGGTGTGGAAGGATGAATCACTCTACAGTGGAATGCCAGTACAAGAAGAAAAGTCTGGATGAGCCTGAGCAGTATGGCCCCTGGTTGAGAGTAGAATTACAGCAACTATCCCAGACTCTCTTTTCCTAGATTCAGTCAAGGATAAGGTCCCAGCTGAAGGACAGTCAACCCAAGAAGCGTTGGGTGATATTAATCTTGAGCTAGCAGGTTCGCCTAGTCTCCTAATTGCTCATCTCCTCAAATGGACCTTGACATTGTTATTTCTGGCCAGATAGATCATGGTGAAGAAGATAAGGAAGGAGAGTCCCAAGAATACTGAGAGAAGAGATGAAGAAGTGCTGGGATCAGATTTTGTAGCAGATACTCCTCAAAAGGAGTGTAGTATAGGAAGTAAAATTCCTTTACTAACATGAACAGACTTGGATGAGGAAAGATCCTTAGAGGCAGCAGCTGGGACTCCCTCCTTAGTCTGGGGAAGAACAACAGAGCCTAGATCCCCCTGGATTCGAGAGATCAGGAGTAAGAGGAAGTAGTGGAGAGAAGAGAAAATATTATCAGATGGAAGACTGGGTTATAGCTTTCGACAACTTCAAAAGTGAGTCCTCAAAAAAGCTAAATTAGATAAGGAGGTTCCCTGCAATGTGGAGGATTCAATCAGTAAGATAATGGAGGAAGCGGCTTCAAAGAATAAAAACAAAGTCCAGACAGGTTAGACTTCAGGCAGTAAAAGGATCATTTTCAAACAGAGAGAAGGAAAGGCAGTTTTTAATCTTGGAGAAGGAGCAGTTCCTAAGAAGAATCTGGAAATCAAGGTAAAGAAGTCCAAAAAACATAAGTCTCAGGTGGCCAAATCTCAGAATGCTGAGAAAGAGGTTCATGACTCTTCTGTTCTAAAGGATATCTTAGAAAGGGCAGACCTTGCGGGAGAGCAAGGCTGCCTATTCAAATGAGTTGCCTTAGTTTGAACTGTAGGGGTTTGGGTCGACCCCTAGCAGTTACTTGGGTTAAGGACTTGATTCAAAAGTTCAGACCTGAGATGGTTTTTCTATAGAGACCCACAGGACCAAGGAAGAGATGGGCCTGTTTTTTAGTAAATTTCCTATTTACTTAGGGGAGGTAGTGAGCAGTTTAGGTAGAAGTGGAGGTCTAGCCTTCATGTGGAAGGCTGACCTAGAGGTGAATCTCATCAACCTCTCCCCTCATCATATGGATTATGTAATTTCTCTTCCAGAAGGTATTAAGTTTCATTTCTCTGGGATTTACGGTTGGACTGACTAGAGACTGAAATACTTGACCTGGAAGCTCATCTCTACCGCTAAAGAGACAAGTGGAACTCCCTTGGATACTAGCTGGGGATTTTAATCAGATTTTGTATGCAAATGAGAAGACAAGAGGTAGAACAAAACAGGAATCAGAGATGGAACCTTTTAGGCAGGTGGTGAAGGACTGCAATCTACATGACGCGGAGTTCTTTGGGGACCCCTTTACCTTCACTAACTGTCAAATTTTGCAATATAATTCTCATAGCAGACTTGATAGAGTCCTTTTCTGTAAAAAGGTTTTGGATATCTTTCCTAACCTAGCAGTGGAGCACCTTCCCCGGGAGAACTCTGATCATTGTCCATTACTTATCAGATTCTTCGGTAAGCATTTCTCCCAAACTGAATTTTCAGATATGAAAATATTTGGAGTACAGAGGAAAAGTGCAAAGAAATTATCCTGGAGGTTTGGGAAAAGGAATCCTTCTCCTTGCCTCAAAAACTCGAAGAATGTGCAAAAAAGCTAGCTGATTGGAAGGGATGGACTCTAGGAAAAATAAAATGGAAAAAAGCTCAGAAAAAGAAAGAATTAGCTTCAGTTACTAGAAATATTTTTCTCTAGGAGCAGTAGCTAATAGGAAAAGGTTGTTGTTGGAGATAGAACTCATGTCCCTCAAGGAGGAAATATATTGGAAACAAAGGGCTCGTGACAAGTGGATTGCTGTGGGTGACAAGAACATCAGGTTTTTCCATTCTAAGGCCTCGGGAGCCAAAAGGTCAAACTGCATTTTTGGGCTAGAAAATAAGGAGAAACAGATGCAGTATAACTGGAAGGAAATAGAATTTACTGCAAGAGATTATTTTGAGAATCTTCTGTCCTCTACAAATCCAGATATCAATCCTTGCTTCACGACTGCAGTTGAAGGTAAACTGGAGAGGATTTCTGTAGAGCAGTTAAATAACCCTTACTCTAAGGAGGAAGTGGTCGAAGCAGTGAAGGCTTTGGGGGCTGACAAATCCCCAGGACCAGACGGATTCAACGGTAAGTTTTTCAAATCCCACTGGACTACTGTTGGCAATCATGTAATAGATGAGGTCCTAAAGGTGCTTAGGGGGGACAGATGCCTAGGAATTTTAATGACTATGTGATAGCTTTAATTCCAAAAGAGAAAGGGCGGGTAGACATCAGTAAGTTTAGACCCATAGATTTATGCAATTTCGTCTATAAAATTGTATCAAAAGTGTTGGCTATAAGAGTTCAAGATATTTTGCCTAAGCTGATCTCTAGTAATCAGGCAGGGTTTGTTAGGGGTAGACTCATAACGGATAATGTTATCCTAGCAGGGGAGTTGCATCATTTCTTAGAAAATAGTCAAGCAAAAAAAAGAGGATTCTTTGCTCTCAAAACTGACCTTAGCAAAGCTTATGATAGAATTGAGTGAAAGTTTCTTGAGAGAACTCTTATAGCTATGGGATTTCCTCAAATCTGGCTGAGGCCAGTGATGAAATGTGTAACTTCGGTGAACTGTGCAATCCTGGTTAATGGAGCCCCTGGGCAGTTTTCAAGCAAACTAGAGGGATAAGACAAGGAGATCCCTTGTCTCCTTTCTTGTTTATCCTAGTGCAAGAAACCCTTTCCTCTTACATCAACAAGCTGGATAAAGAAGGAGAGTATAGGGGTATCAAGCTCACTAAAGAAAGCCCTGCTATTACTCACCTAGCTTTTGCAGATGACATCATCTTTTTTGGAGTTGCACTCCAAAAATGTCTCTAAGATACAATATGTGCTAAACAATTTCCTCACATCCTCAGGCCACAAAATGAACCATGACAAATCAGAAATCAAATTCAGTCACAAACTTATCCCCAGCCTAAAAAAGCAGCTATCTGATATCCTCACCATCCAAGAGGTTCCTAATCTGTCCAAGTACCTAGGACTCCCTCTGAAACTAGGCAGAAACAAATCAGAGCTTTTCAAATACCTTCTTAGTACTATCCAAAAAAGAATCTCCTCGTGGGTTAAGCCCGTGTCTCAAGCAGCTAGGTCAATAATGGTGACTAGTGTGCTTCAGTTTATCCCTTGCTTCTCAATGTCCTGGTTTCAACTCCCCAAAATATCATTTCCAAGATTAATTCAATGAATATTTCTGGTTTCTGGTGGGGAGGTTTTAAAGGATCCCAGCCTATGCATTGGATAAAATGGAGAAAATTTGCAACCCTTTGAAGAAGGTAGTATGGGTTTAGAGAAGTGAGAGAGAAAGGATTTTCAATAAGGCTATGTTAGTTAAACAACTCTGGAGATTGCTTTCTGAGAAAGAGCCTCTAGCTGCTGTTACAATGAAAAGCCTTTGCTACCCTAGATCCTGTTTAAGAGAAGCAAGAGAAAATTATAGAGCTAGTCCCATATGGAAAGCGTTTGCTCCTAACATCAAATATTTGAATTTGGGAGCGAGGAAAACAGATAGGATATGGCAACTCTACCCTTTTCTGGAATACACCTTGGATTCTTAAAGATGGACTCTTCAAAGTCCAAGCTTGTAGACCCCAAAACAGCCCCCCCCCCCCCCCCCCCCCCCCCTCTATGAGAGTCTCTAAGGTTCTCACTGATGACAAGACTAACTGGAACATGGCCAAACTAAATAGTCTTGTCCCCCTTTGGAAAGAGATATCATCCTCTCCATTCCTATAGATACTACCTCCTCTGATAAGTGGGCTTGGCACTTCAACAATAACCATGAATACATAGTTAAATCTGGTTATGCCCAAATAATCAGAACCTATGATTCTGGTCACAGTTCTAACCCAAACTTAAGCCACAAAATCTGCTCCAAAACTCTCCCTAGTATATGTACCCCGGGAGCCAAATTAAACCTCTGGAAGTTCTTAAACAACATCACTCCCTGCCAGAGCAATATAGCAAGAAGGATAGGAGGAAGCACGGTTTATTTTTTCTGTGGTGCTCAGGACACCCTCTCCACTGTTTTTTTCTCTGTTGTGCTGTCAAGGAGATTGGGATAACCTGATCAACACTAAAGACATTCCAGAAGGGGAAAGTGCCTTGGTAATAGACTGGTTCATCAAGGCTTCTGCTTCCTGGGGAAGAAAGAAATGTCTAGGGTGGCAAACCTGATGTGGGTCATTTATGCTGCAAGGAACAAATGCAAACATAATAATGATCTAGCTTGGTGGTCGGTTATTGAGCAGAATATAACAATTACTGACGCTTATGAAAATTATATGCACTCACATAAGCAGGTGCAATCTATACAACTAGGAAGGAGGGAGAATCCAGGAATCTCAATTCTGTAACCTGGTGTATAAGGAAGAGCTTAGGCGGATGCTTGAAATTCGGAAGCCTCATCAGGGATGAAGAAGGAAGACCAATTCTAGCTTTCAACAAGATGATCACTAGCACCTCTCAAGTGCAAATGGCATACATAACAGCAGGAAAAATGGCTATGGAACTTGCACTCTGTGTGGGCAGCTATAGCATCTGTTGTACGAATGTTTTGTCTTGGTTTAAGGAGTTATGTCTCTCGAATATGAAGTCCAAAGACCAAAAGAAGAAGAAAGAAAGTGAGGCTTTAAAAGTTTTGATTAGAACTTTTGATAAAGTGGAGTAGATAGATGTTTCAAATTCTGAACACTCCCAACTATTTTGGTGGCAAATCTGTATAATGCCTCTTTTTTTGATGTTAAGATATGGAAAGGGGAAGATATCCCATTAGAATTAGAGCAGCATGCTCATTAGACAATGATAGTGTAGACTGAAACTAGCGTGTAAGGGTGAAGGAAACAATTTATATCAAAAAAGAAAAAATATCATCCTTCTCGGCCTAATTGGCTGTTACTCGACAACGTAACACTGGTCGTCTCCACCCAAATCGGGAAAGAAGAAATCCTGCTACTCTCTCAGTCTCTCTCCACATGGACTCGTCGTTACTTCGTCTTCCCCGACTCCCCAACGGTGCAGTTCATCTAAGATAACCAAATGCAGAATCTTATCGCTTATTTTCTCTTTTCCTCATGACCATAATCTCATATGCCCCTGCAGTATCTACCTCCTTCCCACTATCCTCCCCCTTCTCTGCCCAACACTCCTCCCTGTTCTACCTACCCGCCGCCGCCGCCACCACCACCACCACCTCCAAACCCAGATCTCTAATTTGCGCTAAATCTTCAGCCTACACTTCCCCCCACCGACGTCCCACCACCTGCATACGCTCGTAATTCCCCAGACCAGACACTTCTTACTCTCCTCCGGCAAAGGAAGACCGAGCAAGCTTGGCTGCTGTACACCCAAATCGAATCCACACACCTCCCTTCCTCCACTTGCCTAAGCCGCCTCGTCTCCCAGCTCTCCTACCAAAACACACAAGAGGGCCTAACACGCGCCCAGTCCATCATCACCCGCCTCCGCAATGACGACCTTCTCCGCCGTCTGGATGCCAACTCACTTGGCCTCTTGGCCGTATCCGCCGCGAGAGCCGGACATACCCAGTACGCGCACGCAGTGATAAAATCCATGCTTAGCTACAACTACCTCCCACATGTCAAAGCCTGGAGCGCTGTCATCAGCCGCCTGGCTGCCGCAGGGGACGACGGACCATTGGAGGCTATAAAGCTGTTCTACGTCGTCATGAGACGGGTCCGTAAGGTCGAGACAGCTGGTGACTCTAGGCCCGACACAGCGGCTTTTAACGCAGTGCTGAATGCCTGCGCGAATCTCGGGGATGTGAGGAGGTCTTGAAACTGTTCGACGAAATGCCCAAGTGGGGTGTCGAGCCTGATGTTCTTACTTATAATGTTTTGATCAAGCTTTGTGCGAAGGCTGGGAGAAAGATCTGATTGTTTACGTGCTTGAATTGTTGCTTGAGAGAGGCATTGAGCCGTGTGCTACCACTTTCCATTCTCTGGTCGCTGCGTATGTAGGGTTCCGGGATCTAGGGACAGCGGGAGAAGTTGGTCCAGGCAATGCGAGAGGGGAGGAAAGATGTATGCAAAATACTTAAGGAGTTGAAGTCGGAGAACGTAATGATGATTCAGACTCTGATGAGGAAGAGGACGAAGAAGATGAAGAGGAATATGAGACAGAATACGATGAAGTGTTCAAGCAGTTACTTCCTAATTGGGCGAGAACAGGAGACGATTCCGCTGTAATAACTCAAGCCCCGTTGTTACCCAAACGGTATCCTCCCGATTCTCGAATCTACTCCACCCTAATGAAGGGCTATATGAAGGCAGGGAGAGTGTCTGATACAGTGAGGACATTGGAAGCAATGAGGCACCAAAAGGATGTAAAGAGCCAACCAGACCATGTATCCTATACCACTGTGATCTCGGCTTTCGTGAAGGCGGGATCTATGGATAGAGCCCGCCAAGTCCTAGCTGAGATGTCAAGAATAGGTGTTCCAGCTAACCTGGTCACTTACAACATTCTTTGAAAGGCTACTGTAATCAGTTGCAAATTAGCAAGGCCAAAGAGTTGATGCGTGAGATGGTTAAAGCTGGGATTTTGCCTGACGTGGTCTCGTATAATACTATGATTGATGGGTGTATATTGGGAGAAGATAGTTCCGGTGCTCTTGCATACTTTAACGAGATGCGAGCTAGAGGACTCGCTCCTACAAAGATAAGCTATACCACTTTGATGAAGGCATTTGCACTGTCAGGACAACCAGGGTTGGCTCAGAAAGTGTTTGATGAGATGTTGAAGGATCCGAGGGTTAAGGTTGATCAAGTGGCTTGGAATATGTTGGTCGATGGGTATTGTAAGTTAGGTTTGATAGAAGCAGCAAAGAAAGTGGTTGAGAAGATGAAAGAGTATGGTTGTCATCCAAATGTTTCTACTTATGGTAGTCTGGCGAATGGGATTGCATTGTCACGGAAGCCTGGTGAGGCATTGTTGCTTTGGAATGAAGTGAAGGAGAGGTGTAAGGTGAAATTAGTAAAAAGGATGAGGAGGAATCAGGAGGCGACTTCGATTCAAACTCATCTGCGCCTCCACCACCACCAATAATACCAGATAAGGAGTTGTTAGAGACATTGGCTGACATTTGTGTCAGAGCAGCGTTCTTCAGAAAAGCTTTAGAAATTGTGGCTTGTATGGAGGAACATGGGATACCGCCTAATAAGAGAAAGTATAGTAGGATTTATGTGGAGATGCATTCAAAGATGTTCACCAGCAAGCATGCTTCAAGAGCAAGGCAAGATCGAAGAAGGGAGAGAAAGAGAGCAGCCGAGGCATTTAAGTTCTGGTTAGGGTTGCCCAACTCTTACTATGATACTGATTGGAGCCTTTGAATCTGTTCAAGCAGGGAGGTGAATTCCCATCAAAATGACTTGTGAAACCAATAACCACTGAAGATTCTGGGAACCATATGTAGATGGCGCCCCCAAAAGTACGGATATTCCATTGTACGAGTCAATTTATACACTGAACCTTGTAAAGGATGAAAATATACTATCTAATTTAGTTATCTGCCTTATGCATATGTATAGGCTCCATTAAAAATATACAGTTACTGCTCACGTCAAATTTCTTTTCTCACTCGTCTTTTACGTGACTGAGAACAAAGCAAAGGTTCATCCGTTAGTCTAGCCTCTGGATCTTGATGATTGACTCCGTGAATATGAAGATGACAGCACCTGAGGAAGAAGATTAATGTCAATCAGCATTGCCGGTTATGGTTACTTTATCAAGAAGATTGATAGTTTCTTGTTTCCAGCATTTATGAAATCAGAAATATGATCATGGAAAGACGAGACACAAATCTTGTCGCAATCTCAGATTCGAAGAACTATCGGAGGTGAAGTGATATATATGACCTGGTACATACGAGGCCCCTTCTTGATGAGATAACCTACGCTGTTCAAGTTATCAACAAAGGTCTCCAGATCTGGGACTCTGAGACCAATCCGATCAGCCAGACTATATATCTCCTGCACGGGGTAGAAGGATTTATAAATGATCTGATGGTTTCAATATTCAAAACCCAGTAACAGCTTTATATTCTGATGGAAGGATTCATACTGAAATTGAGAACAGATCCTTCTGGTCTAGCTCCGATTGCTTGTTCAGGGCATTCAAGAATCTCTTCGCTTCTTTCTGTTGGCTCATCCCGCCACTCCTAGTGAAGTCCACAGTACCATTTTCATCTACACACTTATCGTACAAAGATTCTTTCATGATCTCAACCACATCCTGCAAAGCAATATAACTATTTGTCAGCCTGCGTAAGTTACCATATGAAGTTGTCTTGTTGATGGATCTGCAACATGGCCAACAATTCGTGGCCTTCTCGTTCAATCATAGTACAGTTAAGTAAAGTCAGGTGATTTTGATGAAGGGTCTAGCATGGCCATGGATAATATAGATGTAACACATCCGTAGCTTGTACGAACAACTTTTGCTGAAAACATACAAACACTGATAACTTATTTCCACTTATAGAAGCATATTTGTTCGAATAGCAAAACCATCAACTCAAAATAAGCCAGTCAATCCACCCAGCTTGATTACCATGGCATCTTGATCTGTTATTTCTTCTCTCAGATCCACTCTTGCTCGGGCTTCAGCCAGCCTAACCAGGCTTTCTAACTGCCTCGCAGTTATAGGGGTACCATCAGCGGAAGTGCTACGATCTCTCAACTTCAAATAGAAGTTCTGCAAGATGTCAGCTGCTGATTGGTCATCCTGATTAGAACATAACCTAATATAAGTTGCCCATACAAGTTTCAGAAAGTTCTAATAATATATGCTTTCATACGATATGAATAGAAATGGAAGAAAAAATATCTGGTGAGGTCACCTTGGGAAGACGTATGTTCTTGCATATGCAATGTATTTTCTGAGAAGAGGGCCTGGTAATGGGGCAAAATCACTGTCCTGCTTAGGATCAAGTCTCAGCCGTGATACTAAACTGCCGTGTCTTGTTCGTATATCAACCTCTCCAGCTGTATGTGAAGCTGCAAATCAGGCGAATCCAATTATGAAGCCACATTGGTAAACTTGCTGTTGTATAATCAGTCTGTCCTCGTACCTGTGCATAATCTTTTAGCTGCTGGTGAATGCGCCCCATTTCCAGAATGAAGCTGCAAATGGCACATCCTCTAAATCAGTTTTGTCAATTAGTTCACCTACAACTTCAAGGATTAATTGAAACACCCAGTCGTGCCTATTGGACTACATTGTAGCCCAAAATCTCCATTACAGGGAAGCATATTTACACGGTGACATGACAAGATAGAAACTGGAGCATGCCGTCAATTTGTTACTAAAGACTCGCTCAGAAACAAGAATTTGGGTGCTTATATCTTCCCCTCTACAATATCTTTATTTAAGAAGCTATAATAGAGGCATTTTGGAATTTTAGCACCCATCATGGCTGAAAATTGATGTTCTTCAAAGTATGGCCTTTACATCTGACCTTAGTACCGTCCCTTGAATAGTACATTGCAGATGCAAAGTTTGACATTAACTAGAGATGAAAATCAAAAGTTACTATAAGGCCGCAAGTTCCACAGGCTCGAATGGAAAATATTCTTCAACACGAGTGTTTATATGATCATACCAACTATAATGGTTACATAACGGGCAAGAGAGCGCAAGAAGGAAACTTGAGCCCATAAGCAGCATTAGCAGTAAAGAAGCTCAACCATCACGTCTATTTTTTGAGAAAACGTTTTGCTTCTTCTGACTGCTATTTATGACGCACTGGATAGGAACAAGAGAGGAGCTAATGACAGGGTCCTGGTGCATTTGGAAATCTTTGTTCTTACAATATCTATAATCCACTAGAAATTAGAATAAGATATTTCATGGGCCGGGCTAACAAATAATATCCAAGCCAGTTATCCAATATAATGGTTAAGATGCAACCACGTCAAGATTCTAAAGATAGAGCAATGATAATGGCATTTAATTCGGGATGGAGATATTGATTATTCCAGACTTGCCAAAGCCACTTACTATCACAAAAGAATAGAAGTTATAGAAGTAGAACTGCAGGCTTGATTCTTATTAGAGAGAGAGAGAGAGAACAAAACCAAGCTATTCAATTAAATACAACTTACTAGCATGATATGTTCCGAGACACGCTTGTCTAGTAGCTCATCGGGTTTATCCAGCAATATAAAGACCAAATCAAACCGTGAGAGAAGTGCAGCACTCATCTTCAAGTTCTCATTCACAGTTTTTGCACGGCTACAGAAACAATCAAAGACAATTAGTGCTAAAGAGGCAGCAACCGTAGAGAACACTTAAACATACTTAGATATTACGAGTTTGGAAAATTACAATGACAGTTATACAATATAAATATGAGTACCAATAGCGCAATACAGTACAAACAATCAGGTTCAGAATTTTGGCATACTCTTCGGAAAATAAATTGAGATAACAAGCAGGGACTAAACTGATAAGAGAAGGCTAAACTTCTTACTGGTAACATTTATCTGGTCTGTATTGCACTATTGCTTATGAACGTACATACAAAACAAAAGTGCAAAAGTAAAGGAATAAACTGGATGGTGAAAAACGAAAACCAGAGAAATAGCATTAGAAATTTACTTGTAGTGACCATCAACAGGGTTTGCTGCAGCCAATATAGAAGTGCGTGCGGATAAACTCGCAATTAGCCCAGCTTTAGCAACAGAGACGCATTGTTGCTCCATGGCTTCAAGCAGTGCCTATGGAACAAAGTTGTGAATGGAGTCGTTAGGAGATTATCAGATGATATTGTAGATTTATCATATGACTGAAAAAAAGTATTCTCCATTGTTAAAAAGAACCAATAAGTACTGTACACCTGATGTTCAGCAGACATTTATCAAACTCATCAATGCAGCACAGTCCACGATCAGCAAGCACAACAGCACCTGCAGGAAATTAACGAATGAGAAGCATGGATATGTTTGACTTTGAGATACTTGCTACTCTTGAGTAATAGAAGGCATCCGAAGCAAACCAAAAGACAGGAGTCGACTGCTCAATTTAGATTCAAAATCCAGAATAAGAAATATATATACCAAACATTATAATCAGTCATTCATATCATGCATGAAATCATCTATAATAAAATGCATGCGGACAGAAACCTTGATCCGCTGGTATGATACATCATTTAACATCACATGATGACAATCAAGATAGAATAATGGAGAGTTCTGTAAATCAACTTACAGATTGATAGGGTGGACTTATTCGAAAGTTTAGAGAGAAAATCCAGACAAATCAAAAATAAAGAAATCAAACGGGAAAAAAAAAGAAAACAGATTTAGGTGAATGACTTAAGTACCAGCCTCAAATGCATAATCGTTGGTCATGCGATCCTTGACAACAGCCACAGTTAGGCCAGCATTGGTAGTCGCATTTCCACATACATAGACACCTCGTGGTGAAATCACAGACGCAGCTTGGAGCAGTTGACTCTTGCCCAACCCAGGATCACCTAGACATAGTGCAAGTATCAATTAATCCCAGTCTGCCTTTTTGACACATGTTCTTCATTAATCTCTAGGCTCTAACATCAAAGACCTATACCTAAAGAGATAGTCCTCATTCTCTCTCTTTCACAAGCAAGGAAAATATTTCTTCAAAACCATTTTCAAGTGGCTCCAAGTAAATGATGAGGCATACCAACAATGATCACATGAATATCCCCTCGGACTGGTACTTTATTCTGGTCCATTGAATTCTTTCGAACACCTCCAAATAATGCCAGTGCGATTCCAGCTGTCCATAGCAGAAGCCAGCCATATCAGCATATTAATATTCTGCTTCATCTTTAGCAAGACTATAGCAATATCTGCTTTGAGGTAATATTAGTTTCTTATCTAATAATCAAGACTAACTCTAACACCGCAACGGAAGTTATTAGATGACACAAATATCATACCGACCTGATCCCTATCTTAAACCACCAAAAAGATATCTTCTAATTCTTGAAACTGTTTGGTTGTGATAAAGGAAAGGAAAGCATCTTCTCTATACACTAGAGTCAAAACTTCTTTTTAGAATAACCACAAGATCCAACTTCTAGATGCAAAGAATAATGTTCCGTATATGTGCCACATTGTATATGTTAAGTATGTGATAAAAAACACAAAGTTTTGAAAACTGGCATATTAACAAGTTAAGGCACACAATGATAATATTCAGAGGAAGATGTTTCTTTTCAGAGCTTGAGACAAATGTCTAATCATTGAGGAAGAAAAGGTTTTAACCATGATTTTCAATGTATCCACCAAAGATTATTTCTGGCAGCTTATGCTAAAACCCAAGGAAATAATTCCACAGTTTGATCTAGAAAGTGGACTGAGATATAGTAGTAAAGTGGAATGCAGTTCAACAAGCACATCAAGAAAACTCATAAGTACAGGAATACCTTTCACTAGTTCATGACCATAGATAGAAGGACAAATTGATTGAATAAGTTGACGGAAGGCATCAGAACCATATTCCTCCTTGAACTTCACAATGAAAGTCAGATCCCGTGGAGTAAATGAAAATAGGTCTGACATCTCCATTACTCTGGCATCAGTATTGGGATCTTGTAAATCCTCCAGCATTTGCAGCTTTGAGTTCTTTACAGAGATTGCTTCCAGGTATAAATAGTACAATCCTTGAGATTTGCTTTTAGACTTTCCTGAAAATAAACTTAAATATGTTACCCGATCACCGTGGGTTAGACATCCATTTCAGTATAACGACGATTAATGATACACCACTGCAGTAAATGGTCAAGTTTTCAACAAGACCGGATAATGAGAGAGTTGCAATTAAGTCATGATCATCATTACTTTCAGGAACCCTTACATGAAAGTGGTTTTCACAGATCCAAAAGAACCGCATTGGCATTGATATTTTCCCTTTATAAGAGTCATCTCATGTACTGTTGTTTACACACATATTGATAGCATGTACTACAAGCCAGATTGTTATCCATGACTAAGTCAAGGGAAATAAAACTTAAAAGCTAACCTCATAGACCACATTTAACTCATTGTGATATGTAACAAGACAGACCAACTGGGACGAACAAGCGGGGCTACTCTTATGATGGGCTTAGTGATTCAAGAAATGTAACACGATAGAACACAATGGTGATACCAATATCAGGTAAACAGTTTCACCTTCTCAAACCAAACTTTGGTACCTATTCAAGACTACCTATACTTTTGAAGAAGTTATCATAGAGGGTTTTCATCCTCTATTATTGTCAGATATAGGGACATTAACAATTAGTCCCCTTCTAGTCAAGGTAACATTGCCTGCTTTTGACTCCTAAATCTGCTCTGGAAGGGTATACTACCCTACTAAAAACTTTGTACAAGTAAACAATGTCATTTATTTAAGCTTAGACCTGTAGAAATGCATAATAAACAAACAATACCTCCTCCAAGATCCATGTAGTTATTTATTTGTCTTATAATCCCCACAACTGTGACAACATCCCCGGGTATGCAAACATCAACAAGATCTTCCGTCAGCTCACATTCAACTGTACGAGGAACCCGGCCTTCTTCATGATTTTCAGACTTCAGTTGCTCCTGTATCCTGGGAAAGACAATTTATAAATGGTGTCATGAACAAATTGTACGTTTCCATGTCCTCCAAGTTATTCACAGCCATCAATTTTGGTTCTACCTGATAAGCAGTACAAGATGGACCCAACTATAGCTAGACAAGACAGCGTTATACGGAATATACCTTATTTTCTGAAAATCAATTGGATGAGCAGTAGACCTAATGGGAGTAAATGTTCGGCTTTACAACACTGCATTAGACATTTAGATGGTGGGGCAAATTTTCCATCCGGAAAGGAACGGATTATATCAGCTCCACACTGAGAGCATCTAAAGGTCATCTGAAGGACAAGAGGCTTCACTGTGCTAACCTTCACAACTGTACCACGTATTGATACAAGTCTATCTGCCACACCCAATGAGATAACATATGTATCATTGGGTGGAAGTTGATGGGATATGCATCAATGAGAGGGCAAATGATCTTAAAAACCATAATGTACCAATATAAGCTGCTTTCAGATTCCTCAAAGCAAGCAAAGATTCGGGATAATTGTGTAATCTAATGTTAATCTTGGCATTCATGTATAGTTCTTATCCTTGGACAATATAACCTGAAACAAGTGTATTATAAGTATAACATGAGGATCTGATAAAATGAACAATTATCATGTAGAGCAAGATACCATATGCAGAGCAGCACCCATGCAAGAGAGAGCTTCTTTTGGACTTTCTTCCAGTTTCAGGTAAAGGACCTCAAGCTCACATATATTTCGGAACTGCTGAAAATCAAGTGGCAGCCAGAACAAGCCATCTTCATCTTTCACCTGTTCATTAAATTCAGCAGTAGAACACTTTGATATCTAGGATCTGAAGAAAGATGGGAACAGTCACCTGGGCAGACACAATTTTGGGGACAAACAAGCCAATTTTTGAAGTGGATTCTTTGGGAAGTGAACATCATTTCTTTCATTGTACGTCCAAATAACGAAGCTAAAGGATCCCTAACTTCATTTCTGACTTAGCTACGACCAAACATTGTAGTACAGTTGGGGTCCAGTTCGAACCGCGAAACTCAACACCAAACCATGCATTATGTTCTAAGGGTGAAATTCTATACTTCTTGATGGCAGAAGCTGAGTCACCAAGTTGAGAGCTAGTTTTATAAGAGCCCAGTGATGGGGCCAAATGCTCAACTATTAAAGGGGAGGAAAATATTATTTTAAACTGCATTTTTGTGTGAATTACTTTTACCGTTGTCATGTAAAATAATCTATCCACGCGTTAGTTTACATAGGCACTCCTGATCTGTTTGCTGTTCCATTCTCTTATCACGTGGTAGCTGCTCGCATAGGTTTTTATGTGCAATATACTGATTTGTTGGCAACATATCTCTCTCCCTATAATCGCTGATTGTTAATTTTGAGGCTCGAACTACCTGCCTAAAAGCTATTGAGAAAAAACAGCGGAAACAGTTTCAACTCGTTTTTTCCATGTGACTTTACTTCTATTATGCCGAAGAAAGGATCTCTGGAAGGCGAGTAATATGGACAGATCTAACGGAAATCCATAACCATAGCGGATGAATTTCGCATTCCAGTAAGGGTTAACCACATCCGGAGAAGATAAACAGGTTTATAGAGCTACAGAGAGGGAGAGACCTGCGAGAGGAAACATCCTCCCCGTTGAGTAGCGAAGAAGCAGGCAAGCGTATAGATGAGAACGTATTTCCAATCTGTGAATGAGATATCGATCCCGGGGAAATACGTCTCCCATATCGCGCCAACTTCAAAGCGCTCGTCAGAGACTGCCGTAGACGGATGTTGCTTCATCCTCGTCATTATGCTTTCTCCGCCCATTCCGAACATCTTTTTTTATTTGGTCAACCTCACCGCCCGTCTTTCGCCTCTATCTCTCGCGACTCGCCTCTATGAACTCTACTGGACTCACTGGGAGTGTTCTGGCGGGAAGTATTAATCGTCGAGAGGGAGATTTAATGGCAGGAATGAATTGGTTTCAAACTCTGTTTGAAGGACCCATGCGTGCTGCACACTGTGTAATTAAGAAAGGTAAACCCGACTACCCGCTGATGAAAATGTATACATCTCTTTTATATTTATAAAAAAAGTATACATTTAATTTTAAAAAAACCGTACTAAATATTCTATTTAAAGTATATTGAGAAAAAAACCGGTAATAGTTAGTATAATGATGAGAACTATGAACATAATCTAATAAGGGTAATATAGACATTCATCATTTTAAACAAAACTATTTTTATGTATAGTTATGTCGTACGTGTAATTATGATGCTATGTACTACGCGTAATTATAATGTTGTGTGATATATAGTTTTGTTTTATTTAAAACCTTTTTTACCAGTAATATCAGTTCAAAAAACATAGGGAAAATTACATCGTCCACCCATGATGTTTGGCGAAATTACACAGCCCACCCACGAGGTTTCAAAATTACTTTGTCCACCCATGTGGTTTCCACAATTTTACATCCGGCAACTTTTCTAATATTTGATCAACTTAAAAGATGGTTAAATGATATCCAAATTTGATGAAACTTTACATGGACGATATTAAAGTGTTATATTTTGGTAAAATGTGAAATCCAATGTTTTTTAAGCTCATATATGATATGTGGGACCCGATGAACATGTCTCATATTTCATTGGGTCCCACAGGTCATATATGGCCTTAAAAAACTTTGGATTTGGCATTGAACAAAAATATAACACCTTAGCATCGTCCATGTAAAGTTTCATCAAATTTGGATATCATTTAACCATCTTTTAAGTTGATCAAATATTAGAAAAGTTGTTGGATGTAAAATTGTGGAAACCCATGGGTGGGTAAGTAATTTTTGAAACCTCGTGGGTGGGCTGTGTAATTTCACCAAACGTCATGGGTGGGCGATGTAATTTTCCCAAAAACATAAATGAAAACTAGTAAACCAACAAATCTCCCTTACAACAACATGACAAGGAGTGAGATAAACTATAAGCAGACAATTCGATTCCACCACCAACAATCCACACCCCAACTGCTGCCCTAGACCCACATCACACGACACTACTCAGACCTCTGCCATATTGAGGAGCTTGAGACAGCATCCCGCCACGGGGCTGCCCTCATAAGAGCTCCCTCTACAACTTCTTGCACCATCTCCCCTAACCACCACGATCACCCACCCCACCGCCCAACCCGCATCAATATTAACCCTATCCAACATTAACCATCTTTCTACTCCTTCAAAGTTCCCAGAAATGATGAACATACTCCAAAGCCCCCTTAAAAGCAATATGAAAACCTCCCTTTATCAATGCAGCAGATCATTCCTATCCCACTAAATAGCCCAAAATCAAACTACAAAGGTAGTCAATGCACCGCTATCCACCTGACTAACCAACCTGTCCAACTAGCAATCTATAGCCTAGACCCTTCCCCACAAAGTGGCAAAGAGGACCATTTCTCCTCCCAACACCAAGCTACACATTTAGGACATGAAACAAACATGTGATGCCAGTAATCTCACCCACCACATAAGAAGCAAGACCAAGCCCCTAACGAGCAATATTTGCCCAACAACAAGACCCTCGTGCCATAGCCTGTAACACCCCTAATCCTAAACCTGTAATAATGTCGCAAGTCGTAGCATAATAAATAACATTCGCAGCGGAAATTAAAACTATATCCTTGGTGTTACACGCTGTTACTCACCCTTGTGTAGTACAAGGCATCCTTACTCCTTCCAACAACTTCAACTCCTCACGCTGTGATGAACAAGATACTGAGCACCCTTAATATTACAAACCAAATCCAAACTAAATGAGCAACTAACTGAATACAACAAACTCCAAAATACAGTACATGATAAAACTACAAAGTGTTTATTAAAAACACATCAGCTACCCTGTTTCCCCGCACTCCGGCTTGTGTCTTCAATCAATAACCTGAAATGTTTTGCCCATTGAAGGGCTCAGCAATCGAAATGCTGGTATGCTAATGTAGTCCTAAGTCATCTAGATTCCTTAAGTCGTTTTAGCCATCTTGATATTAGATTTTTTACATGAAATACCAGTTTACAATAATAACAGTAATAACTGTAAATGCTAAACAAACACATAACAGTTCACCTGCAAATCACATCACATAATAGTAAACATCAACCAGATATCAAACACCAATAATCCATAACAATAACCAAACAAGATACGCGTATTAATGTACTTGTTAGTTGGCCACCTGGCCCTTATCCTTTAAACCAACTACTTAAACTTTCCAGTTAAATTCCACCTTAGGCGTCATGTTAAGACAACCCTTAATAACTTAATAATGGACAATAGTCCCCTGGGTTCCAATGGAACCGTTACCAGCTGACCTTATGGCCCTGGATAATTATTTTGACCAATCCGGTCGAACCTGTGAACCAACGGTAGTGCCCTCCGCCATCGTCGAATGTGGATAATGGATTCCCTTGAGTGACTCCCCATAGAAGTCTCTCGTAGTGATCACGATGCGCAACCAGAAAGTCAAAACATTCTGGATTCCTCTCTCTATAAGTTAGCCCTTTAGTCAGTGATACAATATCCAATCCTTGAGTTAAGACTATAACAGTTGACCATCAGTTAGGCTTAAAAATACCTAAAGGTCAGTTAGTCTTGTTCCAGTTTAGATGTATAAACTTCCAGTCATAAGACGTTCGCGTAAAATAAAACGCAATGGTGTTGAGCAATACACTATACAAGATAAGATGCATAAATCACAGATATCGCTCTTAGCAATTAAACACACAATCTGGACCTTAGGAAAATCCTTAGGACATTCAGACCACACAATTAACATACCGTTCACCGTGATAACTGCTAGCTTGACAAATTCACGTTCAGTAATTCCTTCCCGTACGCTGTTATGTATACATGCAATACCGGGTAGCATTAATATAACTATTTGCTGAATACTATAGTACTGTCACTACAGAACTAATACTCGTAGTATACTAACCCTGTATGTTCTTTATTTTCTCCCTGTTATTTTACAGTGGCTCGAGGTAGTTCAACAATTCGTTATTTTATGTGATATCCACATGTGATAATGAAATTCCATTTTATGGTATATCTTCATCTCATTAATTATATGCTCATAATTGTTCCCACTTATTCCACCTTATATAATTTGGTTATCTTTATTATAACCACAATTATTTTATAAACTTTATATTATACTCCATAATATACCATATTACTTAATTTTAATTCCTTTCTTTATTAAATTACAAAACCAACCTTATAGTTTCGGTAATTGTATATTGGACACATTAACTTTTATAAATTGCCAAATAACCTTATAACTTTTATAATTTACTAATTATCCACATTAACTTTTCGGAAATTGTAAAACAAATATATTAATTTTATAAATTACCAAATGACCACAATTATTTTCGGTCTTAACACATAATTCTCTTATATTCACAATTTAACCCCAAAACTTTATATAAGTTACATATTAACTTATAAACTATAGTTTTAATATTTAATTTTCTTAAATACCGAAAAGGCCTTATAATTTTGCAAATTATGAATTCGCCCCACTTTTATTTCGGTTATATATATACTTTTATAAATTACATTTTCACCCCATAACTTTTATAAACTTAATATGTTATGTCATAAATCATTTTAACCCAAAGTTTTTGGTCAACACTTTGACCAAGACTTAATTTCACAATTAATACTTTAACATACCCATAAATTCATTAGTAATTTGGCTTGCATCCCATATTTTCCATAAATTACAAAATAGCCCCAAAACTTTATAAATGTCATTTTGACACTTAAACACTATTTAAATTCACCAAAACTCCTAATATTAATTCCTACCTTATATTATATCATAAGTATACCAAATAAATCCTTTAATTCTCGGAAATCATATTTAGTACACCATACTTTCCAAAATTTACATTTTAACCACATAACTTATTAAACTAGCCATTTAAATACTTGTAGTTATTTTAATACTCCCAAAATTTATAATATAAGCTAATATACTTATATACTTCATAAATCACCAAATAACCCATTTCATTCTGGCTTTAACATATATTTACTATATGGTTTTAAAACTTGATTTAAACTTTATAATATGTATATATAAATGTATATAAGCCATATAACACTTCTAAAAATTATGCTAATGACTTAGAATGATTATAAACTCAAAATATAACATTTTATCCTTAGATATTTCGGCCTATATTTATATGTATCATAATACCTTAAGGTAATAATCTTACCTTATATGTTATAAATTATTTTCTTGACATTTTAACCCAATATTTTCGGCCTTAATATTACTAAGGCTTATACATAATTTTTATACCAAAGTTTGAAGCTTAAGTCAAACTTAAACTTATTAAACCTTAATTATAGAAAGTTACTCCTTAAATCAAGATAATTTTTGTACTTGATTTCTCCTTGAATTCCAAGCTCTCCAAATGCTATCTTGATGAAGAACTTTCGGCCTCCTTGAATATCTTTAGGAGATCCATTTTTAGACTTCTAACAAGGATTTATAAATAAGGTTTGGAGTAGTTTTACAAGAGTTTACCTTAGGTATTTTTCAAGGAATTTTCGGTACACCTTGGGATGATTGTAGATCTAAGTTTCCTTCATGAAATGATGAAGAGAATATAGATTTAGAAGCTTGTAATTTTCGGTAATGGCTTAAGGAACTTACTTAGGATTTTCAACATGAAAATATACCTTAACTTGTTCTTGTTGTTCCTTGTGTTGTGTGTAGAATCTAGGAACCTCCTTGGAGAACTAAAGCTTGGCGAAATCTTGGATGGTTGCTAGGTAGATTCTTGCTTCAAGACTTAGTAGATTTAACTAGGAAATTTACATAGAAATGGTGTTAGAACTTAGAACACCATTAATGGAGCTTTGAAGCTCTAAGGAATAAACTAGCAAATGAAGAAGAAAAGAGAGAGCAATGGGGACTTACCAATTCGGTGAAGTGAGGAGCAAAAGAGCTTGCTAACTCACGTAGGAAATAAGAAAGGCAAAGGCAAGGGATCAAATGGGAAATAATTGGCATGTCACATGGCATTATTTTATGATTTGCTTTTGATTTTTGATTTCAAAATTTGACTACAAAAGTCTCTTAATTGAGCTAGGCTTTAGGCTGTTTGGCAAGGAGAAGAGAAGTCTTTGTTGACAACTTGAAACAAGAGGACAAAGCAAAGGTAAGTGGTTGTTTTCTTTTGAATTTTTCAATGCTAAATTGTCTTCCTTTTCTCCTTGTAGATACACGGCATTAATGTTGTTTGAAGACTGATTCCTTTGACAATTTGAGACATGAGAACATGCTAGGTTGCTAGATTTTTATTTGACTAATTATAAGGCAATCAAACTTGCTTTTCTAGCTCATTTTCGGTGACCATGTGCTGCTACAAGACAATTGATTTTTGTTGTATTAGGCATGAGAATATACATAGTTAGGTAGTTGTCTTCCTTGACTAATTAGACAGCAATCAATCCCTCCTTTTCCCACTCAAAATCGGCAGCCACATAAGGTATAACATGGGTTGTTTTATTTGTTTATAGTCTTATACAAAAGCTAGATCTACTTTTGTTCTTTTATGTATTTTTAATTTCATTGCTTTTTCAAAGATTGATTCCTTCTCATTTTTCTTGTAGGAAATCGGTAATGTGCTGCTTTTTTGAATGGAATTATTTGATACAATATAACATGGCATGTGCAAGGTGAGTCATTATCCATAAGGCAATTTTCTAAGCCAAAACTAGTCAAATTATACCTAAAATGGCGCACACAATAGGGAGTAAATGGGACTGATTTTTTAATTTGATTCCTATCACACTATATTGTATCAAGACCATATTATAACATGTAATAGGTTCCAGCATTTATTTGGTACATTTATATCATGGTAAAAGATGAAAATTCTAAGGTAAAAATGCTGATTTTAGGTACCTTTTTTATCTAAAAATCGGCCCTGTTTGTGCTATGTGTTTAGCACTGTAATTAATTGATTTAGATGGTCAATTAATCTCCTTTTAAGATTATCAACTCGTGGCTACTCAAAAGCTTCAAGGTAATTGCGTAAAACGCGTTTTTATGACACCCGAAGGTGCGTTTTTGTGCTTTAAGGATTTTCTGGAAAGTAAGTAGTCGCTATGAGTTCCAAGTGTTTATAAACATTTTTTATAGTCAATAATAATAGGTTAAGGTGTTACATTGAGTTATATGGGGTTATATCAACTCATAACTCAATTTCCGGACTACCGGGCACTCCCGAGCAAAATAGGAGCGTTAAGAATTGCCCCCGAGCACTTTGTTTATTTTTGAAAAAGTAGCTCGAGCATTCTCTTTAGAATGATGAATATTGATGATAGAAACTCTAAGAATGAGTTATTTAGGAGTTCATGCCACCTCGGCACTCCTCCGGGGCATTCCCGGGCCTTTATGGGGCCCCCGTCGGGAACTTCCGAGCACTTTGTATTTAACTGGGAATTTAGCATGAGGACTTCATCTTATATGTTTATTAAAGTGTTATGGTGCATTTGGAATGAATTGTAATGCTTTATTTCATTTTATAAAGTATTTTCGGGACTTTCAGGCCTTAAGGGCCTTTAAGGGAACCCCAGGCATTTTATATTTTTACTCAGTTTTAGATGAGGTCCTGTGCTCTAAGGGTCATATAATGATCCTTGATTAACTTCGTATGATGTTCATAGCTTATATAACTTGATTTGCTTAAGGTCCGGCTTAACGCCCGTTTATGACCTTAAGGAATTTTAGGTGCGTTTTTAACGCCTGAGTGTTTATATGCTTTCTTAGGGTTTAATAATCCCCTAAATAATATATATACCCCTTTATTTAATTATTTAAAGGTTAGGGGTATTTCATAGCCTCTATCCGAAAATCAGACATCGAGGGGGCAGTTGCAAGGATCCCAACTTGAGGAGATCAAAAGCCCTGCACTAAAGAGGATGGAGCCGAGAGATCTCAGGGTGAGAGCTAAATAATGTGTAAAACGGACATAAAAAATCCCACAACTATAAGGATGACAACACAACTCATCCATCAATCTGCCAAAATATTGAGCAAACACGGGTCACATCCCACCCTCATCTCTCGCAGCACAGGTTTGATACCGTAGTCCATCATATTGGCTATCTCACAGAGTGGTCAGACAAAAAAAGAAGGGTTATGTCACCCAAAGATCACGCCAGATGTTACAAGGAAGTGTCGTGACCAATCCTTGAACAGCAACCCTTCCCGACCAACTCCAACCCCTTGCACTGGGACCCTGAAATCGGACTCCCTACTTTGCTTAGGCCCCGCAGCCAATAAAGAGGAAGAAGGGTAGTAGATAGCCTTTATAATTTGTCTCACTAGAGAACCAGGCTGCTGTAACACCCCAATTTTCACACCCTTAATTTTCTTTATATTTTACATGAATACTGCAGCGGAAGTCTTACTAAACCGGAGTGCTACCGCCACATCCACACCAACTGTGGATGCTAAGGCTACTCACCACTCACATACTCATTACAAAACATATGACTGCATACAAAGTCTAAATTTTGCATAATTGTTTTACACAACTCATCAGCATTATACAAAATATCCAACTTCTAAAACTTTATGTGATCGTTCCCCGCGTCCCATATTTTATGCTCAAGCAATCCAATTAGAGAATCCATCTTCACCTTAATCTGTGGCCAACAAACAATCACACAAAGGGGCCACAGGGCACAAATCAGAAAACGTCAGCGAAGTTGAGTAAATCCTGCTTCAAGTTGTAAAATACATTTGAATAAATCCTTTGATACAATATAAGAACACACAATAATTCACACACAACATTTCATCCAGAACCACCACAACTGATTCATCAGAATCACCACAACTAATTCATCAGTATAACCCTAATTTACCTTTCACAGTCCACCTGTTACAAGAACAGTGATATTAATCACATTCACAATAATTCCACCAAAGTTATAATTCCATCTGTTACAAAAACAATGATATAAATCATAATCACAGTAATAGCACCAAAGATATAATTCCACTTGTTCCACCGAAGTTATAGTTACTTGTTCCACTTGTTCCATGGATTATATATAACATTTCCAACAAAATAGTTCCACCAATTCCCGGGCACACCGGTCTTTCGACAAAGAGCTTCGAGGCTCTCGGCCCCTTGGACAAATACCACCCCACCTTATGTCCTTAAGTGTGCACACCCCCTAGGGTAGAGAACTCCTAGAGTAGATCATAAAGATTAGCCCACAATACATTGGTAGTGGGAAAATAATCAGTAATCGGCCAAATTGGCTCACCAGTATCCATGATCACATGTTCCATAATCATTACAAGATTCCAAGTAAATTAGTCACCTTTACAATGATATTCAAACATCAAATCACACACCAAATCATCAGTAATATTTGTTCACCACCACAAGAACAATAAACAAGCTCATTTCCTTACTTAACATACTTATATTTCATGCTTGAACAATACAAACTTTAAGTCAAACCAAGTTGACTTCAAACCCCACCTTCATATAAGTTCAATAATATTATCTTAGGGTCATTTACCCACGAAATAATGAGTTCATACACTCAGTTTCACACACAAAGTCTCAGTAGACACAAATAAGCCTTAAATCACCTTTTTTTCCTTATAACTTGTCAAATATTGTACTATAGGCCTACCCACGAGCTTGGATAGCTTTTAATAATGTTTATTCACCATTTTAAGCACAAATATACGTCCCCCCCAAGAATAATTTTCATAACAATTTCTTCCAAGATAAATTACCAGAAAAGCCCTGAAATCATCTTTAGCCATTTTTCTTGTTTAAGGAGTTATATAAATTCTTTTCCAATGATTCTTTCACCAAAATGTCTTAAAATATCTTAGTTATCACCTATAAAAAAAAATTATTGAAAAAATTCAAACCGTTTGAACACTAAGGCCTTAAAACACCTTTTTGAGCAAAATTCAGCACTTACAACAAACAAGTGTTGAACATAGGATTTACCTGGTTTCCTCTAGCCATTTTCCCTTAACTTTACTTCACTAAAACCTTGGAAATTATGGCCCATAAGCTCCTTCAATATAACCCACCACCTTGGTCACTTTTCCTTCACTTTCCTTTACTTTCCTTCAAGTTTCCTCTTTTTCCTTTACTCTCTTTTGGCTAATTAAGTGTTCTCACATTTTTGCTCTCATTACCCACGTGTTAGGGAGTTAAAATTAGGCTAGAGACAATTCCAAGGTCGGTTCTCCTTTACTTCATAATGAAGTCTTCTTAAATTGTCTTAACTAGTAAGAATTTGTCATTTTTCTAACTCTAATTGGTGTAGCTTCTAAGGCAATCATATTAGGACAACTAAGGGGTTATGTGGCACTAAGAAACTGGCCAAGAAGGTCCTAGAATAGGCTGGTTAATTCTTGAGAGAAAAAGTAACTTTTAAGGATTTTGTGGGTCTCGCCAACTAAGGCCTTGTTTGGTTACTCAAAAATTTGACTCCAAAGTGTAACTTAGAGATAAAATGAAGTGTTTAATCCCATGATTTTCTCCACCCCTATCCATGATCAGAAGGTCGTTTTTCTTTACGTTAAAGGTACCTAAATTGCCTTATACTTGTACATATAATACCTATTAATAATTCCAAAGTTTAATGCATATAAATGCCTAAAGTTAATGTGAATTGAGTACTAAGGTGTTAGGCATGTGTAACTCCTACTAAATAACCATTTCTACAATTTACCAGTTACAAACTATACATCATAAGGAAGAAAATCACCTAAAATACCTTAAAGCATATTTTTGGGTTCTTAAAGGTTCTCTAGGGTTTTCTATCAATTCCCATAGCTTCTAATGTCTTAAGCTAAGTTTCCATCCTTAACAATACTTTCTAGGACTTTCCAAAACCATTCCCGACACTTTCGGGGCTTTCAGTGTTCTCCTGACTCTTAAGGATTCTAACATTTCAAGACTTAGGGTTTTTCTCATTCTTGGGTATTTCATTCTCCCCTCCTTAAATAAAAGCTTTTTCCCTGAAGCTGGACTTACTACACTTAACCACATAGTACCACAAATTATCACATGCCAAAGCATCAATATACACCAATGTAATTCCACCAATCATCACATGAGTGAGTATCCATCATCCATAGGTTTATATCAAACCACATTACCACATCAGATAATAGTTCAACCAAAATACCAAGAAACCATCACACCATATCAGGTATAATCCAACCAAATTATTAACACAATGCACAGATTCACTCATGCCACGATATAATTTTGCAAACAAGTCATTAACTAACACTATATAACATAATTCAAGCACACCATCATCTCATAATATCACTCCACCATTGAATCATATTTCACATGAATATATGTTTCCTCCCCTCCTTAAATAATATTTCCCCTGAACTCAGTTACTAACCTCCACCAAATAATTCTGGGTATTGTTCTTTCATTTTGCTTTCCAGTTCCCAACTTGCTTCCTCCTCACCGTGGTGTGTCCACAATACCTTGACCAAGTCTACTGTCTTTCCTCGGGTTTCTCTACTCTATAAATTTATCAATCACACACATCAAACAAACAATCATTCAAATAATCAAGCATTCAATCAACTAAATGCACAGGAGTTCCATTCCTCACCCGGCTTGTCAAATTTTAAACCTAGACTCTTTGTATTATTCTAATCTGACTCTAGGGTTTTAAATAACTCTAGAGCTCTAACCTGCTCTGATACCACTCTGTAACACCCCGATTTTCACACCCTAAATTTTCTTTATATTTTACATGAATACTGTAGCGGAAGTCTTACTAAACCGGAGTGCTATCGCCACATCCACACCAACTGTGGATGCTAAGGCTACTCACCACTCACATACTCATTACAAAACATATGACTGTATACAAAGTCTAAATTTTGCATAATTGTTTTACACAACTCATCAGCATTATACAAGATATCCAACTTCTAAAACTCTATGTGATCGTTCCCCGCGTCCTATACTTTATGCTCAAGCAATCCAAGTAGAGAATCCATCTTCACCTTAATCTGTGGCCAACAAACAATCACACAAAGGGGCCACAGGGCACAAACCAGAAAACGTCAACGAAGTTGAGTAAATCCTACTTCAAGTTGTAAAATACATTTGAATAAATCCTTTGATACAATATAAGAACACACAATAATTCACACACAACATTTCATCCAGAACCACCACAACTGATTCATCAGAATCACCACAATTAATTCATTAGTATAACCCTAATTTACCTTTCACAATCCACCTTTTACAAGAACAATGATATTAATCACTGAAATACCCCAAACATTAATTACCTTAATTAATAAGAAATTAAATCAAATGAAGGTTATAATTACCAAATATTCATCTAGTGAGTAATACTAATTATAAGCATTAGTGTATAAACATATAGTCCAACATGGACACTAAACTATACATTAAATCTCTAATCAAAGAGAGAACATTATTAAGGAGAAATCAACTCCTAAAATCAATAATACATGTAACACATTAGTGCATGTACTAAATATCATAATTATTACCCATTAGACTATATAAAACATTTTATATAGTCAAACAAATTATTAAACACAACAACCACTGATATACACACTAAAACAAAAATAACACATGTTACCACCTAACACATAAATAAAGTCACAAGTGTACAAACTTAATGTCTTAATATTAAGACTTGGAACTCAAAATGGTCCCCCCACACATGTGCAGCCGTCCATGCATAGAGAAAGGAGAAGAAAGTGAAAAAAAGGTGAAATATGAAAGATGACAATGGAGTACAAATGAGGAAAAAAGCAAATGTGATTTTCTATCATTCTTCCTCTCATCCTCCCTCACACAAACTGAAAATTCACCTCATCCTCCCAATGGCCTCGGCTGAAAAAGTAAGAAAATGAGTCAAAAGCAAGCTAGAAACAAAAGAAGACAAGAATGTACCAAAGAGGAATAAAGCAAATGTAACTTTCCACACTCTTCCTCTCATCCCTTCTCACACAAAATAAATATCTTCCAACACCTACTGCACCTTACGGTTGTATATGCTGGCAAGGGGAGACAAGAATCAGACATGGAATATTAAGAAACAAAAAGAACACTAAAGAAACTAACAAAACACAAAATAAGTCTTACATGCCTAAACTTAGCTAGGAAAGATTTTTCCCTTCTAAAATACCAACCCAGCCGTACCTTACTCTCTTGCCCATAATCCAGCTCTCTTCTCCCTCTCTCAGCCGTCACCAACACCCACCATTCACCATCTTCCTCTTTGTTTCATGCTTTAAGCTCTAATGGAGTTCTAAGGCTCATTTCACCTCAAAAACTCCATTTTCTTGCATCAAAATCATCACCCACTCTTCCAATATCATTCTAACCAAAATTATAAGGGATTATGGGCCATTGGTGAGCTAAAACTCAAGGGAATTTGATTGGTAAGTCAAGGTAAAAAAATGTGCTTTAAGACACCCTTCTTCCTTTATTTATGTATTTGGCCGAATTTAACTCTTCCCACTCCATCTAAGGTACCAATACTGACTTGTAGGACCCAAGCCACGTCCAAGATCAACCCAAGGGCTGGGGGAACCTCTTAAGAACCTTAAGGTAAGAAAAAATGCCTTAAAACACATTGTTTTCATCCCTTCAATGCTTAGTCTGAAAATGAACTTCCACTGTAACACCCCTACCGCTAATACCGTCATTACCGTCCAATCTCCTCATAATTCCATACTCACGCAGCGGATACATACTTACACAACGATGGGTGATACAACTCCGTTAGCCACCCACGTGACTAACAAGGCTTACTACTACTACATACAATATCGGTCTAATGGACTGGAATATCCGAGTACTACACAAATACAATAAATACTCCCTACTTAATGAGTACTACAATACTCCATCCAATACAATACTCCATAATTCAATACAAGGTAATACACCGAGTTTACTAAGATCCCTATACAAATACAATACCTCTTTCAATTTCATACATACTCATGAAGAGTCTACACTACCCATTCCTCACAAGCTACTTACTTTCTAGGTACAAGGTATACCCCTTGGTACACTACTACAACCAGGCTACATGCCTCATACAATTCACTACTATCTACATTTCACTCCTAGCTTTCTGAACTTAGCTGTCGATCTCTTACTGTGATCATGTCCTCTTCGGGTACCTGCACACTAAAAACGTTGCCCCTAGGGGCTCAGCTTTCGCTGCATATGACTTCCGCATACCCCGCGTACTAGCGAGGGTACGCCAACCACTTGGTCGAATACGTGCAGTTAATTTTACAAATACTTACATACATACATGCCTTCATTCATACTAATACAATACTTCACAAGGTCTACATACATACACACCGTACTTTACATACAAGGAAGACTATACAAGTCAACCAATACCTACTTCCCTTCTTCTAGAATACACATACACGATACATACACATTACATACTCAATACGCAATACGGAGATACACTTCTCCAATTCATACATAAGGCTTGTTAGCTTCTTTACACACCCGGGTTAATCGGGTGTACAATACTCTTTTACTCAAGGTCAAGACTTACACTAGTCAAGACCAATACATACAATACTTTACTTCTTACTTACTTTACTCAAGTCAAGTCGGTATGACCTCCGGGCAGGGATTACTACATCCCACCACCGGGCTTTAGGGTGGCCCACTAATCCAGGATGCTACCCATTGAATGGGTTTGGTCCATGGAAAAGATTACACCCAGGATTCGGATCCAACCTCTTGTTTCCTTATCCTCACGCGTGGCCGAAACTATATCGGACTTCTACTCATTCCATTTTACTCAATACTCAAGTTAGGAGTTAGGTAGTTAGGAATTAGTAGAAGTCATTACACCCATACCAAGGGTTAATACACTACACGAGTACACATCCACATATACATACACTTCATTCTCATCCATATATTTCATGAATTATACAAACTAAATGTTCAAGAGAATAGAACAAGAACAATATAGTCCAAACACAATTAAGTGCAATAAAAGTCCGATTCGTGCATTTATCTTATTTGAGTGATCACATAAGCACACATATCGGGGTAACCAGGTTAGGATACAGAGCATGAAGAAATCATACCTTTCACCGTTGACTTTGGACTCACCGACTCCTCTTCGGTGTACAATTTTCCAAGTCATATACATACATAGGGTTGTATGGTCAATATCCTATTATTGGTCCAACTTATCCTTACTTTACTACTTCCCTTACATACTTACTAGTTCTTTACTTGCCATACTTTATTTACAAACCATTCTTTACTCATTACTTCTTGATCTTGTTTTCTTACTCATATAATTACTTTCTTACCATTATTGTTCCATCATTGGTGCATTACTAAAACCCCATATATATGTACATATAACTATATATACATACATATGATCACTATATTTTTTTTGTAAGTTAGGGCCGACCGACCCACCGACCGACCCAACCTCTTGGGTCGGTCCATTCCAGTAAGTTTTCCGTCCTCCAGACTTACCCGACCGACCCAACCTCTAGGTCGGTCGAAGTCAGAAACTTCGACGTTCAAAAATATTTGCCCGACCGACCCACGACCGACTCACGGCCTCTGGGTCTGTCCATTACAGAAAGTTTTGTTCCAGTTATTTATGCTCCGACCGACCCACCGACCGGTCCAACCTCTAGGTCGGTCGGTAGCAGATTTTGCCTACAGACTTTGTTTCTCACTTCTTTTATTACCCATTCCTTCCCCAATCCTCCTACATGTAATACCACATGTTTTAGCACCATTTAGGTCTCCTAAAATACCTTAAGTCGTCCACAAACTCATTACTAAATTCCTCTTCCATTCTCATATTGACTTACACAATCCTCCTTACTCCCATTCCTGCACTCATAGCAGTTTTGGTTCCTCCAATGCTACAGATTTTTACTTCATCTTATACCATTCAATACTCCCTCTACCAATGTCATTCCTAGCATTCTCAATGCATTACTTTCATCCTAGTTCCATCCCATTACCTAGCTCTTCTCCAAATCTGTTTCAAGGTGTCACACTACTCACCTTAAGTTCTCCAAATACACCTAATTCCTCATAGTTTCTCCAATGCATTTTAGCACTCTTTGCTACAGATTTGGCATTCTTATATCCTCATACTACAACTACCATTCCATGGTTACTAAATCTCCTTACTCAACCCAATACATATCTTGGTTCTCCCATTCACCAAGTCATCCATAAATGCACATTTCCTACTAAAATTTTGCCATAGTTCACCTACAATATTAACTTCTCCACATACCCACTTTCTCACCAAATTCATTCCTAATATAGCCACACCCTTACAAGGGTCCTACCAGCCATCCATACAATATAAATTCACCAATACTTCCTCAATCCACAATACTAATACTCATATACAATTATTTGGCTCTAAGGCCTACAATCCACATACTAATTCATAAATACTCATACTTCCATAAATTACAATACTAATACAATATTTGGGTTCTTTTATTTGTTTACCCATTCCCATTACTCTAATGCATTAAAATTTAGCATAAAGAAGGAGCTCTTACCTTAAGCTCTTATTTCTTCTTTTATTTTCCAATCCTCCTCTTCCTCTATTTCTTGTGCAAAATGGCTATATGGGGAATGGAGTTGCCAAACTCCATTCCCATCACCCAAAGCACACAAAACAAGTATAATTAACATACTAACCCTTAAATTAATGCTAGTTCATAGGAATGTTTAGAACACTAATTTTAGGGTTTACCTTTGGAGTGTTTTATGAGGGGTTTTAGCCCTTGGTTCAAGAAGGTGATTGCACCACCATTGCAGGGTTGAATTGATTCTCAAAGGAGAGAGAAAAATGGAGCATTACAAGAGGGGTAAAAATCGGTTACAAAGGAAGATGAAGAAACATGAGTTTTTCATGTAGATTTTTACCTTAATGGAGAGAGGAGACTCCAAGCTACCCATTGATGCTATTTTCTCTTTGAATGGGGAAAACCCATGGAGATGAACTTCCTCATTTTTGGATTTTGAAAAGAGAGAAGTGTAGAGTATGATGAGGGGAGTAGGAATATGTAGTTATTTTTACATTTGGAGCTCACATGGAGGTAGAGCATGAAGAAGGAGAAAGGTTGCCATTGTTGTTGTTGAGAGCTTCAAAAATCGCCAGCCACAAGGGGAGAAGGAGAGAGAATCGGCTGGGGAAGAAGAGAATGGGAGAGAGATGAGAGGTGAGAGAGCGTGGGGTTACTTTTTACTTTATTATTTGTCTTTTAGCATATTAGGAAAGTAAAGAGGGTGTGTGAGAGAGGGGGCTGCTGACTAAACACACACACACACACACATTCACATTTTTTCTTTTTATTTACAAAAGTGGACATACTAGTTTTGTTTTATTACACTCTCACCCCACAACTTCCCGGTTGCTACAGTTTTTTAACCGGAACCCGTTTTCCGGAATTTTCTCGTTTAATTAATTTTATTGGTTATTAAGCTTCCATTAATGCTTAATAATAGTTATTTAATGATCTATAATTTTTACGGGTTCGTTTGATCACTCAAAGTCACGTTTTCGGGTTTTCTCGAAAACGTGCGCTAAAGCTCTATTAGCGTTTTAATACATTATTTGGATCCGTTTTCTTCGGGAGTTGTTCCCATACTTTATTTTGGCCTTATTAAGCCTTAGGAATCCATATAATACGCTAACCGAGGTCTCATACCTCCTATGGTTATTTAACGCTTATTTAGCATTTTTCGCTTTTTAAAGCGTTTCTTCATTTCTTTGGGATTTATTTTTCCTCACCAATATTACTTAGGCGTTATTAGGCCCTTAAATACGTATTAGAATTATCTTAATCACTATATTTAAGTTCGGGGTATTTCATCCACTTACTCCTTTTTCTACATATTTTTACACACTTATGAAGGGTGTTTCCATCCCTCTTCATTGAGCTAAAGAGCTGCCCAAAACACTCATTAAAAGGCTTCAAATGAAGGTAAAATCATGAATCTCTATGGCTATTCAAGCCCTTAACTTCCCTTGCTTTTTCCCACATAAACTAAGGGTGTTACTACCTTCTGTAGGTGGCTAAAAATACCACCTGAAACCCTCCAAAATTCCAAGGTAAAGTTCTTCTTTAATCATGCTTTAAAAATCCTTAAACTAAGTATCTTGTTAGAGTTACTAACTAAGACTTTGTTCCTGGTTATTATGGGGCCGAGTGGGTCTTGAAATCATCCATGGAGTGCTGTGGCAGTAGGGACATCATCCCAAAGAGAAAACCATTTTTTAAGAAGGTAAACTACTAAAACAAGCCTTAAGGTCTATGGTAGTGTTTAAGCTTAATTTCATGAAATAAAATCTAACCTAAGGTTCTGTAAAATAGTTCCGAGAGGGGAAGGAGAATTGGAATGGACTTCCTTGTGGTTATAACAAGGTAATGATGCTTAAAACCCTTAATTATATACATTAAAGTTATTAATGTCATGAAACAAATAGGGTCGAGAATGGTACATGTATAGGTGCTGCTTAAACCACAAAAATGTGTAGAAAATTATGGTTACATGTTTGTTTAGTGAATCTAGGTGCTAATGACTTATTAAAGTCAAGTTTATAAGTTAAAAATGAAAGAAAAATGATTTTTATAAGTTAAATGAAAAACCTGTAGCAAGCCGTGTATAACCTATAGTTTATGGAGATTTTAATGTCATTTTATGGTTAAGTTTATGTTATGTTGAAGGCCATGTGTTTAGGCCATTTTATTATAGTTGTTTAAAGCTTTAAATATTAAATTATTAAGTTTTGGGTGGTTAAATGAATTAAACATGTTTCTGGTGCTAAAGTGTAATTTTAGTGAACATATTCACCTAGGAACATTTTGTATGAATAATGATGAATATAGGTGTAACATAAATTGAATATAAAGTTATAATATGATTTATGAACTTTATAAGTGTTAAAATGAACAAAAGAGTTAGCATGTGGGTCAAACCGTAAATAAATAAAGCTTAGGGTGCTAAACAATAATTAAAACCGAATGGGGCTGTTTAGGAATTTTAAAACATAAAATGTAATTTTTATAAAGTTTAAACACTTAAAGTGTAAAACTAGTGAAATAAATGTGGTAAAACCGTAAATTGTATAAGTATAGGTCAAAAGAATACTTGGGTGGTCAACCTTGACCACATGTGAGGTTTGACCAAATTAAAATAATAAAAATAATTATTTTGGTGATTTAAATGAAGTATTAAGTTTAAAATGAAATTTATAAACTATTTGGGGTGTTTGTGTAATTTTCGAAAATTAGTGGCTGAAATGAAGGCAATGTTTGGATAGATAGAGGGGAAAGAGAATGGGAAAGGGGTATGAAGGGAATGGGAAAGGGAATGCGAATATACCAGTCTTGTTTGGTTATGTAAGGGAATGGACCTGGACTGGGAATAAGAATGGTATATACATTTGTTTGCATTTAGAGGGGAATAACAATAGAGATACGTCTTTATATCATTTATTTAGAAATAAGGCCTCAATTATATAATAATAAAAAATATTATGGTTATAAGATTTATTTTATTACATATTAAATAATAATATAAGTTAACATATAAATCTATTATTTATGATAAAATTTTAATAACAACTATCTAAATAAAACCTTAATAGTAATGGTAGGAATAATTACCTTCATACCAACATTGTAAAATATTACTGATATAAATATGATCTAAGAAAAAAAATGTGGTTTGATTTTAAATAAACTAATGTAAAAGATTGATTAGTTTATCAACAGACATTTTGAAAGGATTTATTGAAAGCCATTTCATTTAAATTACATTTCTTAAGTTTGAACTTTGTAAAAAGATATACCATATATGATATAGTTGTCAATCTTAAAGATATTTAAGAATTCCTGTCTAAATTTTTTAGGCAATAATATTAAATTAGACATCATTAATTAAAAATAATATAACTAATAATAATAATAATTTTATCTCATTCAAAATATAAGTAATTCAAAAAATATTGTAACATGACTAGTGTCATTGCTTTGTTATGAGAGAAATAAGAAAAAGTAAGTATAGTTTATTAGGATAACAAAAAGTAAAGTAAACTTAGTATAATAATTAAAAATAGTAATGGGAAAAATTAAAAAGATGAATTCAAAATGTGCAAAAAACTTTTTTTAAAAAATACAATTTTCAACTTTAAAACGAATTATATATTGAATACGATATTATAAACTTGTTATTTATTTATTTAGTGATATCCACACAAAATAGTATGAAACATTATTACTATAATTGGATGGTGATTCTCTCACAAAGATTTTTGTGTAATATGGAAAAAATCATTAAAATGATAATAAGTTTGAATGCATTAATAACTACCAAACTACATAATAAAAAAATAGATAGCAGCAGTGGGAATTGATTCCCGTACTGCATAGCAAGGGAAAAACTATCAATGGGCGGGGGAATCGGTGGGGGGAATATTTTCCTTTTTCAATTCCTTTTCCCGTTCAAACAAACACCGGGATGGGACACAATTGCTCAAATCAATTCCTTTCCCCGGGTTTCCCCATGATCCAAATGGTGCCGAAATTAAAATGACCCTAGGGGTCTATTCGAATTATTTGAGGATTTTTGGGCTAATTTTAGTGATTTAATAAATTAAGGATTATAATATATGGTTTAAGTATTAAAATGTAACATTATAAAACTTATGGGGTTCTTATGTAAATAACCGAAAGTTTGGGGTGGAAAATAATATTAGGACAGCCTAGGGGCTATTCGAGAATTTAGGAAATTATTTTGGGAATTTTTGGGATTAAATAAGTTAATGTGTATAATATAAAGTCTTAGGTATTAAATTGAAAGTTTACAAAATAAGGAGGGGCCATATATAATTAAAAGAAGTTGTGGGTGAAAAGAACAAATCTGGAAAATAAGGGGGTGCTGTTTGAATTTATATATGTATGTATATGCTTGTATATTATAATGTTTTGGGATCTTAGGTTATAATTAAATAAGGTTAGAAATGTAACAAGATTAATGTTTGGGGTGATTTTGTAAATAACCTAAAATGAAGGGGGAAGGAATTTAAATGCCGAAAATAATATGGCTGGTTTGGAATTTTCAGACAATAAATGATATATTATAAAGTTTAAGATGATATAATGTGACCTTATGTTGAAGTACAAGAGGGTATATTATAAAGAGATTAATGGGGTATAAATATACCTTATAAATAATCACATATAATAATGGGTTTAAGTTGGAAACTTGGGGAGTATAACATATGATAAGAAACCTTATAATATAAGGAAGGTGACAATGTGTAAAATACCTTGTATAATATTAAGATAAATTATTGGGAAAAAGATTTGCGAATAAAGGACACAAATAAAAAATGTGTACTCCACATGAAGTATTGAATAAATGCATTATGGAAAACCTTATAAATTCACACGATAAGAAATTATAATATAAGGTGAAAAATATAATATGATTGATAAATCATATAGGGTTAATGTGGAGAGAATTGTGGATTTGGAAATATAAGTATAAGTGTTATATATGATATAGTATGAGTTGATGACTAAATATTGGATATAATGAAACATTTACTTGTAACATTGACCAAGTCAAACTTAATTGACCAAATCATCACAAATTGACCAAGCAGTTAGTTGACCGATACATAAAATAATATGTAACTAAAAGTTAGAATATAACTTAGACAAGTAAAGTATAACAATGGACCATATTGTATGGATATAAATATATATGTATCAATACATACATATATGGGTATCTAAATATATAAGTGGAATATAATTTGGCCGAACAAGTAACAAAGAAATATGTATATAAATATATATAGAGACCAAATATATGTGTGTGTATGCAAATATACAAGGGTCAAATAACCTTGATAGATAGCATGGGTTACTAGGAATTTAACCCTTAAGTAATGAATATTATTGCGTTACGAAATGTTATACTCTTACAACTATAGGGTATGGTTAAATTAAATCCCGAGACTTAATACAAACCTGAGCCAAACAATAACCGGTTAAGGGTATAACTACGAGGCAATGATTATAACCTATCTTTGATGGTTAAGTAGACTCGTCATATAGACACTGATATTAGAGTGATGTATTCCAGAGGTACAAACTGTTAGATACGAGCAACGGGATTGCTAGAGGATAGGCGTGAATCATCACGCTAGCATTGTTCAACGGTGAACGGTATGTAAATGTGTGGTTTGAAAGCTCCAATGGTTTCCTTGGGTTCCGACGTAACTGTGTGCTTGCATGTCAGATAAATAATGTTATGCATGTGATTGTATGTGTTTACGTTTTCCAATCGCCAAAGCGTTTATTAATTGTGCGCGTACATCGTTTGGACTTGTGATACCAATTATCACCTAACTATTATGAACTATTAGAAGAGACTCCAATTATCATCTTGTGAGAGTGAAATACTCCTAACAGCACTAAGTGAGGAACTTAGTTTAGAGACCCGGTATTAACCGTCTCTAGAGCGATGACTCGACCTTTGAACATCATCTAGCAGACTTCTAGGTAGGGCTGCCCATGGTAGGTTAACCGCCTTATTCGGTTAACCGCTTTCGGTTAACCGGGTCTTCGGTTTTCTAAAATCCAATTCCATTACCATTCCATTTAGATCGGTTAACCGGATTCGGTTAACCGTTTAATTCGGTTTTCTAAAATCCGATTCCATTACCATTCCGTTTGGACCGGTTAACCTTAAGTTTGGTTCGGTTTAATCGGTTAACCTTGTAGTCGTGAATTTTTTTATTGATGAGAACCATACCATTAATATTATAGTACAACATTGATCATCCACCTAAATCATGAGTGACAAATCAAAAACATGTGACAAAAAATATAATATTGTGCATCTTCCCTCAATAGCTAACGCTAATTATTATATAACGTGAACATTAATATTTGAATATTTTGATTGTTTATATAATCGGTTAACCATGGTTAACCGAGCGATTAACCGTTATGGAAAATTCAATACTGTTACCGAAAACGGTCAATTTACACGGTTCGGTTAACCATACCACAGGAACCGGTACGGTTAACCTGAAAACAGGTACGGTTTACTTCGGTTTTGGTCGGATACCGCGGTTTCGGAATTTTTTGGGCAGCCCTACTTCTAGGCGTGTGTAAGACCCGATAGGGCATCCAATAAAAACGTGTTTTCTCCAATAATGAGTGTGGAGGGTGATTTTTTGGTATGAGGGGGGGTCTATATAAATGTGGTCTGACTGAAAAGCCTAGATCCTAAAATGTCATTCTGTGGAGGGTGAAAACCCGTTATTTTGACATCCCTCAAATACCTACTAAATCGTCCGTCTTTCCCAGAAAGCATAAAGGGGAGTGCAAGTGTGCACTACACCCGCTCTCGATGGGCTCCACGCGGACTTATGCCCTAAGGGCGGAATTGACTAGAGTCGCCACCTAGTTTGACCTAAGGAACTAGGAAGGGAGGAGAAGGGTTCTAAGAACCGTTAATTAACTCTGAAATTGTTCCCTATGAATAGGACTTATGTGGTTGCGTCAGAGATTCTATTGTGGGTTCGCACTGGGTTACACCCCTTAGAAGTGGCAACGACCACGACTTCGGATTGGTGCCCGAGGAAACCTCGGTCTCCAATTGTCGGGATTGTCTTCTTTCAAAACCTTTTTAGAGAGATTCATTTAAAAGTCAAGGATAGGATTAGGACGAGGAGAGAGAGAGAAAGTGGATGAGGCGAGCTTTTCTGCCAAGCTAGCGCCAAGAAGAAGAATTGATGAATTCGAATGAGTATGGAATGAAATATTAGGAGTCTGATTTTGAGAGTTGAAGAAGTCGAGGGTTTGTGGGAGTTAGAGGGGATTTGAATGTTTGACGGACATGAATATCGCCCTAGAGTTGGGAAAGGGTTTTTTTTGGATTGGAATGGGGTCGCACCCTATGTGGGCTGCCTACGTACTCAACTCCCTATTGAGATCAGACCTTACGTAGTTCAGGCTTTATTAGGAGATTTTAAGGTTTTGAGGGTTTTGAGGTGTTTGAGAAGTTAGTCTGTGAGACGCTCGGGTCTATGAGACATTTGAAGTGTTATGTAATGAGAGGTATGAGATATCAAGGTCTGTGAGACGCTCGGGTAAATGAGACGTTTGAATCTTAATATGGTGAAGAGGTTAAGATGTTCGAGTCTGTGAGGCGCTCGGCCGGTGAGACTTTGGAGGTTTGAGAGAAGCTGGAATTTGTAAGAGGATTTGAGTTAGAATGATGATTTGAGCATGAAGTGACTTAGAGTTTTGAAGATGATTTGAGTTTGGATAATGATCTGAGCGTGTGAGGCAATTGAAGTTTGGGTAAAGATCCTGGGTTTTTCGGATTTGAGATTCTAAAAGGGTTGAGGTTTTGGGATATTCCAATTTTAGTGTGAGATAATGATGGACTGAATTGTTTGGAGGAATGATATCAAAATCGTCTCTTTCAGTTTTTTGTTGTAAAAGGGCGGATAATCCCAAGGGATTACCCTATGTACCCCTCGAACACGACACTTAATTGATGGTAAGTGCCGAGGCTCGAAAGATGGGACAATGAATTTATGTCGAAAAATAAGATCCAGAGAGAAACACCATGAATGAGATGTTCTCGGTCGAACCCTAATAACGTCTCTAACTCCTGGGTTTTAAAACGTTAAAAACCGAAAACATTGAAATCGAGCGGAAGGGAGTTAGACGATTCTAAAATCCCGGCTGCGACTAGGAAGGTCATTACTTCCCTAGCACCCCGCCTTGTAAAAATCTAGGCTGCAATTAGGGGAGGTTTGTCACCCCAATGCCCCGCCTAAAGAGATCCAGACTGCGACAAGGGATGTTACGACCCCAGTGCCCCGCCTCGGATTTTTATCTTGGGAAGGGAGACAAGCGATGTTCTAACCGTCGAGGAAATGTTTTGAAGGGGTTAGACATTTCTTGCTCCCCGAAAACAATTTATTTGAGTTAATGTTTTTAGGAGAAAACTTTCTGTATATGTGAGAAGAACTTTCTGCGTTTGAGAAGAGTTTTCTGTGATGTGAGAAGAGTTTTTCCTTTAAAATTCCACAAAATGGTTTTTTTTGAAAACTTAATGAAGTAAAAATAAAAATGAGTGTTCAAAATTTGAGAAAAAAAGATTTTTTGAGGATTTTTGAATTAAAGCTGAATAATGAGGAATGTCTTGGATTTTTGGAGTTTGAATAGGATTACGAGTCGGAGTTTGATTGAAGGATTAATTTGGATTTGAATTGAATCTGGATTTGAATTGAATAGGGCTTGAATGAATTGGGTTTTGAGGGTTGGGGTTGATTTGAATTCGGGTTGGGGTTGAAGAACGAATCGGGTCAAAGTTAGACCGGGTCAAAGTTGGATTAGGTCAAAGTTAAGATTGATCAAAGTCAAAGTCCAGATTGGTCAAAGTTGGACCAAGTCAAAGTTGGGTCAAGGTCAAGGTTGGACCAGGTCAAAAATTAGGTCAAGGTCAAAGTGGGGTCAATCAAAGTTGGACCGAGTCAAAGTCAAAGGTCAAGTTGGTCAAGTGGACCGAGTCAAAGTTCAGGTTGGTCAAAGTTAGACCAAGTCAAAGTTTGGATTGGTCAAAGTTGGACCGAATGGGCTTGATGGGCCGAATGGGCTTAGTGGGCCGAATGAGCTTGATGGCCTTGTTTGGGCTTTGGCCTCGAAATGGGCTGGGCCTTGAAATGGGATTTATGAACTGTGGCTGAAGTGAGTTTTGAATTGGGCCCAAAGTGGCATTTTGACTTGGGCCGAAGTGGGATTTGAATTGGGCCTGTTATGGGCTTGTTGGAAATTGGGTTGAAATTTGGACCTTATTAGAGTTGGGCTGAAAAAAAAGGGTCTTGCTTGAAGTTGGGCCAAAATTGGGTTTTGTTTGGAGTTAGGCCGAAATTAGGCCTGTTTGGATTGGCTGAAGTGGCCCTTTTTTTATGTGGGCTTTATTTTGACTGGGCTAAAAAATTGTTGGGCTGATTTGTGAGATATTAACAAATGAGAGGAATTGATTTATTGATTTGTTTATTAACTCTTGATTAGGGGTGTGTTGAAGGCAAAGGAGGATTCCACCCACATAAAACGAATGAGAGATCCGCTAGGCATGGGGTGGTTTCACATCCTAAACCCTCCTAAAATAGCCTTAAGGGCTTGTTTTTTGAAGTTTTTGTTCTTATATACATATAAAGGGTGATTTGGGTTTTTCTGAAGTTATAGGAGATTATTGCCCCACGAAACGAATGAGAGACCCGTTAGTTAGGTGTGGGGTGATAATACATCCTAAACTTTTCTGTCAGCGGAAGGGTCCTAGGGGATAATAACTAGGGCTTAGACATCAATAAGCAATGAGCAAGGGGCAATTAAGTATCAAAGGCAGTTGAATTAATAGTAACGAGAGAGGTAAAGATCGAAATTTCCAAACCCATGGGAGAATCAAGCCCAAAACGCATCAGCAAGATCAATTCGCATGGTTCCCATGTCGACCTCCAAATTAAGCGAGTGCGGCCTTAGTCAAGTCCAGCCCGCATCATCCAAACATATGTACCTCAGCCAATAGCAAAGCAAAGGGCATCAGACATAAAGGTAGACGGACCCATAGAAACCAGTGTGATGTAATAATTCCAACAGAAGCATATCTGGGCTTGCGAACCTTAAACTATCAGCACTGAACCGATAACAACCAAAGCATGACCCAAGTCTAAAAGGATAAGGTCGCCGTTAATAGATAAATGGATTCTCACGGTCGGATTCACAAAGGGTCATCTTAGACCAGAATGGATATAAAATCCCAAATATCAACCACGAATGTATTAATGCCATGACAACAGATTAATCAGGGGATCTCAAACGAGGATAGTGGCAGATGGGCAAGGAGACAAGGACTTGGACCAGGAACATACAAGTCAGAGGGGTAATCAATTAAATCAAAATATAATAAGGTCCAATATGACTCGTGCAAATCATTCGCTGATCACCCTTCAAAGCACCGATTGAAATGCCACAGTCCTCTAAGTCAAAATCAACAAGCCATCCGCAGGGTCAAACCGCAATCCAGTAGGAATGAGATTTTCAGCGAACACCACCGACAAACCCTAGAGAGTTTAATGAGACCAAATGCTCCCTAGCTCAACAAACCAACATAGCGTAATCAAGACGACCCAACAAATTATCGCAAGGTCTAGCACAAGTTCAAAGATGCTCAGAGGAAGCTCCAAAAGAAGAAGCTTAGAACATAAATAAAGCATCATGCCAGCGAATCGGCTCATACCCAGTCTCAACAACGACAAACCCAGACAATTAAATCCAGTAAAATTGAATAGCTATTAGATAGAGTCCAAAACACAAAAACTGGAGAAATATCACCATATCGACACGCTCAGTGCTGAAGGAGAACACCATCGAAAGCCACCACGAACACCACGAATAAGGCGATAGGGCTGGGAATCGCCAGATTGACAACAAACTTGAAAGGCCGGGGACAAGTGTTGTCAATCCATCCGGGTGGAGGGCGTCGATTTCTTAGGGACAGAAGAGTTGTTGAGCTGCGACAAACAGAGGACGAGGTGGATTTCGTTCCCGCCTTCAATACGAGAAGATATCGAGGAGGTGCACAGAACGTGCAGGTTCTTTGGTCATGGTTTCCAGTTTCAGATAGGAAGAAAGAACGAAGAGAGGATCGGGATAGGTATCAACACCAGAAGAGAATGAATACTACGCGAGATTGAGTGCCGGTTTTGGTTTGTTTTTTTTCTTTTCTTTTCTTTTTTGCCTGAGGATGAAGGAGGATTCAAGCCTAATCGATTTTTTTGAGATGAAGATCGAAAGGAGAACCGGTGGGGAGAGACGACCGAGAGTGAAGCAAGGGTGGGATCCAGATTTTGTTAGTTTTCTTGAGATGAAGAAAACGAAGGGAGGTGGTGGCAATCACTAGTGCCAGAAACAGCAGTTAGGTTTGCAAATTCAATCGAGAATTAAGAGAGGAGTTAGGTGGGTGTCAGGAGAGATGAAGAGAGGCGAGCCCGTACGTTCTTGTCCGCCAGCCAGGTTGCAAAATTACCGTCGTGCAGCTAGGAGTAAAACACGGATCAATTGAAAATGAAAACAGGGGAATATTTTAGGGATTGATGTCGAGATGGATGGGGGAAATGATCGAGCCAGAGCTGGAGGAAGGAGACTGTTCTTGAAACCGGTGAAGACGGCACTATCCTCCTAGGTTTTTATTTTGTTGTTGTTTTATACAGAAGGGATTAGGGTTTAGAAGGTGGGGGTTGGTTTTAATGTGGGCTTTTTGAAGCCAAGGGCTGAAAATAGAGTGGGTTTAAGGAATTGGGCTAGCACAAAGTGTGGATTGGGTTTGTAAGATGAAAATGAGTGTGTATAAATAGAAATGAAAATAAAAATACTAATGCTAATAGTAGAATAAAATAAAATATAAGAAAAAGTGGATAGATGAATAAAAATATAATAAAGTAAAATAAAATAAAATAAATAGAATATAAACAAAACAAAATAAGAGTAAAATAAGTGAATAAACAAAGGGGACGACCTTGAAACTGGACTGTCGATGGAAATTCATTTTCGAAGAATTGTGTTTTTTTTTTCTGAAATGTTTTGAAAAGGATTATAAAATGATGGTTTCGTCTTAGCACGCACGTTAATATGTTTTGAAAAAAAAGAAAGGCGACGACCCTCTTATTATTCAGAATTTGCTTTTATGGGGTGAGAATTTTTGGTGTCTACAACGAGATTGAATCTCCAGGAGACTAATTGAAATACGCTAACTTATGAGAGTGTGATAATTAATTAATGAAACAGTGTTTAATAAATTTTGGTATGCATACATCCCAGCAGGTTGCGCATAGTGATCACTAGAGTTTTAACACCCGTTTAGGGTCTACTCTTGTTTATCTAACGAGCCGGATACGATCGTTAGTCGGAGTATGCTACCGTTGGCACCAAGGCTTCGGCCTAATGGACAATTACCACTGTAGATAAGTGAGTCCATCTACCCACTGTAGATGGCACCGGACTACTATCCAAAATGTTTATGTGTGAGGTTAAACGGGAATTGTGTTTAACATGACACCCGTATGTTTATGTGAGATTATGAAGCGGGGCTTCATGTGATGGAAATAAACAAGTGAGACTAACTGGACTAGGCCTGGCAAAAAAAGTAACGAAAACGAATATACGACCCGAAACACGACACGATATTAGCATGTACAAGTATTTAATTTTATACACGAAACTAATTTCGTGTCGTGTATCGTATATACATGATTTATTAACGTATCGTGTACCGTATCTAATTGTATACATATCGTGTATACACGAAATACCTGTAAATAATTTATGTAGACGTATAATTCGTGTACACATGTAATTCGTGTATAGACGAATAAATTTCGTGTTACTTATTTATTTTATTAATTCGTGTAAATATAATGTTTTGGTATTTCTTTTTATACGTGTTAATTATTCATTTCATTAATTCGTGTACACATGTGATTCGTGTACACATGTAATTCGTGTATACACGAATGAATTTCGTATCTTTCGTTTCGTTTACAGGTATTTTGAATTTCGTATTCGTATATAGAATTTCATACACGAAAATATTTTCGTGTCGTGTATCGTGTATCTTCATGTGAATTTCGTGTCGTGTATCGTTTCTATCATTTACACGATACGAAAATACGATTTGACAGGCCTAAACTGGACCTCAGTTAACTGTTGACTCGTGCTCATTATTCAATTATGAATGTCGTAATAGCATGTCTTGATGTGTTAATGTTTGAATACCTATTGTGTTTTAATTCCGTATTTACAGTTATGTTATAAGCATGTAAACGGTACAGCATGAACGAACCCCGTGTTAATCAAGATGGCTAAAACGACCTAAGTGGCCTAAAGGGTCTAGGATCACATTTAGCATACCAGCAGTTGGCTGAGCCTTTATGGCACCAACATACAGGACTTCATCGAGCTATGAAGCCGAGTGCGGGATTTCAGGGTAGTCAACGATGTCATTTATTTATCGTACCTACATAATTAATTTATATTCAGTACGATGTTAAATATTGGGATTACCTTAGATGCTCACTTACCTTATGTATTAGTTTAAACTTAGGATGATGTAGTATATATCTCGTTCATCACTGCGGTTAATTATTGTCGTTATTTTTTTTATTATTATTATTATTTTGCTTCTTTACTCGCATGGGTGAGTAATGGCATGTGACACCCGAGTGAGAATTATTAGTGTTTAACTTCCGCTGTAAGACGTCTTTAATATGCTACGAGAGTGATTACTACGAGCTTATTGTGAGGGGTGTTACAATCATATTCACATAATTCCACCAAAGTTATAATTCATCTGTTACAAAAAACAATGATATAAATCATAATCGCAGTTATACCACCAAAGATATAATTCCACTTGTTCCACCTTGTTCCATGGATTATATATAACAGTTTCCAACAAAATAGTTCCACCAATCCTCGGGCACACCAGTCTTTCGACAAAGAGCTTCGAGGCTCTCGGCCCCTTGGACAAATACCACCTCACCTTATGTCTTTAAGTGTGCACACCCCCTAGGGTAGAGAAATACCAGAGTAGATCATAAAGTTTAGCCCACAATACATTGGTAGTGGGAAAATAATCAGTAATCGGCCAAATTGGCTCACCAGTATCCATGATCACATGTTCCATAATCATTACAAGATTCCAAGTAAATTAGTCACCTTTACAATGATATTCAAACATCAAATCACACACCAAATCATCAGTAATATTCATTCACCACCACAAGAACAATAAACAAGCTCATTTCCTTACTTAACATACTTATATTTCATGCTTGAAACAATACAAACTTTAAGTCAAACCAAGTTGACTTCAAACCCCATCTTCATGTAAGTTCAATAATATTATATTAGGGTCATTTACCCATGAAATAATGAGTTCATACACTCAGTTTCACACACAAAGTCTCAGTAGACACAAATAAGCCTTAAATCACCTTTTTTTTCATTATAACTTGTCAAATATTGCACTATAGGCCTACCCACGAGCTTGGATAGCTTTTAATAATGTTTATTCACCATTTTAAGCACAAAGATATGTCTCCCCCTCAAGAATAACTTTCATAACAATTTCTTCCAAGATAAATTACCAGAAAGCCCTAAAATCATCTTTAGCCATTTTTCTTGTTAAGGAGTTATATAAATGCTTTTCAAATGATTCCTTCACCAAAATGTCTTAAAAGATCTTAGTTATCACCTATGAAAATTCAAAGATCCGAACTTATGTTTGAACTTTCATGTTCAGACACAAGTCGAAGCTTCAGAAATCGTAGAAATCATCATGTACGGACTTGCGTCCGACCTTGCAAGTTTGGTCAAAAGATCATAATGGCGTTCAAACATACACCGGAACATAGATGTTTGGACATATGTCGAACTTCAAAAAACACAGGCAGGAACACATCCAAACTTACGTCTGGGCTTACAAGTTCGGACGCAAGTCAAACTTGCAATCCCAACGTCATTCTCGCATACCGTCGGACGGATGTTCAGACACGTTTGAAAACAGAGAAGACAGGTCGCGCCTAGGCCCTGTTTGAACATACATGTTCAGACACTACAAAAAACATAAGCGAACTACAGAAATCATCATCAATCCATAGCCAAATCTTTACATAATCAATCCAAAGCAAAATCAGAGGAAAACCATATGGGTTTGAGAGACAATTACCCACAAAAACAACGAGGAAACACACCAGAAATGCACTGAAGATCATCCACCAATAACCCAATTTCCAAACTCTTCATGGCTGAACAACAACTACGAATAAGTCCACCACCTACCTCAATTGACGTGCAGAAGAACCCCAACTGAAACCAAAGAACCCACAAGCAGCCCGCAGACCAAAACAACGTAATCTACCACTGAATTAGTAAACCCGAACCAAAATGATAGTCAAAAACCCGAGAGCAAAACTAAGAACCAAACCCACAATTGCACTACTACCAACCTGAAATCAGATGAGGAAGCACACAACAATGAAGACCAGGAACCACACACACTGCAGCAACAATTCAGATGATCACAAAGCCACGAAGAAGAACTTGAGGAAGAAAGAGAAGGGAAGGAGAGCGCTCAGATAAAATAACTGCAACAACATGAATGGAAAAGAACAGAAAAAGGGAAAAGGAATTTCCAATTCCTTACATTAATTTCCAACTAAACCAAAAGTCCATCTTGCCCTCCTCTTCTCCTCAGAACCACAAAGACAACCTAAATGACATAAAATCACTTAACATAAGATAACAAAATACCAATCCGACTTAAGTAAAATGAGTTATAGATCTAGTGTCCTCAATAACCACACATAGGCTAGCTAAGATTCTTAAGATCTCTATATTTCATAATTGAGTTCATCTATCAAAGGTCATCAAGACCACACATCATTTATATTTTCAAAGGCCATTTAGACTTTCATCGCCCTAAAGCCATCATTACTATACCATAACATGTATACATGAATAAGGTAAAAAATAATCTACACATCAAGTTAAGCTATATTTGGTTCAAAGAAAATGAATCATAGTAAGTAAATTAGATGGGATAATGAAGTAATACTATGCAATTATAGTGTTGACACTTCATTACTTAATTACACTTAACTCACATTCAGAGATCTTCAAGATCATTAACATTATGTAACAACAATCATCATGATCAAACAGATCATCACTCTATGTATGTATTTAGTTTATGTGTTAATGATTATAAATCTATAATTTAATCGTCATAGTATTTGTAGTAGGGTTATTAGGAGTTTTGATTATTTATAACCAATCACATGCATAAGAATCATTAGGACCTTCCTATTTCCTTAACTAATTGTATATGGTTATAGACACATTCACACCTACTCTCTTATTTTCACAAAAATTTTCTTTTTATTTAAACAATTGATTAGAATTATAACCATTTGAATTATATATTTCTTATATATCCTTTAAAATCTGGACAAATCTATTTGATTATCTATCCGTTACAGGGTGAAACAAAACTAACCTCACACTTAGCATACATTTAGCTTTATGAAACTAGGTTCACACTCAATAGATTTTGAGATTTTTCTCAATATCGTATCACCCTTCTCCCATAATTATTCCTCCTAGTTAGTACATTAATCATAACTAGAGGTTTTACTAAACACATGGTTTTCTTGACCTTGAACTTCGACCTCCTAACAAGATAATATTCAATACAAATTAGTAACATCTTCCTTCCATCTAGTTACCAGAATCATATATTGTGGTCTTACTCCACTTGTCACCTTTATGGGTGTACAACAATAAGAAACCTAAAAATGATATTTCTTTAATTCTTATCATTCTAAACATACAAAATAAAGTTTTTTTTTTGAAATAAAGGGATGTGTATATATATAAATCAGAGGAAAAGTAACATTAGATACATAGTAGCCCCATGTATCTGATAACTAGAGAGAGCTTATGCTAGGGTAGGGGATGATTTGTAAAAATCTCCCTAGCAGTGAACAAACGCCTAAGGGCATAGGGAGGGAGGAAACTCAATCTCCCTGTCAGCACACACGAATAGCAATGTCCAAAAACAATAACATAGTATTCATAATTACAAAAGATTGGTACTCCTAGGCGCAAGAGTACTCTATCAAGCCAGTCAAAGTCAGCGCTGGAACTTCCCATCCTTGTTGAAATGATGGCCTTGATAGCATATTTGATGTCGCTAACGATGTGGAAGGGGTCTCTGGCTTGGTTGGCCATGGCTCACTTGCATCTTTCTATCCAGAGGTGATATACAACGTTGGCGATTGCTGCTCGTTTAACTTGGTCAATCGGGCGGTGTCTCTTGCAGTAGCGAATGATCCATGTTGCGCAGCTGCGAAGACTTTTCCGGTTGGTCGGGATTCCCAGCCAGTCACAAATAGTCCACCAAACCCTGCAAGAGTACCTGCATTCAAAGAAAAGATGGTTGCTTGTCTCTTGAGCATGCTCACAGAGCCAGCATCGGTTAGCTAGACATATGCCCCAAGATTGGAGCCTATCACAAGTTTTAAGTCTACCTTTAAGTGTAATCCATAGAATAAATTTAGCTTTGGGAATAGACCAAGATTTCCAACAGACATTGAACCAATGGAAAACCTGGGGGAGGGGGGGAGACATCATTATAGAACGCGCTGACCCTGGGGGGGGTGGGATAGGAGTTGAAGAGCGACATGGCATCATTGAGAGACCCACATTGCTCTATCCACCAATCGCTAGCATGGAGGATGGCTTTCCAAGTCCATGGGTCATTACCTTTGGCAGAGGTCATCCAAATGGAGTTGGAGTTAGGGATGAAAAGCTTATGAAAAGCTTATGGATCCAAAGGCGCTCAGTGTCTTGAGTGATGGCAGAGATGGTCTTGAGCATGAAACATTTGTTCCATTTTAGGATATCCTTAAGGCCCAGACCTCCATTTTTCTTGGTGTTAATGATAGCGCTCCAGGCCACAGAAGGAGTGGCATTACTATCAGCTTCGCTGACCAGAGGAACGAGCGGAGGCACTTGGTGACTCTTTTGATGACAATTTTAGGCATAGTGATGCAGGATGCCCAGAAGCCAACTATGCCAAAAAGAGTACTCTGAATGAGGGAGAGCCGTCCAGCAAAGGAGAGAGATTTACTTCCCCAAGCAGTGATGGTTTTACGGATACTGTCAAGGAGGGGATTGAAATCAACAGCTTTAGGTTTCCTTGCTGTGATCGGAATGCCCAGGTAGTGAAATGGAAACGACCCCTTGCTAAACCCTGAGAGAAGGACAAGCGATTCAGCGTGGGAAGTGTCAACCCCTCCTAGGAAAAGATCAGATTTAGAGGGGTTAAGCATTAGGCCAGAAGCAGAAGATCAGAGAAGAGGCTGATTCTGTTAAGCAAGAGTGATATGGAGCTCTGGTCACCCCTACAGAATAAGAGGGCATCATCAGCGAAGAAGAGGTGAGTGATACGGAGGGATTTGCAGCAGGTGGGTGGAAAGTGAAAGCCTGGAGCGGTGTAGAGCTGGTCGAGAAGACGGGAGAGCATATCCATTACGAGGGCAAACAAATAGGGGGAAAGGGGATCACCTTGGCGCAACCCTCGCTTCCCTCTGAACGAAGTCGAGGGAGAGCCGTTAATGTTGATAGAAAAGGAGGTGGTGGTGACGCACTGAAGGATCCAATTACTAAACTCAGGGGGGAAGTTTAGGAACGAGAGAGTGTCCTGAAGGAAACCCCAGTCAACGGTGTCAAAGGCTTTTCTAATATCCACTTCATAGTGCAACGAGGGGAGATGTGGGCTCTCTGGTAATTTTTCATAAGACACGAGCAGAGCTGGATGTTATCTGAAATGAGGCGGCCTTTGATGAAGGCTCCTTGGCTGGGATTGACCAGAACGGGGAGAACATTTTTAAGCCTGTCAGCCAAAATCTTACTAATGATCTTGTACAGAGCATTGCAGCAGGAGCCGTAAAACCATCACTGCTTGGGGAAGTAAATCTCCAGTATATCGTTCAATCTGTATATCCAATTTCAATCTATATCCACGATCTCAACCTAACCCTGGATCATATCCAATCAACATGAATATTATCTTATCGTTGAAGGAATTTATTATAACCTTTGCTTTGTACTCAAAATCGATTTCTAATTTCTAAATTTTTTTTGAGCTTGAATCATATCTTTAAACAATATATATCCGTAGATAAACAATATACATCCTTAATATGAAATGATTTCATTTCTTAAGACTTACCTTTACTTCGTTCACTAGTCTCCAGTTTATCTTATAATGTGGAAGGAATCTATCCTTAATCAAACTGACACATATTCGATTTATCATGTATCTAGTTATTCCTCAAAAAATTTCTTGAGTATTATCCATACTCCTTCTCATCCTTGTAGCACACCAGCTAATAATTAGTGAAAATTATAATGCCCCAAAGAGATATACTAGGGTGGATATACCCTTTTCCTTACCAATCAAACTTCATTTTTTTCACTCTCATCCTCATCAAGTGAATTCTTAACCCTAAGGTTCATGTTTATCAAATGAACTGGCAACTCTGGTCCTTTTTTATCCATATCTTACTCACAACATCAATTGTTACTCTTATATAATTTATTTTTATGTAGCTAGTTCGTTTATGGAATAGCATGGTGTTATTATAGCATGGTGTTATTAAGTTGGTAAACAACTTGATAATCTTTAGACAAAGATTAAGCTAATAAGTTATACTAGTGTTAGGTGTGTATCTGTATGTATTTAAGAGTTAATTAGGTGAATCATCCCCGAGATTTATAAGGTACATTAAACCTTAATTATATAATAAATAATTAAATTATTGATTTAAAAAGGTTTATCAAACCTTGATTATGCGCGCATATATGGATATTATCAACTTAAAAGTTTTATTAATTAAACCTCATATATGATAGTAAATATCCTTATGAATAAAGTGGTTAATTAAGCTTTAATTATGTTTATATAATTATTTTTAGGTTTAAAGGGTTTATTAAACTCTAAATCTATATAAATAACTATAGAGAAAATGAGAAAAAAGAAATATAAAGATTAAATATATGAACAATACTATAATATATAGTTTCTAAAGAGTACATTAAAATAATAAACAAAATAGTAGTATAACATGTAATATATGATGGTTACATAAATAAATAAAGATATAAATTAGTAAGTTAGTAATATAAAAAATAAGTAACACATTAATAAACGAGAACAAATATGGACTACTAACTTCAGTCAATAAATTTCTTAAAAAAAAAAAACTTCAGTCAACATATTACTACAAAGGTCAACTACACTAAACTAAAATACATACGTCCATTTCTTTCGTAAAAAAAAAATATGCATATGTCCAAACTGGGTAAGTGAACCAGCAGCCCCTGCCACGTCACTTCAATATCTCTCATTTCAACCTGGCGAACACATACAGAGCCGTCATTTTATTTTGGGAAAATTTACGATATACCTTTGTTTTCTTTCGTAATTCATAATATACCCCTATAATTTTCATAATTCAACTTTAAACATGTTTAAATGTTGTTCAAAATTGATGAAACTTTACTGGACGATGCTAAAGTGTTATATTTTGGTCCAATATCAAATTTGAAGCTTTTTAAGCTCACATGTGACCTGTGGGACCCAATGAATATGTGACTGTTCATTGTGTCCCACAAGTCACATGTGAGCTTAAAAAACTTCAAATTGGTATTGGACCAAAATAATACTTTAGCATCGTCATGTAAAATTTCATCAATTTTGGACAATATTTAAGTATATTTAAAGTTAAATTACTAAAATCACAGGGATATTGTGAATTACGAAAGAAAACAGGGGTATCTTGTGAATTTTCCCTTTAATTTTTTCTACTTCTTCATTCTAACCCTAACGCGACTAGAACATCCATGTTCTGCGCCTCCTACTCCACTTTCTCTCTCTGAAATACCAAGCTGAAAAAGGAAACGACTCTTCCTCCAAACTCTGATGAAACCGAGAGTAAATCTCATTCTCAGTCCCGATGTCTCCTCAATTCAGCCTCGAAATTTCATGCTTCTTCTACCCTAGTGTAGATCTGGAGAGTAGCTTCACTTTCAGGCCGACTTGACTCTGTTTGGTGGTGTGTTGGAGGCTGGCGAACCGAAACCAGAGAGGGAAGCACAAGGTTCTCGGCAAGGCTTTGATTTATTTCTTCCATATTGTTACCGAGGGTTTCATTAGGGTTCAGTTGTTTTCATTTTGTCAGAACTAGCGACGACGGACTCTCTGAATTTGATTCGTTTGGTGAAATAGAATTGATTAGAAGCCAATTGGTCTGAAGTTGGAATTTCGTTATCTTGTTTGTAATATCTGTTGAAATGGAGGAGAAGAAGAAGACGAAGAAGAAAAAAGAAGGAAACCAGAGAGGTCAAATTGAAAGATTTGAATGAGGGGAATATAGACGTAGAAGAACATAAGGAGGAATGGAGGAGGAGAGAAGAAGAAGAAAAAGAAGAAAAACAGAGAGGTCAAATTGAAAGCTTTGAATGAGGGGAATATAGACGTAGAAGAACATAAGGAGGAAATGGAGGAGAGGAGAAGAAGAAGAAAAAAAGAAAAAAACAGAGAGGTCAAATTGAAAGCTTTGAATGTGGGGAATATAGATGTAGAAGAAAATAAGGAGGAAATGGAGGAGAAGAAGAAGAAAAAGAGAGAGAGGCAAATTGAAAGCTTTGAATGAGGGGAATACAGATGAGAGGAAAATAAGGAGAAAATGGAGGAGAGAAGAAGAAGAAGAAGAAAAAGAGATGAAGGATGATTTAAAGCTGCTTTGAATGAGAGGGAACAGAGGTGATACAACTGCTGGTAACTTGGAGGGTCAAAGTGTGGAGCATAAGCAGAAAGAAGAAGGATCTGACGAGAGACAAGATCAAAGCAAGCACAAAAAATGTAGAGCAGAAAACAGGAGCATCTTCAAAGCGCAAAAGGACAACCGATACAGCCTGTAATGAAAGGCAATCTAAGAAGTGAAATTTTCAAGTGAGGTAGAGGTCTTCCCTATCCCTACTGAAGGTTCTGACGACTGTGATGAGAATATTAATAAGGCATACATGGTGCGTGGTAAACGGTACACTAAAGATGAAGATCAGATTATTAGACAAGCTGTTCTGGATTATGTTAAGCGTCATCAACTAGGAGAAAATGGTGTTAAAATGGTAATGAATAGCAGAAAACACAAAGAGGTATACGGGTGTTGGAAAGAAATAGCGGAGGCGATTCCTTACAGACCTAGAGATAGCATTGCCAACCGGGCTCATAATATTTTCACTAGAAGTGAGAAGCGGGAGTGGACCCAGGAGGAACTTGATTTAGTAAAGGAGTTGCATGACAAGTATGGTTCAAACTGGGGCAACAACGGCTAAGGAATTAGGAAAGTATAGGATCCATGTAAAGGATGCATACAGAAGAACATTCTTGGCGAATCGGAAAAGAGGGCACTGGTCCCAAGATGAGTACCAGACCTTGTTTGACCTTGTGAATGCTAACTTAGAAGTCAAGGCATTTGAAGAGAAGAAGTCAAAGTACGGGATGTTGAAGGATAACATTGCCTGGTCGGCAATAAGCCTTGAGCTTGGTACTCGAAATAATGCTACTTGTTGCACTAAATGGTACTGCAATCTTCATCTTCGATGGTGAGTGAGGGTTTATGGGCGGATGCTGATGATTATAGACTTTTGATGGAGCTGTATAATCTTGATGCAAGCTGTGAAGAAGAGGTGGAGTGGGATTTTCTTATTGAGGATAGGCCAGGGGATGTTTGTAGAAGGAGGTGGCATCAAATGGTGCAGCATATTGGGGAGCATGGAATTAAGTCATTTGCAGAGCAAGTTGAGGTACTCTCAAAGAGATATTGTCCAAGGTTGCTTGAAATCAGAGAGAAACTTGATAGCAGACCTGTTGTTGATTGATGTTGCAGTCATGGTGCTGCATCAAAATGGTGCTCTGCATCAAATGGGGAGGATGGAATGAAGTCATTTGCTGAGCAAGTTTAGGTAGTGTCATAGAGATATTGCCCCAGGATGCTTGAAATCGGAGGGAAACTTGATGGCAGAGTCGTAGTCTATTGATGATGCAGTCATGATGCTATTTAGTTATTTTGAACACAAATATGTTTCTCTCTGATTGATTGATTTGTATCTTCAATTTTCTTATTTGTGGATGGGTAGTGCGTGCTGCTGCTATTTTCGTGTACTAGTAAGTTTACAAGGTGGGGGAGGAAGAGATGTACGATGAAGGGTGCTACCATATCTCTCCCGCAATTAGGTATATTTTTCACTCAACTATCAGAATGAGAATGAGATATATGTGTATATATATACGAAACATTATCACGGGTCTTTCATAGCTGCAAGAAAAGAAATAATCTATATAATTCAATGCTAGCGTACAGAAACCTTGATTGATGACAATCAACATAGAATTAATGGGTTTTCTAAATCAAGTGACAGATTGTTAGGGTGGTGGATATGTTCAAAAGTGTTTATCTGCCTCAAATATGGCAATAAAAAACAAAAGAACAGACATATGTGAATGGCTAAAGTATCTGCCTCAAATGCATAATCGTTGGTCATGCTAACCTTGACAAGAGCCAGCAGTGGTCGTCGCATAGCCACATACACAGACACCTGGTGTGTGAAATCACAGACGCAGCTTGAAGCAGATGATGGGTCTTACCGAATCCAGGATCACCTAGACATAGTACAGTATCAATTAACCCCCGTCGGTTCTCTTTCAAACTTGTACTCATTAACCTCTTGGCTCCAAAATCAAAGACCAAAACCTCGAGAGATAGTCCCTCATTCTCTTTTTCTACCAGGAAAATTATTTCCTCAAAACCATTTTCAGGTGGCTCCAAGAAATAATGTAGCATACCGACGATGATCACATGAATATCCCCTTGGACTGGTGGATCTTGATCCATTTCTCATCTTCTGAACTTGATGGACACACATTATACTCGATTCGTAAACCTTTCTGATCCTCTCTCCTAGCCCTGTACAAGCCAAGCACGTACATGATATTCTCCACCCTATCAAAATCGCAACTTCAATTCAACCCTTTTTAATTATTTTTTTTGACAAATGGCAACTTCAATTTCAAGTCAATCCTGCAAAATAATGGTCCTGAATCTTCTAGCATCTAATTGACATTGGACAGGTTTAAAAGAAAGGTGTCTAGTCCACTACATACGATTCTGTGTGACCACTACAATCACATCTGCTCCCGTTGTACAAGGTTTGATCTTCACATTTTTCAGCCATGATCTTCACCTTCCAGTTATGATTTTGTAACCCATGTCTTGATATGATATAATTTTCATCAGTATATCTACCTTTTAACTATTTGTTCCCTTCACATACATCTTTCTGATGGTGAGAAACCGCAACTTTACAGGTTGGATTCAACCAAATCCTCCAACCCCATGATGATTTTGCATTGTTAATATTCACTCTAGTCTATCGTTTTCACCCTGGAAGTTCCCGATCCTGTAAAGAATATCTCTTTTTTGGACACTTTTAGATTGCGGGAACTTTGACGCATCATTCACAGTGATTATTTGTTTCTTTATTGTCATCAAAGCTTGCGAAACACCCGCCCTTTCTTAAATACTATGTAGTGAGTGTTTTTGCTTCGTTGTTTGAATTGTTTCTTGGGACTAAGGAAAACAATAGAAGAGAGAGAACCCAGAACAAGAGGGGGGAAAGCGACAGGGGCAAATCATGGTAGCTGGTAGGCTGGATAAGGGATCGACGCATCCGCCAATTGTGGCTGGTTCGTTCCTGTATCGAATCCGCACGAAAAGGAAACCCCTCTGAAACTATTGTCCGAGAAAACAGATAGTTCTTCAGTCATGGTCAAAATTATTGTCTACTTTACTTCTGAGCTGACACATCAGCAAAAGGCAACACAAAAAAACAAACAATTGACTACTTTGTACAATGTTTGCCAAGCCTTTATTAGTAGAAATCAGAACACCCTGTCGCATTGTCAAAACCCATTTTAAAATTGAGAGCTTGCAAAACTCTTTCCACCTTTTCTTTCATTCAGTAGAATAGATAGTACCCACGTGAACAACAAATATAGAAAGCGGATATGACGAAATGTGTCTTTTAACGTGAACCAAAGCAACACCAATGGAGTGCAATCTCAATCACAGTCTGCTAAATAATCGGATAGATCTTTATGAAGTAATGCCACCAACACTGGTGAAAAAGAACAGACCCTAAAGTGCTACTAAATCTCACGGTATTACAAACAGAACTACTTGACTTTACGGTCTACCCTAAAAAAGGCAAGAAACCAGAATACAAAACACTGAAAAAAAAAAAAACAGCTAAATTATATGTACACGGTCCCAATATCACTGATAGCCGCCTCTGTTATTCCTAGATCTACTAGACCCATCTGGCATCCACGGTCTCCCTTGATGGTGCTGCCTACCCCTATTTACTGATCCACCTCCAGCCCACCAACCACCACCACTTTGCGGTGGCTGCCAAGGGCCAGCATTTGAGGCACCCATTGGTGGAACCATTGGTGGCTGAAGCGGCTGCAAAGCCTGGACCTGACCCAAGTGTGGACGGACAGGAGGATGGGATAGGGGAACGGATTGTTGAGGTTGCCACTCAGGAATGTCATCATCATCCTCATCATCATTCCAAGGTTGCAAAACTATACCACCACCGCCACCACCACTCCTAGGTGGAGGAGGAGGTGGGGTTGCATCATCTTTTTTTCCATATTTCAGAATCAGTTGTCTAAATTTGTCCTCAGATGGTGCTGGGGTAGGGGAAGGTAGACGTTCTGGGATGTTTACAACTGGGATTTTCTGTTGGGAAATTGGGTTACTTGACGCACTACCATTACCATTACCACTACCAGAGAAATTAAACTCAGGAAGATCATCATCGTCCCTTTTAATGCCACCAAGTGGGCCAAACCCAGGTGGGACATCGTCATCATCATCATCATCTTCTTCATTATTATCGTTATCAGGGATTGTGACAGAAGGGGGAGGGGCAACAACATCTTTTGGACCAAAATTAACATTCGAATTCGTATTCCTGTCATGAGGTGGTCTTATAGGAGTTGCAGGAGCGTAAGAGTTTTGTTGCCTCATAGCACTGTTCTTGTGATGTAACGACGATGGTTTGGGAGAAATTGTTGGTTGAGGTGGTGGTATCTGCGCCTTTCTCCACACGACGACACCAATCATGCCGTTTTCAATAGCATCAAGCGTCCGAGTGTAGGATGTGGGGAGGTGCTTGTTCAGCATCTCTAGTGTTTCGGCGCCTGGTGGGACGAAATAAATTTCCGTTCCAGGGGTTGGTTCTGCGAAACCTAGTCTTTCATCCGACTTGTAAGAATCTACCAACTGCAAGCCAACCACATGATGAAACAGGTAAGTTATTTGCCGTTGCATAAAATCGTGTGCAGCTATCTCTCTTTTTTTAACAACGAAAGGCAAGATATCTCACCTCTTGTACATTGCTTTGATCTTTGTCACTGCACCCAGCATCCAATGAGAAATGAACAATCTAGAAACAGATTTCAATACGTCAGAATTTCAAGTTTGAGGACTAAATTAGAACTATCTAAATTTAGGTAAACAAAGAACCACAGTGGCATCTTAATTAAGAAAGTAGATGATATTTCAGAAAGATACTGAGCAGTACTAGCAACAGATATGGGAAGCTACATAATTCAGATTAGTCATGAGTCTGGTGATCAAAAGTTAGTACCCAACCGAACAAGTCAAATCCCAATGTAGATGGTACCAAATACATCTTATGACAGATGAACAGTGTATAAACTAAAGCTGATGTGTATAAAATATTAAAGACAAAGATTTATGAGATTACCATGATGGCCCGACTCCGAGAATTAGGAAGCTCATGAACGAACTTCTCAAAAGCCTCAAGCCTTACTCTGCCTTTAATCTCAAAAAACCTCGGCCAGTCCTTGGTACCAGTCTTCTCACCACTGAAAAACAATTAAGAACTGTTACAAATGTAAAAAAGAACTACACTTGAGACGAGCCAAGTTGCCAATGAGTCATATCAAAACGCAAACATGAATCTTTGTGCAGATGTTAACAGTAATCACACTGCTTCTTGCTTCATAATTGCGCAAAAAGTAACAGATACCAAAGGCCAACTAAAGCTGCGTAATTTATCTCAAACAACCAGGCGCGCAAGGTTATAACCACAGAAGTAACAGCCGTCATCAAGAGCAAATAATGTATGGTGAGAAAATGTGCATTCAAAACAAGAAAGTGACATGAAATTTCCAGTCACTCATCGACATCTGACCATCTGATGTGAATATAATGAAATAAAATTTAGCATATGACAAACAAGGCTAATCTGCACTAGAAAGATAAGGACACAAACCTCTTGAGCACTCCAACAAAGTTAGCTGTGGATGTGACAGTCAGCTGTAGCACTCCTTCCCAAACATACTCTCTTATAATGGGAATGGGTTTCACGTTCCTACCAATGTGCTTTGTACCCTTTGAACTTTCTGCTTTCCGTGCCACCTTTTCAGCTGAGACTTTCGAAGCTCGCTCAGAGGTTTTTGATTCAGAACCACCATTAGAACTTACCTTGTCTGATGCTGATTTATCAGAATCGACTGGTAAATTCTCAAAGGGAGGCTCCTTGTCAAGAGATTCCATAAACTCATCCAACGAAACAATAGGAGGAAGATCTTTCATGTCATCCACCATAAGACCTTGCATTATATCACCGCTTTCACTAGGAATTGTAAATCTACCTTCAGTGTCTCCTACAGCACCAGTTTTGCCCTTATTTTCATCAGTCTTATGGGCAGGCTCAGCTTTGGAAGAAGACTTTGCATCACTGCCCGAGACTTCAGCCTGATCTCGAACAACAGAATTTCCACCTACTAAGCCGTCAACCGGAGCACTTATATCTGTCTCAAAAGATATCACCTCAAACTCACCCTTGTGGGTTTTCTTCACAAGACGTCTCAGATCAACGTCTGTATCAGGCAACTCCTTCATTTGAGCAAGTTTTTTGCCTTTGCTATTCTCCACTCAGAAAGCTCCTTGGAAGCTAGCTCTTCTGCTGTCATAGAACACAACCTCTCTGGAGATATCTCACCAGCCATAACTTGTTCCCTAAGTTTGGGATTGTTTTTGTCCTTCAAGTTAAACACAAGTGACCTACCCTTCTCTTTATATTTCTTATTTACACCCCCAAATAATTTGAACAGTTCTGACTCAATTTTATCAGCAATAACCTCTGGACACAGAAACATTGGTTCCGTTTCTAAACATGATTCCCCCTTTCCACCACTCAAGTCATCCGCTTGTGTTCTAAGTTTTTCAGCGCCTTTTACTCCTCCAACATTGGCTTCAAGATCCATTTCCCAGGCAAGACCGTTTCCAAGTAACAGGTCATCTTTAGCAAAAAAGTTATCACTGAATGAAGCATCTTGAAAAGGCAAGACAGAGTTGGATTGGAATTCTTGCCGAACAGCTTTCAATGACTCGAAAGTGGCACCAACACCAGCTTCAGAGGCACCTTGACCATCCACAGGTTCTTCACTTGGCAGAGTCACAGGAGCCCGGAGTTTGCAGCTTTTGCACCATCCTGCTTAGAAACATCCATGGATCCCAATTCACAATGTCCTAGCCTTTCAGTATTATTTAATGGACTTTGCTGTTGATGAACCAGAGCCAAAGCAGCAGCTAATTGTTCCCTTAATTTGGATCTCACAGAACCAAATGGCTCAGACTGGACTTTAGGAGATACTTCGTTTTTGTTCTGCTGATTATGTGACCTGTTCTGAACAGCCTCAAGCTGCACAACTTTCCTACTTGGATTTCCAGATTTTGGTGAATACGATATCGTCCCAGCCTGAGCACTGATCTTGTTTGGTACAGACAAAACTGAAGGCACAGAAGAATTGGGGTGAGCCCTTGTCTGGGTCATTCTTTTCGCAGAAGCAGATATTTTCTGCATCCCCTGATTATTAGGTGTAACTATCAGGTGAAGCCTTCCTTTTAACAGCTAAGGATGTATTGTGTTGTCCTTGGCAGGTTTGTAAGGCTTTCATTTGTTCCAATTGCCATTTTGAAACATGCTGAGCACTGAAACTACTGGGCATGGGCTGAAAGTTCCCCATTGATTCATTAGACACAAAAATCTCCTGTGAGGAAGTTAAATTCATCATTGTGTCCTTTCTGACATCCTGTATATTTGATGTAGGTATCTGCTGCAACGCAGAATTATCATTGAAACTTGCTAATGAGCTCATCAAAGGGTTTGTTGTCGTGGCATCGGTCTGCATTATCATAGGGTTCATTCTAGTGCTATGATCCAATGTCATAGGCTCAGATACAAGATTTTCAGACATTATCCAGGCAGAAGTTAAATATCTTCAGTTTTCTATGTCCATTCCCCTTTTAGCCCCTGCAGAAACAGTAAAACAATAACTTAGTTACAGAAAATCAGCTCCAAAGCATAAACCAAATTTTAATGGTATCAAAGCAAGAGGGGAGCATAATTCCAAAGCCTGCATGACGAACAACATGACAGGAAACCACAGTGCTAATGATATCAAAGAGAAAGCTACAGAAGCAGCATAAGATTGAATCACAACTACACAGACCAGACAGAAGGCAAAACCAACTGAGTGAACAACAAGACAGAACCAACATTCACAATGCAAAGAACTAAAAATCAACACGCAGCAAAAACATCATCTACCAAAAAAAACAAGGCAGAAACTAGTTAACGTATAATGCAGTATCTATGCTTGCATATTTTGGTCCTACCCTAAACAAAGTTGATTAACTATCTAATCAGGAAAAAAATCCTGTTCTAACCACCTTTATAAGATCAACCATACATAGATTTGCAGTTCCCATGAGAGTTGAGTAAATTATCTCATCCGTATTGTTGAAAAAAATGGTTTCCTGATATCATCAACCAAAATGCTCTGATTACTTATGATTATCACTTTGTGGGCCTTTCTTCTTATCAAGAAAACCCATGATTGTTATATTTGTGGCTGTTCAGAACCTGTTTGCACTTTTAGCTGTAATTTGGGTTGATAAATTGAAGATCGATCATCAATATGTAGCTTTCTTTGGCGCAAAATGATTCACAATCGGATATATTGCCAAAAATTGAGGAACTTTCCAACATTTACACACTAAAAACATAAGTAAATGACAACTAAAATTCAGCGTTCATAGCTGCTGAAGCTTTGCATATTTTTACATCAACACTATTTTCAATAATGGTGCTACTAGCACATCAAAGACATCCCAAATGCCACACGACTCTGCGAACTCCTGCCTTCACAGTGCTTAAGCATAAGCTGGAAACAATCTATTCTTCCTTTTCCTTCCGAGACCCTATCTTCAAAAGCAAAAAAGCCCACCAAGAATCACAATTTTGTTCAACGAGTAAGTAATAAGCCAAGGATAACAAAAAACTATCGATCGTTATTGCATTCAATATCCGAGCATGCAGTAGTAGCATCTATAAACACAGTGGATCCCAGAAACCGAACAAAGAGAAATTCACTTTCGTTACAAGGTGAAAACCTATATACAAACTACACAAAAAGTTCATTATAGTACAGACTAAATCAACAGATATTACAAACAAGATAACGAAATTCCAACTTCAGACCAATTGACTTCTAATCAATTCTATTTCACTATAACAGAATCAAATTCAGATAGTCCGTCGTCGCTAGTTCAGACAAAATGGAACAGACTGAACCCTGATGAAACCCTCGGTAACAATATGGAAGAAATAAATCAACGCCTTACCGAGAATCTTGAGCTTCCCTCTCTGGCTTCGGTTCGCCAGCCTCTAAAACACCACCAAACAGAGTCAAGTCGGCCTCAAAGTGAAGCTACTCTCCAGATCTACACTTGGGTAGAAGAAACATGAATTTTCGAGGCTGATTGAGAGGAGAAATCGGGACTGAGAATGAGATTTACTTACATTAGAGAGTTAGGAGGAAGAGTCGTTTCCTTTTTCAGCTTAGTATTTCAGAAGAGAAAGTGGAGAAGGAGGTGCGAGCATGGATGTTCTTGTCGCCGTTAGGGTTGGAATGAAGAAGAAGAAAAGATAAGATGAAGAGAGGCCATGTGTGTTCGCCAGTTAGGGTTGAAATGAGAGAAAATTAAGTGAGGCGGCAGGGGCTGCTGGTTCACTTGGGACATGTGTATTTTTGTTCGGTAGTAGGCTGATTGACCTTTGTAGTAATGTGTTGATTGAAGTTAGTAGTCCATATTTGTTCAAGTTCATTCATATGTTACTTATTTTTTATATTACTAACTTACTAATTTATCTTTATTTTATGTAACATCATATATTACATGTTATACTATTTTTTTACACGAACATGTTATACTATTTTGTTATTATTTTAATGTACTCTTTAGAAAAATATTGCTCATATAATTAATCCTTATATTTTTCTTTTTTTTCCTCATTTCCTCTATAATTATTTATGTATAGATTAGAGTTTAATAACCCTTTTTAAACCTTAAAAATAATTATATAAACATAATTAAGGCTTAATTAACCACTTTGCATAAGGTATATTTATTATATATAATGAGGTTTAATTAATAAACTTTAAGTTGATAATATACCTACATATATGCATAATCATGATTGATAACCCTTTCTAAATCAAGAATTTATTTATTTGTTGTATAAATAAGGTTTAGTATACTATAAATCTTGGGGATATTTCACCTAGTTAACTCTAAAAAAATACAATACAAATACACACCTAGCACTAGTATAACTTATTAGCTTAACCTTTGTCTAAAGATTATCAAGTTGTTTACCAACTTATTAACAACAATATGCTATTCCAAAAACGAACTAGCTACATAATATAATTTATATAAGAGTCAGGGTGAGAGAATTCACAAATTGATGAGGATGAGATCAAATAAAGGAAGTTTGATTAGTAAGGAATAAGGGTATATCCACTCTACTATATCTCTTGGGGGCATTATAATTTTCACTAATTATTTGGTGTGTTACAAGGATGAGAAAGAGCATGGATAATACTCAATAAAAGTTTGAGGAATCGAATAGGTGTCAATTTGATAAAAGATAGACTCCTTCCACATTATAAGATAAATTGGAGACTAGTGACAAAGTAAGTTAAGGAAAGTCTTGAGAACATAAAATAATTCCATTTAGGATATATATTGTTTATCTAAGTGTTGTATGATCAATGTGATGATGTCGGATCATAATGTAGATGTTTACTTTTTGTGGAAGCTAGCATTAGATCCTCATCTGTAACTCTAAAAGCTACATAGCATTTAAAGAGATTATTCAAGCTCAATACAATTTAGAAATTAGAAATCGATTTTGAGTACAGAGTTAAGGTTATAGTAAATGTCTTCAACGATAAGATAATACTCCTGTTGATTGGATATGATCCAGGGTTGGGTTGAGATTATGGATATGTTAAGTCAAGATCCTTTAGTTTTGATGATAGCAAACCTTGTATTGTCTATCTAATATGTTTGTCAAGATTTATGATTTAGATAGACAGGCAAGAGAGTGGCTTAACACCAAGGTTGCAAGCGCACTCGGTTCACGACAAGTGCCCAACCAGTCGGGCCTTGTCTAGGATAGCTCACGCTAAAACTTCTAGCACACACAAGAAGACAGGCACCACACGAAGATATCTCTTATGTCTCAGGAGTAAATCAAAGACAAAGACTGCAAGAAGATCGACATATCTATGTAGACTCACATATTCACACTATCAACTAGCACACGACAAGAATATAACTCATTAATGTGCAAATGGACAAGATAAGTAAAGGGATACTTATCAGAACGATTACATAGCCATAATGAAGTCTAAAGGCATTTATGAGCATTAATGAGCCATACAAGATCTTACAAGTTGAGCACACAAGTTGAGCTCAACCAATCGAGAGAGCTGCCGCCGACGTGTCCAGTAGCAAGGCGACACGTGTTTTGACAACTCCATATCAAGTTGAAGCCTCTCTACAATGCTAGTGTGGTTGTTATGTGATAGGTCGAAAAAGGAATATACTCCTTGACTCTATGAGCTTATAGGACGGTAGTTACACCTTAACGAACCGTATATATACTTGCATTTATTTCATATGTAGGTAAGCTTGTACAAGAGAGAAAAAGATAGAGAATATCTGAGCAAGCGTGAATCAGACTTAAGTGTGTGTAAATGATAGAGAGTTGGTGAGCTGGTTAGGATTGGAGTTGTGTGACAACACTTTATAAATTGGTTGACTGATCAGTCGGGGAGCGGTTAGGGAACCGTAGGCCGGCTGTCAAGAAAGGGTAGAGGACTTTGGGATAAAGTCCTAAACTGTCCCGGAGTCCGTGTGTGAGGGCGAGGGAGATTGAGTGAATTTCTGTGTGTAAATTCTCAATCGAAATGGAGTTTCCAGTTTAAGTTTATCTCGTGTCTTTCCTTAACCAACAAAGTTTATTTAAGTCCATGATACGTCCACGATCGATCGGGGACACATCAGGAGCGCTAGCCAGTTTCAGGATATGAATTTGGTAAACTTTGTCTTGTGTATGTTTAAAATGATAACAATTGAAGAAAAGTCATTTTTAGGTTTCTTATTGTTGTACACCTTAAAGGTGACAAGTAGAGTAAGACCACAATATATGATTATATTAACTGGATGGAAGGAAGATGTTACTAATTTAGATTGAATACTTATCTTGTTAGGAGGTCAAAGTTCAAGGTCAAGAAAACCACGTGTTTAGTAAAACCTTTAGTACGCTTAATGTACTAACTGCTCGGAAGAATAATTATAGGAGAAGGGTGATACGATATTTAGAAAAATACTCAAATTATATTGAGTATGCCAAATGTGAGGTTAGTTATGTTTCACCCTATAACATATCAAGATTTTAAAGGATATATAAGAAATATATTATTCAAATGGTTATAATACTAACCAATTGTTTGAATAAAAAGAAAAATATGTTGAAAATTAAGAGAGCATGTGTAGATGTATCTATAGCCAAATACAATTAGTTAAAGAAATAGGAAGTCCTAATGATTCTTGTGAATGTGATGGTTAAAATAACCAACACTCCTAATAACCCTACTATAAAGACTATGATGATTAAATTATAGATTTATAATCTATTAATCTTTGGTACATAAATTAATACATAAGAGTGATGATCTGTTTGATCATGATGAATGCTCTTACATAATGTTAATAATGATCTTGAAGTACCTTGAGTCAGCTTTATGATCCTATAACCTTTTGAATAAGCTTTTAAAATAGGAACTTATAGTTATCTAACACAGGATTAATCGAAGGTCCAACCTATATGGACTTACCGTAAATAAGTCAATGAAGCCAGTTCATAATATTGTAGCCATTCTAACTAATTTAACCTAAAAATAGGACATTTTAGGAGTTCTTGTTAGTGATAGATGGTAACTTTTGAATTCAATTTGGTGGGACAAATAATTAAAGGATAATATACTTTGAATATAGAGATAAATGGAAGATTTATTATCTATCTGTCATCTCAAATCTAAGACTGGATAATGGGATGTACATGACTAGATTTGGATGATTGGATACACATAGCTAGTACATTATATAAAGCTGCATATTCAGGTATGGTGTTGTGTGACTTAAATGTCCCGAGGGTTACCTTGGGTTTGTGTACTTGTTTGATTAAATGAAAAGAAGATATGTGTGTTATTCACGCTAAATAATTACATGAAAAGAATATATTTGTGTTTATTCAGCATTATGGTTATCCATGCTTGTGTTCTTGTTTGAGAAGAAAGAACTTGAAAGACTTGGACCTTTTACATACATACATACAAACATACGGTGTATGAACAAATCAACAGGAATGAGACATTCCTCAAGAGATATAAATTTTGGATCAATAATCCATAACATAAATACATATACAGCCACATATATATATATATATATAATATATGCATATATGCTTACAGTATAAACATTCCAAAGGAATATTATACTCCTGAAAGATAAGGTAGTTGATTGATTCAAGAATACATGAAATAATTTGTATAGATGTACATATCTATATAATACACGTATTATTTATATACTTAATACATGAATTACATACTATACAAAATATAATATGAGGAAATCTAAAGGAATATGATATTCTTGAATGTTAAGATTAATTTTAATGAATTGAGAATCTATGATATGTGTTATTGGATCAAATATCCAATGCGTGAACTACCTAAGTACATTCCTTAGGTAGTTAAGCCATTGTCAAATGGCGAGTGTGGAGGGTGATTTTTTCGACATGAGAGGGGGTCTAACTAAATGCGGTCTGACTGAAAAGTCTAGATCCTAAAATTGTCATTCTATGGAGGGTGAAAATTTGTTATTCTGGCATCCCTCAAATACCTACTTTATCGTTTGTCTTTTCTAGAAAGCTTAAGGGAAATGCTAGTGAGCACTACACCCGCTCTCAATGGGCTCCACGTGGACTTATGCCTTATAGGTGGAAATTGAACAGAGTCGCCGCCTAGTTTGACAAAAAAAACTAGGAAGGAAGGATAGAAGGTTTTAAGAACCATTGATTGACTCTAAGATTTATTTCCTATGGATAGGACTTATCTGATCATACCAGAGATTCTGTGTGGATTCGTACTGGGTTACACCCCTTGGAAGTGACAATGACCACGACTTCTAATGGTGCCCGAGGAAACCTCGGTCTCCAATTGTCGGATTGCCTTCTTCAAAATCTTTTTGAAGAGATTCATTTTGAGGTCCACAAGGATAAAATTAGGATAAGAAGAGAGTAGAGAGTGTTTGGGTGGGGGCGAGCTTTTCTACCAAGCTGGCGGCCAGGAAAAGATTGATGGATTGAGAGTTGTAGAATGAAAAACTGGGGATGTGTTTGAGTAAATGAAGAAGACATGAAGTCTAAGGGACTAAGAGATTTATATGAGTCATAAAAGACTTGAATGCTTTGAGAAGTATGAGTAAAACTTTAGAGTTCGAAAATGATTTTTTATTGGAATGAGGTCGCACCTTGGGTGGGTTTCCTACGTACTCAACTCCCTATAGAGATCAGACCTTACGTAGTTCATGGGCTTTAGGATGATTGAGTTTTTTTGGGTCTTGAGGTTTTTGAGGTGTTTGAGATTTAGAGGATTTCGGAGTTTTGAGAAGTTTTAGGTTTGAGATGCTAGAGTATGTGAGACGCTCGGGTCTATGAGACATTGAAATCTTAAAATGACGGAGTCTGTGAGACGCTCGGGTCTGTAAGACATTTGAGTTTGAAAGATGTTCGAGTCTGTGAGACATTCAAGGTTCGAGAGAACTTGGAATTTGAGAGATGACTTGAGTTTATGAAGTGGTTGAAGTTTGGAAGATAATTTGAGTATGTGAGGCAATTAGAGTTCTAACAGGGCATGAATTGTTCAAATCTGTCTCTCTTAAAGATTTTAAAACCGAAAATCGTTTTGTTTTGAAAAGGGCGGATGATCCCGAAAGATCACCCATGTACCCCCTCGAACACAACACTTAATTAATGGTAAGTGCCGAGGCTCGAAAGATGGGGCAACATATTTATGTCGAAAACTAGGGTTTAGAGAGGAACACCATGAGTGAGATGCTCTCGGTCAAACCCTAATGACGTCTCCAACTCCTGGCTGTAACTAGGAAGGTAGTTACATCCCAAGCACCCTACCTCGTAAGAATCTAGGCTGCAATTAGGGAAGTTAGTCACCCTAACGTCCCGCCTAATGAAATCTAGACTGCAACAAGGGATGTTACTGCCCCAGTGCCCTGCTCGGATTTTATTTGGAAGAAAGACAAGTGATGTCTAACTAGGAAGAAAATATTTTTTGAAGGTGTTAAACATTCCTTCCCCCGAACACGGTTTATTTTAGTTTGAACAAAGTTATAAAACTTTTGAAGTTGCTCGGAATTCTCGATAAAGAAACACTGATTTTGAGAAATGTTTTTAAGGGAAAACTTTCTATTATGTGAGAAGAACTTTCTGCATGTTTGAGAAGAGTTTTCTGTGATTTGAGAAGAGTTTTTGCTTTGAAATTCCACAAAATAGTTTCTTTGAATTTTGGAAATCTTGATGAGAAATAAAGAGTTTTGAATTTTGAAATGGTTTTGGAATTAATGTGAAATTTATTTGAAAAAGTGTTTTTGAATTTTCAAATTTAAATGAATTTTAAAGATGGTTTTGATTTTTTTTAGTGGAATGGGATTGAATTTTGAAGTGGAATTGGATTGCGCTTCAGAGTGAAATTGGATTGATTTGATACGGAGTGGAGATGGGATGCTTTGTAATTGGGCCAATTTGCAAGTGTTTGGGGTTGGTAATGGGCTTGTGAGCCGGAGTGGGTTTGGGCCTGAGATTTGGGCCAAAATGAAATTGGGCCGGATTCTACTTTGATTTTGGAAGTGATTCTTATGTTAGACATGGTCTATTATTTTTGAAACTCACAAAATTTGGAAATGGGAATATTTATTGGTGAAAATGGTTTAATTAATCTGATTTTTTGGTGAGTTGAAAGAAAAAGGAAGAAACCCTCTACAAAACGAATCAGAGACCCATTAGGCGTGGAGCGGGGATCCATCTTAAGCTTTCCTACAATGGCCTTAAGGGCCTTGTTTTCTTAAAGCTTTTATTCTTAAATTAGAGGGTGGTTTGGGTATTTTTTGAAGCAAGTAGTAAATGCTGCTCCGCGAAACGAATCCGAGACCCGCTAGATGCGGGGGGCGTATTTTTCTCAAGCTTTTCTGCCAATGGCCTTAAGGGTCTCAAACATGGGTAACCTAAAAGGCTGTCTAGGGTTCTTGGTCCAGCCCAGTTTGAAAATGTATTGCTTGGATGATTTTGAATTTGAATTGAGCATTTACAGGAACCCAGATCCATGAGTTCACGAGGTAACATGATGAACAAAATTTGAGACGGTTAATATGTTACAGCAAGAACATGGAAGAAAGTTTTACAATACAATCAATAAATCGTACAGAAATAACAGAACAAATTTCACTGTCTATTTGAACGTTTGATTAGTCGTCTTCTTTATTCAAATGATGTAAACTTAGCAAATTTGAACAAGGACTACAGAATCAAGGCGTCAACAATTAACTAGAATGATTTGCACTAATCCACTCAATTTGACTGACAACTCGCGACTCTGGCTTAAAGCCACGTTTCTAGGTGTCTTGCTGCCTTTGCCAATTCTATGTCCAGGTTACTGTTTAAAAAAAATCCTCGATGAGCTAAATAGTAGTACCAGTTTTGGAGACGTTTACGTTTTGACAGGAAGATAAAACAACGCCCAATTTCTAGCATGACTAACACATAATTTGAAACTACAATATTAAACTTATTTCTCTTTGCTTCTACTCACTTTCTTTTTGGCAAGGAACGACAACGAGATCGGTGATCATAAACCTCAATCCAACAAATTTGTGCAACATCGTATGAAATAAACTGTTATACGCTCGTACAAATTTGATCAGCAATCACACCATTCATTTACAGACCAGAGTGAGTAACCGAAAGTATATAGCAAGGTTTCTACATACATACTCATCAACATGTAATAGCTCAGAAATTAAGAGTTTCCATATTAGAATGAGGTACCAGCGGTAGGAATATGAACAGAAACAACCCGGATTAGTTGATAAACATAAAAATGAATGGGCAGTCAGAAAACGAAATGGTAATGACAACTGTATATGTTTGTTTATGAGAGAACGTTGGGAATGGTGGGACCACCCAAGGACAAACATGGAAAGTGTATACACGAAAGGGGAAGAAAGGAAACTATATCAATGATCCTCACCAGACAGAAACACCACCAACAAAGGAATAATTCAGAGGGGACCACCAGCATAACAAACTACACCCATTTACGTGCTTTATCATTTCATTAATGCTAGAATTACCTTTTGGCTGTTGCTTTTCTGTTTTGTCGTTAGTAGTATAATAGACAAGGAGAAGGCTGAATAGAGCATCGGATCTTTTACCCTTTTTGGCCACCTTGTGGATAGGCAGAGCCCAGCTCTGATATAGGCTCCTTAGGATTACTTTTATCTTTCCTAGTTCTTTCCTACAATCATTGTAAGGCTACGAAATTTTTGCTCTATCAATATCAATGATTGAAGTATATTCTTGGTAAAAGAAGAGCAGTAACTTACGGTTTTCATCAATTGGTATGTATCAAGCCTAGATCCTGTTTAGTGGAGTTGGAAATGGAGATATACACGCACACGAGCCTCCGACCTTCAGCGGAGAAGACCCCTCGTAGCTGGCTGAACAAGGCTGAGAAGTATTTTGCCGACACTCGAACTCCATCCCCGATTGTTTCTGGTTTCAAGCAGCGGATGGGTGTTTGGGAGGAGAAGCTCGTAGCTGGTTCGAAGGGGTGTGGATTCGCTTCGGTGAGATGCCTTGGCTAGATTTCCAAAACTATTTCTGGATAAGTTTGGGAACCCTACAGAGTCTCAAATGACACAGGAAACTGGGGCTGAGGTACCAATCGACATGAGGGAAGTAGGAATGGAGGAATTGAAACTGGTTGAAGTTAGAAACCCAGTACTACATTCAGAAATCGTAGAGGAGGTACTGGAGCTGGAATCTAACAATCCAGTGAATTTAATTACCAAGGTTGAGAGGATCCAAGAATCGAAATCAAAATCGAAGGCAACAAGAAGGAAGAGGGGTCGGAAGCTGAACACTAGAGAGAAAGAAGGTAATCAAAGGGAAGGAAGGTGGGACTCTCGTAGTTGGTCCTATCAGACTGATATGAGCTTTCAGGAAACAGAAAAATGGAGAAGACAGAAGAAGATCTGTCATATGAAAAAGGAGAAGAAGAAACGTAAAAAAGAAGAGGAGGAAGAAGTGGATTCAATTGCACATACCTCAATCACACGTACCAGGTAACCACATCAAGAAGATCAGGGTAATCTTTAAACCTAATTATTTCTCTAAATCTCCTGTTGGTTCTTCAAGAGCTTTTCGTCGGGCGAGTATTTTCTGGTGACTTCGCCGGAATCCATTCTCTTCTGTCTGGCAGTTTGAGCGTAAGATCCAACTCACACAGCAGAATGTTAAGAAGGGCAAGAACCCCATATTGTACGCCTATCTGATGACGCTTCAAACCAGACCAGAGTCACACATAAAATGGAGAAGAGACCTTAGTCAGAAGAGAGGGAAGAGACGGGCGGTCTGGTTCAGTGAAACGTCGTTGACAACAGCTGAAGTTCTTAGGTGGAAGAAGACTAGAGTGAGTCACGGTCGATGGCTAGGGTTCTTTTTTATTCAAGCCTTGGGACAGCTAAGTGGGCCCAAATCCTGGAGTTTATTTTACCGAGAGACTCAATGGAATGGTAGCTGGAAATATTTTGGGCTCATATTGGGAATCAGCCCACCAGTCCGTACGAGGACACCGAAAGAATTTCCAATATTAAATAGTAGAAGCTCTCAACATGTGGTTGTACAGCCAAGTAGTCAGACCCATGGACTCGACCGGGCAGATTGTTTTTGGCCCCACGTCTCATCCCTCAGAAATCACCACTGCTGGCCAGAAACAGAGGCTACTAGTTTGCACTCCCCTAAGAATAGACAATCGAAATCTTTAAGCTTCTTCGGATCCAAGGGAATTTCCTGGGTACATCACCACCTTGAGGACAAGGTGGTTGTCTACCGGGGAGGGAAGGATGAAGGAAACATTGCAGGCTGGGCGTCTCAAAGCTACGACCAGATGGGAGTTGTCGGGACCCCGACACCAAGAATTTCACCAGAAGAGACCAAACCAAGAACAAATAATCACCATTTTTTTTTATACACCACCTTGGGGACAAGGTGGTTGTCAACCGGGAGGAATGATAGAACGTTGGGAATGGTGGGACCACCCAAGGACAAACATGGAAAGTGTATACACGAAAGGGGAAGAAAGGAAACTATATCAATGGTCCTCACCAGACAGAAACACCACCAACAAAGGAATAATTCAGAGGGGACCACCAGCATAAACTACAAGAAAAATCAGATTTAGCTACCACTGTATATAGTAGCTAAATCATCAGTTTTGGTAGCTAAACACAACGGGCTACCGCATTTTATGATTTAGCTACTGATATATGGGTAGCAAAGGTCCTAGTGGCTAAATTAAAATAGCTACCGTTTTGGAATGCGGTAGCTATTTCGCTTTGGTCTCGCTACTACTTTTCCGATAGCTAGATATTGTTACCGTTTTAGAATGTAGTAGCCAAATGGCTACTAGTGTAACAGTAGCAAAATGGCTTCGAGTATAACAGTTGCCAAATCGTTACTAGTACATTAGTAACAAAATCGATACTAGTCTAGCAGTAACAAAATCGCTACTACTTCAATAGTAGCGAAATCGACACTATTATAGCAGTAGCAAAAAGCTACTAGTATAGCAATAACAAAATCGATACTAGAATAATGGTAGCAAAATGGCTACTACCAAGCAGTATCAAAGTTGCTACTAGTATAACAATAACAAAATCGATACTATAATAGTGGTATATAGCTAGCTCTACTACTGAATAATGGGCACCGCCACCATTCAATCCCACTTCATGTGCCGAGTAACTTGACTATTCTTTAAATCGAAGATTATGTTATGTGTACACATCTAGGATCGAACCTTACTTACAGAGTATGAGTATAAATAGATCTTCATACCAATGACATATTTAATTCAAACTAGTGTGTATAAATAGACCTCCATATACCAATGACATATTTAATTCAAACTAGTGTGTTTAAAATGTGCATAGAGCAGGAATCGATCCCCGAAGTTTGGGATGAATATAGAATATCTTAACCATTGTGCCATGATAGTTATTCGCATCATATATTGAAACTACGTGTATATATTGAATGTTTGATACTGTAATATAAATTGAAGTTTTTGCCGAGACAGTATCAAACATTATTATTAAAATTAATAAATAGATATTGTGATCAAACCAGTGATATATTAAAATTAATAAAATAGATATACGGCCGATTATGCTACATGATATTTTAATTTATATAATAGAACAAACTAATTTAATGCGACCAAAATAGTAAAGCTAATAAAAATTAAGTATATTGTTGGCTTAAAATTATAAAAATTAAAAATATACATATATATCTTTTAAAATCTTTGAAATGTAAAAAATTATACAAAAAGATAATATATTATGTAAAGTTACTTATTGAATTAAGTCTATTATACAGTGTTACAAATACTAATATAATATACATCATTATATGAAAATTAATGCTTCTAAAAAATATATTTTGTTTTTGTAAATTTGTATAATATAATATTTTTATAAATTTAATAGATGTATAATATTGTATAATCTTAACTAATTTAATTGTTATAACTTTACTATTTTCTAAATCCTATTAATTTATGTGCTGTTTGTAAATTAAAAACATTAATATATAGTATATTCATGTACGTTTATTATAATTTGTATACTTTTAAACATTTTATAATTTATACACACATACATACATATATTATATATATATAATATATATATTCTGCTTACTTTGCAAATTTTAACCTACACGTCAACGATTTTAAATTGTTATTAGTTTTAGTTTTTTTTATGTTTTATTAGTTAATGTGGCTTTTGTAAATAAAAACATCATATAGTAATAAAAACTGTATTAATTAAATATATATAAACACACACACACATACACATATATATATATATACTCTTAACTAATTTAAATTATATTACTACTATTTTTATACTAATTTTGTAAATTTTAACCAACATATGTACTAATTTAAATAATTATACTTTACTCTATTTTATAATGTATTAATATGTGTGATACTTTGAGACTTAAAAATATTATAATATCAAAAATATATATGTTAGGTATATCTTATATGATAAATAAATTCTAGTAGTGGTATATAGTTTAATTATTTTTCACGAATTAGACAATTTTTATTTACTTATTGTTCTTTTTCAAAATTTGATAGCTCAAAGCTAACACATATACTATACTGAAAAATTAAAATATTTATATAAAAAGATAATATGTCCACTATGGCAGTAGTAGTAGTATAGATTAGTATTTCGAATTATGTAGTAATCACAAGTTTAAGTTATAAGACAATAATAATTTTGATACCGCATTCATTTGTTGTATTCTAGCATAATATCAACTAAAGTTGTATTAGCATTATTAGTCGGTAGTAATTTTGAAATTAAATATAGTAGCAATTTAGCTACTTGTTTAAAGCATTTGCTAAATAGTAGCATAATAGCAACTATAATCAAGTGCCAGTAGCAATTCATAATTTTGCTTATCTACTTGGCCGTAGAAACTTTAAGATAGTGCAAGTTAGCTACTAGTTATAATATTTTTGCTATTGTTGTCGAAATAGTTGCACAATAGCTACAATTTTTTAATTAGCATCCACCAGCAAGAACAATTTCTTAATTTAGCTACCGATATCGGTAGCAAAATTAGTTTTATTGAAAGATTCAAGATTCAAGAAAAAATACCTACTATTGGCGGTAACAAGTAACATAACTTAGCTACCATTGTTGCCCTGTAGCACAACAACTACCACTTTGTTAATAGCATTATAAATTAGTAGCAATTTTTCAATTTAGATACCAATATGTGTAATAGCAATTTATCGCCCCCTTTTACTTTGGATATTTTAGAAACTTTTCTTCAAATTTGAGATGTCTTTTCTTCCGAGTTTACTCGATTTCATATCTTAAAAGCCTGATTTTAATTCAATTATTTATTTTAGATTACAAGAAAGTACTAGATTTTTTTTAATAATGACCCGATTTAATATACTTGACTAGCTGCCCATAATGCTCAACTCTAATTCAGTTTTTATTTTTGCTTAAGATAACACTTTAACATGATGGGATATGTGTGTGTTTAGGTTTTAGGTCTGGAGATGATAACTATTATCGGGATAATAATGACATAATTAAAATTTTAATTGGGTAGTTAACCATTTACGCAATCCATAGTTTCAAAGTTATGGTGGATTTTTGCAAAATAATAATAATATACTTTCTCATACTTATCTTTTATAACATTAATTTGAGGCATTTCTTAAAAATATATCTTTCTCATAATTATAAATAGTTGTGTACTTTGAATTATATACGTATCACACATTAAATTATAAGAGAATTATAATTTTGCTATCGCTTAAAAATATTAGCTATCATTAATTTCTTATAATGTAGCACAATATTAACCATAATCTCATTAATATCATTAGTCGGTAGCAATTTCATAAATAAAGAATATAACAATTTTTATGCTGCTTTGCAAAACATTCACTACCGACGCCCAAACAGTAGCAGAACAGCAACCGTGATGAGTGTCAGTAGCGATTTCATTAACTTAGCTTATCTATTTGGTAGTAGCAACTTTAGTAGAAATTTTAGCTACTAGTTATAATATTTTTCGCTACTGCTGCTTTTAATAGTAGCGCAATAGCTACCATGTTTAAATTAGTCACATCCAGCAGTAGCTATTCCGTAATTTAGCTACCAACATTGGTAGCTAAATTGTTCTTACAAAAAAAACCAAGATGAAATCAAAAATAGTTACTACTAATGGTAGCAGTCTTGTCAGACGATAGCGATTTGGCTACTGTTTAAAAAATTTTAGCTACCATTGTCTTTGTTGTAGCAAAATAGACACCACTATTTTAGTACCATTAAAAATCAGTAGCAATTTCTGAAAGTAGTACCAATATATGTGCGGTAGCAAATCATCTGTAGCTAAATCTGTTTTTTCTTGTAGTGATAACAAACTACACTACACACCATTTCGTGCTTTATCATTTCATTAATGCTAGAATTACCTTTTGCTGTTGCTTTTCTGTTTTGTCGTTAGTAGTATAAATAGACAAGGAGAAGGCTGAATAGAGCATCGGATCTTTTACCCTTTTTGGCCACCTTGTGGATAGGCAGAGCCCAGCTCTGATATAGGCTCCTTATGGAGAGTTACTTTTATCTTTCCTAGTTCTTTCCTACAGTCATTGTCAAGGTTGTAAAAAACGGTACGGGAGACCAATACGGACTATAGAGAGTACGTGATACGGAAGTATCAATACGGATAAAACGGGAATCAATACGGATAAAAACAGTAATATTTAAATAATAAAAAAAAGTATAATCAATATTATAAATTTGAAATATGTTCCACTTTGTACATAATATTAGTCTTTTGTTATTAATACCTTCAAATTGCATATTTATATATTATAAATTTATCGCATTCTTAAACTATAAGAATTTGTAGAAGTTTTGTTGAGTGATGGATAAGTTACTAAGTGAATTTTAAGAAATGTCACACTAGTACTAATTAGGAAAAAAACAAAAATAGTAGGATTGAAAAGTCATTGGTAAATTATAATTTTACTCTAAAAAATATTCAATCTATAGTTAATGGTGGTGTGTGCTTAATAACATCATTTTTTTCTTAAGAAAACCCTATATAAGGTCAACATTATATTCATTTAGGAATTTAATAGAAAAAATTAGTCTTCTTTTGCTCCAGTCAAATCGTTGTCTTTAATAATTTATACCGTATTCTTTAAAATACGGTAAAATACGGAAATACATATGATTATACGGTCGTACGCCACCACAGACGGGGTGTTCAATGAAACGGATTTCATACGGCCGTATCAATACGTTAATTACAAAAACGGGCGATACGCCGTATAAAACGGGCGTACCGTACCGTTTTTTACAACCATGGTCATTGTAAGGCTACGGCCATTTTTGCTCTATCAATATCAATGGCTGAAGTATATTCTTGGTAAAAGAAGAGCAGTAACTTACGGTTTTCATCAGTTTTGTCCTTCATGAAGTCGGGATTCATACCAAGAATAAATCGCTCCCTGCTCAAACTTGCCTTAGGAACAAATACATGAAAATAGTTACATTGTCATTCATTATAAACCAGAGAAATCATAACCAGACTCGAATCTACAGATAGTCGATTGATAGTGCGTGAAATGAATCTCGCAGCTACTCTGGGCTCGACCGAACAAGGAAGAACCGGTCTAACCCTTCTAGTATGAAACAGATTGTAGCTAATCAAAATGCACCGTAAACAAAGCGAACAAGATTCAAGATCTAAGTACACATTTCAACTCAGGCCATGTTCGTGGACTTCAGTGTCCATAACAGGCCGGGTGTTCACCCGAGGACATATACAAGAAACGAAAATGAGAAGAGCCATAACTTGTGTTTCGAAGTCACCGAAGGACGTGTATAAATCAGCATTAACATCAAATATTCTGATGAAACTGAAACTTAGAACCACAGTACCAAGGTTGTAAAAAACGGTACGGAGACCAATACGGACTATAGAGAGTACGTGATACGGAAGTATCAATACGGATAAACGGAGAATCAATACGGATAAAACAGTAATATTTAAATAATAAAAAAAAGTATAATAAATATTTATAAATTTGAAATATGTTCCACTTTGTACATAATATTAGTCTTTTGTTATTAATACCTTCAAATTGCATATTTATATATTATAATTTATCGCATTCTTAAACTATAAGAAGTTTGTAGAAGTTTTGTTGAGTGATGGTATAGTTACATAAGTGAATTTTAAGAAAATGTCACACTAGTACTAATAGGAAAAAACAAAAAATAGTAGGATTGAAAAGTCATTGGTATAATTATAATTTTACTCTAAAATATTCAATCTATAGTTAATGTTGGTGTGTGCTTAATAACATCATTTTTTCTTAATAAAACCCTATATATAGGTCCAATCATTATAATTCAAATGAGGAATTTAATGTAGTCTTTAGTCTTCCTTTGCAGTCTCAGTCAAATGTCGTTGTCTTTAATAATTTAACCGTATTCTTTAAAATACGGTAAATACGGAATACATATGATTATACGGTCTAGCGCGAGTCGCCGCCACGAGTATAAAAGGGGTGTTCGAGAAACGGTCGTTCATACGAAACGTGTTCAAAACGGATTATACGGCATCAATACGTAAATTACAAAAACGGCGATACGCCGTATAAACGGCGTTACCGTACCGTTTTTTAAACACCATGCACAGTACTCTGGATAGTATTGGCGACCATGACATGTGAAATTTGACATAAAAAACAAAATCAGGGAAAATGTCTGCGTTCGGAGAGCGCTGTTTGTTGGTAGTTTTGGGGGTGGTCCCCGCGTGGGTCCCACGTGGGTCCTACGTTCTACTCCAATAATATACTGCCACATATAAAACAACCACAAACAGCCAGACCAAAACAACCACAAAAACAACCCTGCCGAACGCAGCTTTGTTTTCCATAGAACAAGAGACACCGGAATGGGAATCCGAAGCCCAGGTTTTAGGAGTTTTAACAATGTAAAAGAAAAGAGAGGGAGAATCGGCTCCCACTTGAGAAAGTTGTTTCTGATAGAGCCAGGACTTGTCAAACACATCGTCGGTTTGACTCCTCAGGGGAGGGAGAAGATTGGGGGTATAAACTCTGTGTCGGCCAGCTCCTCTTAAAATAAAAGGGTTTGCTGCTGCCAAGTATCAAACCCAAGTTTTGCCCTCCTTCCTGCAAAGATTAACCAATTGAGCCATGATGACATTCAGCATAATGACGCGGGCAATAGGTCTGGTTAATCTTCATCAGATACTGAGATTAAGTGGTGAACATGAATTGCTAAATCTACGATTCATTACAGGTCATACATAAATTAACAAGTCAAATGTTAAACAGTGCTTCTACAAAAATTAAGACATCAGAAATCTCCACCTATGTTTATTTACAAAAAATAAAGAAGAGAAATGAGTTGGAGATCATCCCAGCCGAACGTGCTACGATAAGGTCAGCAAATGTTAACAGCCGAGCCAAGTATTACACGCTCATCACTTTTTGCTTGAGCAACAAATAACATCCTGTTTCCCAGAATATCATTGTAATAAACAATGCAAACAGAAGAATACAGTGCATTACACAAGAAAAACAACTCCCTCACTATTTCTACTCCACCCCTGAAAGCATCTATAGAACTTTTACCTTGATTTCATTTAAGATCTGAAAAAGCTGCACTCCGAAAAATCAGCACATAGCATTTAGCCAGATAAGTATCTTCTCGTTTTGATGTAGCAGAACAAATTAATGAATCAATGGTAGTGGAGTACAAATTAATGCCCAACTCCATTAAAGCAAGATGTATATATAATACCTTCTAATGGTGGCCACGAGTTCTTGCCTAGTCAATGTTTCATTTCTTCAACTCTTCTCATAGTTACTGATCTATTTAATTTAACCAGCAAAAAAACATACAATTAAAATCAACTACAGTATATTATAATTTGATATAAACAAACAAACAAACAAAACTCACCGGAAAATTAGTGGTGGTAGAGCCGTAGAGGTACCCAATTCTTAATTGCAGCCAAATCGTAAGCCATATCAGCTTTATCTTCTTTATCATAACCACCTATTTAAATTTGAACCCAAATTCGGCATGACAATCAAATTAAATTAACACATCGATCGATCAGCTACCGATTAAAAAATTGATATGAAAAAACCTATAGATGCTTTATGTATAGTAGTATTCTATATATGACAATATAATGTATATAAGTAACTGATGGCCAGACCATTGAAACGACAAACTAAATTTGACGATAACGAGTTGAACCAGCACACTAGTAAAAAAATGGAGATTGGAGGTCAGCCCTGCCGAACCTGCTGGAATAAGGTCAGCAAATGTTAACAGTCAAGCTAAATGATCCTCTCTCGTCGCTCTAGATACTAGAGTCATTTAACTCTTACCTGCTAGTAAATGATCCTCTGAATTTAGAATGAAGACATAAAGCATAGTTGACGAAAAATGATGGGGAAAAGAGATTAATTTCAAGAATCACTTCTGACAACAAAAGGCGATGTCTCGACCACAATAACATGGAAATTGGAAGAAATGTCTCATCCTTGACCACTATAGAGCAGAAACAGCCAAAAGTAATGTGCCCTCGAACGAAAATTCAACGCGAGCAAACCGAAGGGGAGAAAACCTGGAGAGCCACGCAAATAGAATACTGCAACCGGGAACGGAGATAGGATTTCCAAGTGCCGAAGGAGGTCATCTATTTCTTCACTCAGTGTTTTATCTACCGAAATTGTACTCCACTGTTAGAAATATATAGATTATGGTACCTACCTCTTGAGCGCAGCGGAATTATATAGATCGTTCTTTCTGTTCGTTGTCAACCGGATCATCTTCCTTTGACAGCAACTGTTGAATCCTTCGCGTCTACCAGGTGGAGGAGACACAACAGCACTCCTCACGCTATCCACGACCTAAGAACCCTAACACGGCTCTCTCTCTGTATTCTGTGGGAAATAGAGATTATGTATTTTTGTTAGTCACTGGAAACTAATTCCATAGTCTCTATATATAATAATAACAGAAAGAGATAAGAATAACAAATATTCTTATCAATATTATTTAACGTTGGTTGTAACTATAATATTTAACAAATAATATTATCTTTTATTTATTACTTAAATAAATATAACCAACATCCACAAAGCCCCCGCTCAACCCGCTGGGTTGGCCTCTGTAAACTCATGAGGGCAAGGCAAAGATTGCCTCCGTACATTTATTGAACAACCGAGGCGACCAAACTAACTTGCCCCTATAAAATATTAATGAGAGGCAATTGCTGCATGACAACACATCAATAGGGGCAAAATATCTGTGTCGCCTCCATTGATCGCACCAAAAGAGGCAATGAACCGACTCGTCTCCCTTGATAAGTCAATCAGAGGCAACCCTTCTACTTGCCTCCTTTGCTTTCCCTTCCAAGGCAAGTTTTATGTTGCTTTTGATCTTATATAAATAAATTGCCCCTCTTGATACATATGTTGTAGTGTTGTGTTGACTTTTTTGTAATCTATATGTACTATTTCTAAGAAATTAGGTATATATTTATTTTATAAAATTTTCAAAAAATATTAACCATGACTCGAAATAACCGAAACCCGATTCTATCTAACACTATTACAACTTGAATCCGAAATGACCCGAACTCAAATGACCTAAAAATTTAATAACCTGAACAGATATTTGACCCGAAAAGATATGATCCAAAACCCAACGATAACCCGTTACCAGGTTGCTCACCACCAATGTGTTTACTCAATAATCTTGTTGAAGTGTTCACACTTCACAGTCGTCGCATCCGCATATTCTATAAGACACGTTTAAGGCACCCAACACCTACGTCATGTACCTACAGTTTTTACCGGCACACCTATGTACTCTACACTTGTTTTTGTCGCCTCAACTATCATGACACCTCGCAAGAGGGTAGGACAAAGGGCGGACTCAGCTACAGCAGTGGAGGCGTTGGCCCTGCTGCAAGAAGGCAATATGGGGAAGCAAGCTGGTCTTTTGAATGCATGTTTTCAATCAGATTGCAAGAGTGTTATTGATATTTTGAATAGTCAAGGTTTTATTGATACAATACTTAGTGTAATTACTGATGACATTTTGTGATTAAGTAAATGTTTTAGTAAGGTAGTCTCAGCTTTTGTGCCAAAGAAGAATAATAGGGTGACACATCTTTCGGTAAGTCTTAGGAAGAATTGGGGATCTAGAAGGGTTTTGGTTTAGAAGTATTCCAGGTTATGTAATGACTTTTGTTTAATATTGAATGCATAACCACTTTGTTTTCGAAAAAAAAAAAACTATCATGACACCTCGCAAGTCCCATGTGAAGTCCAAGTCCCATACACCACGTACACCGTACTATATTGTTTCCACCTAAATGTGTATAGTGAGTTCATCTCACGTGCCAAGCACCTGCCTCTTGCCTAAGCTAGTCAATTTCTTTAGATATGCATGACAAAATGATACGACCTGCATTTCACTTGTCACCATGAGTCATCATTAGTCCATTGTGACACAACCCACAAGTTAGTGTTCCTCTATAGCTCTAAGACACTCTAATGGTCATTAGGTAGGCCTAGCCTTCTATGTAAACAATAACAATTGTTTGTGGTCTGTCAAAATAAAATAGAGGAGAAATGATTGGACCGACATTGAAATTGATGTCAGTTGTTAGATGCAACTTTTAGAATAAAATATAATAAAATAGAGGATAAATGATGGGATGGACACTAAAATTGATTGCAACACAAACACACCCTAAGTTTACATTGGAATAGTGAAATGAACCTTATAAATACCGATCCTAGTTCCCGGTTCTTGGTCAAATGAATGCAAACCTTTCCGAACACCGTTGATACCTTTAGAATAAAGCATAGAAAGTCAAATCAAAGTTAAGGAAGTAGCTACACGAGATGAATATGGTGAAAAAATAGGCCTCTTAAACATGTCTTGTTAACTAGTATGAGTTTTTCTTAAGTCATCACTTACATGATAATCCCTATATATTAGTGGTGTATTATTTTCGAATATTTTCATCTCATAATTCAATTGTGATTAATCGTGTGCTTCTCAATTCCTCAACTTTCTTTTAAGCTGGCTCACAATCTTTGCATTTTTTAGTAATTCATGGTGAAATATGAAGTGGATAACGAACTAATGCAATATCTATGTTTGCCAAACAAGGTCTAAGAGCATCCACAAGGAGTGGAAACTAAAAAGTTGAGGTTATTAACTAAAATTCTTTCAATATCTCACCCTTCATTTCCTTGTGTTCTTTTGTTAGAGATTTTGTCAAGAAACTGTATTGCGTATGCTTTTAATGTCTAAACAACTAGAACATTATTGAGACTTAGTTCAAAAAGAATCATTGCTGTAGTCCTGTCCCCTGATATATTTGCAATCACATATCCCAACAAATGAATTATAATTTAGAAGGTCTATTCAAATAAAATACCATTCTACTAGCCATTTTTATGAGTATGTCAAAGCCAGAACTTTAAAATACAGCATAAAAGCATAACTGATGTATACCCGATCACAAAATGGAATGACATCTACCATATTAGCACAAACAAGCGTTTGCTCCTCATATGTCTCATTGATTTCTTACGTACGACACCAAAAGAAAAACGAATCAAACACTTCAACTTTTTGAGCTCAACGGGCCATCTAGGGGACCGGTACCTTTGGGCCGGTGCCTTTAGTTTTAGTATAATAAGTTAGTGGTTAGTGGGCTTGTATTATTTACATGTTAGGCCCAGTTCCATTGTAATGTCTAGAACATTCTAGGTAACCCCTAGAATGTTCTATGTAACCCCTATAAATAACCACCTACTGGTATGGAAATATAAACAAGTTCTCTCAGTTACATTAAGACATCGAGTCTCACAATGACCGGTTACCATATTCAAATATTCTAACTATGGTATTAGAGCTATATTTCCATTTCTGTTCGCCTTCCTCGCTTCTTCCTTCTGTTTCAAGACCTTTTTCAAAAAAAAAAAAATTTTCTTCCTCCATTGATCACGACGTCGCGTTCATCCTCTCCCACTTTCCTTTTCTCAATAGCCGAAACTCCCTCACGTCTTCCTTCTGTTTCAACCGAACCAATCGTTCCTTCACTCCTCCTTCGACCGCAAATCCCTTGGTCGAGAAAGGGATGGAGTCCGCCTGACTCCAGGACAAACCGGATGTCACCCAAAAAAAAAAATAGCGAGCTCATGCTCTGCTGGTACTCGGCCCTTCTTCCTGCAAACCACTTCATTCTCGTCGCAACGCCCTTCTCTGCAACCAAACTTTTTCACTTTGTTGCGTACCCCAAATAAACCCTATCTGGTCGTGGTCTGAGATTATTCATTTTACCCCGTCATAGTCTTCCCTCCCTTCATCTTCTACCTTTCATCTTCTTCCCTTCGTTTTCCTCCGATGGATGATGAAACTGTGCTCTCATCCTCTAATAGCAGTGGCGAAAACATGAGGCCAGGAGGAGAAATCGGATCCGGAAAACAAACCAGCAACCCGTCGTTTTTCAACACCTACACAAAACATACAAATATCATCCCAGTCAGTTGTTTCGGCAACCACCAATCTTATAAAATTAAAACAGAAAACTTCCGCATCTGGCAAGGTATCATCACAACTTTTCTAAGAGGCAATGATCTTTATAAATTCGTTGATGGTTCTTACCCCTGTCCTGAGGCTGTTATTAACGGTGAGATAAACAAGGAATATCTAAAATGGATTCAGATGGATCAATTGTACTCACTGTCATTTTCGCTTCAGTAAGTGAAAATATTATCGGTCAGATAGTTGGTATGAAAACAGCATCCCAAGCCTGGACGTATTTACACCAAACCTTTGCCTCCCAAACAAACGCCCAAGTTGGACATCTGTTTGGTCAATTAAGCTCTACCTCTAAGCAATCTACAGAATCTGTGACTTCATACTACAATTGAGCTCAAGCCTTGGTGGATTCCCTTTCTCTAAACTGGTCATTTAGTCTCTCACAGAGAATTCCAAGCTACATCCTAAATGGTTTATCTTCTGAGTACAGTGCCTTGGTTTCTAACATTCTCACAAGGATAGAACCCTGCCCTCCCTCTCAACTATATTACTTTCTTCTCTCTCAAGAAGGCTGGTTACAGAAACAGCAAGCTCAAGCAACTACAATTTCAGTTAATGCTACATCACACACTCCTACAGTAGGCACTGGAAGAGGAAAATCATTTACAATAATAGAGGACGTAACAGTAGAGGAAGGGGCAGGGGATCTTTTCATCTATCGAACCAAACAAACAGACTTCTCTGGAAAACCTGATACAGACCACAATGTCAAATTTGTCGTAAAAGAGGCCATGAAGCCAATGCTTGCTACCATCGCTACAACTACTCTTATCCGCCCCGCCCACCCTCCACTATGACAGCTAATGCTACTGGACGAACTAACCTACTATGGAGTGGATGCCAGACACAGCGGCATCCCACCATTTTGCGGGAGATTTTTCTAAACTTAACATCAGTGCCTCTGATTATTCAGGTACTGACACGGTCTCCTTGGGGGATGGCTCTACTCTGGGCATTCAACACCCAGGGTAATGGCTCTCTCTCACTTCTGATAAAATCATTTATCCTAAAGAATATCATGCATGTCCCTAAGTTACACAAACAGTTTGGTTTCTGTAAGCAAGTTTTGTAAAGATAATGGAACATTTTTTGAGTTTTCATCATGATTATTTTTTACTGAAGGACTCTCAAACTCAGGAAGTTCTTCTCAAAGGCCACAGCTAAAGATGGAGTTTATACATTTCCTCTTGGCTCTAGACTCATCAACTTCACTATACCACCAAGGCACCCTCAAGCATCTGGCACACTCGACTTGGACATCCTAGCACTACTATCACAAGAACAGATGATTAGAATTTTCAGTTACCCATTTCTAGTTTTGTTAGTAGTGAACTATGTACAGCCTGCTGTTAGGGAAAGTTTCATGCTCTCCTCATTTTCCTTCAGATTCTGTTTCAGTCTATGGTTTTTGCAATTGATGTTTGTGGAGCTATGGGGACCACTTTTGCCGAGCTTATTGCACTTCAGTTGATGGATTTCACTATTTCATGCTAATTGTTGATGATTTTACACGGTATATGTGGATTTATCCATTAAAAAGAAAATCTGACGTTGCTCTAATATTTCCTATCTTTTGCAAAATGGTACACACCCAATACAATACAACTATTAAAAAGGTTCAGACAGACAGAGGAGGTGAATTTAGGGCTTTAGAAAAATTCTTTCAGAATATGGGTATCACTCATAGACTCACTTGTGCTCACTCTCATCAACAGAATGGCTCTGTAGAGAGTAAAATTAGGTTTGTCGTGGACAGAGGACTTTGTCTTTTATCTCAGGCTGCTCTTCCTATGGAGTTTTGGACTTTGCTTTCAAAACTGCAGTCTACCTAATGAATCGCACTCCCACTAAGGCCATTGACTTCTCAACACCATTTTTTAAACTTAACAATAAACAATCCCCATACAATCATCTTAAAGTTTTTGGATGCAGTTGCTGGCCTAATCTACGGCCTTACAATACCCACAAATTATCCCTCAGATCCACTGAATGTCTTTTTCTTGGGTATTCTGAAAATTCTACAGGGTATATCTGTCTTGATCCTGTTAAAAATCGCTATTACATTTCACGGGACGTTATGTTTCAAGAGACTGTTTTTCCCTATGCATCCTTAACTCCAAAACAATCTTCTCCATCTACTACATCAATTTCTAATTTCTTGTTGCCTCTGTCTAACCTTGTTACACATACTCAGCAACCACATCCAAACTCACCAGTCTACTACACCACCTCTCAACCTACTTCTACTAGCCCTATCTCACCCACACATAACCCTCAATCTGAATCCCAATCTTCATCTCCTATACATGGTCAAACTCCTAACCCTTCTGCTCAAACTACACCTTCCATACAAAACTGCTCTCCAGGTCCCATTCCCACTTTACCCACACAAACTCCTCAATCAGAATCTTCATCAAATTCTTCATCCTCACCTTCACGTTCTTCTCAATCAGAATCTCCCTCCAATTCTTTACCCTCACCTGTATCCATACACCCTATGGTTACTCGTGCCAAAGCAAACAATCTAAAACCTAAAATCAGAACAGATGGGACCATTCCATGGCTTAACCACACTAACATCACAAAAACCTGTTCCAGACAACCCAACTTTCAGCCAAGCAAAAAAATATCCAGAATGGCAAGCAGCCATGAATGCAGAATATCAGGCATTAACTAAAAATAACACATGGGAACTTGTTCCCTATCAGACACACATGAATATTCTAGGCACAAAATGGATATTAAAAACAAAACGACATGCTGATGGAACTTTGGAAAGAAGAAAAGCCCGTCTTGTGGCCCAAGGATTTGGTCAAACTCATGGCATTGACTATTCAGAAACCTTCAGTCCAGTAGTAAAAGTCTCGACTATAAGAACTGTTCTCGCTATTGCTACTGCCAGAAATTGGCCTATTCATCAACTAGACGTGGACAATGCTTTTCTACACGGTCATATTGAAGAAGAAGTCTACATCAAACAACCTGCAGGGTTTGTTGATACTACCTTTCCTAATCATGTCTGTCGGCTAAAGAAGGCTCTATATGGATTGAAACAATCTCCTAGAGCATGGTTCTCTCGACTTAGTTCATACCTTTTACACATTGGTTTCAATGCATCTCAATCTGATCCCTCTCTATTCACATACATACAAGGCTCAGACATGGTGTATCTACTTATATATGTAGATGATATCATTGTTACTGCCTCTAACCTTAATCTCATTCACAAACTCACATCTTGTCTAGCTCTCGAGTTTCCCCTTAAACTCCTAGGAAATCTATCTTTCTTTCTTGGGGTCACTGTAACCCGAAACCATTCAGGACTCACCATCACTCAAAGTCATTATATTCAGGACCTGTTACAGCGCACAAACATGCAAAATTCCAAACCAGTTGCTACACCCATGATTGACTCAACCTCTCTCGACACATCTGACTCTCCACCACATCACGACATTCACAATTTCAGAAGCATTATCGGCAGTTTGCAATATTTGGCCTTTACACGGCCAGATATAAGTTACGCAGTCAACAAAATAAGTCAACATATGCATGCTCCCAAAGAAATTCATTGGACTGCGGCAAAACGAATTCTTCGTTACCTAAAAGCCACTAAAAATTTAGGGCTTTTCTTCCCCGCGCAACCCCTTGGTGATCTGAGTATTTACTCGGACGCGGATTGGGCAGGCTCCATCTCCGATCGACGCAGCACGACGGGCTTCCTCATCTTTCTCGGTGGAAGTCTTGTGTCTTGGAGCTCCAGGAAGCACGAACGGTGGCCAGATCCTCAACAGAAGCCGAGTTCAAGTCCCTGGCCACGGCTACAGCAGAAGCATTGTGGATTCAGAAACTCTTGACAGAGCTTGGTATAAAATTGAAACATAATCCAGTTTTGCGGTGCGACAATATAGGCGCTACATACCTCGCTTCGAATCCAGTGTTTCATAGCCGTGCAAAGCATATCGCCGTGGACTACTTCTTTGTCCGAGAACGCATTCGAAATCGAAGCTTGAAGGTGGAGTTTCTTCCGACGAATGATCAAATTGCAGATGCTCTAACAAAAACCCTAAATCGGGGAAGACATGTGTTTCTGCGTTCTCAAATGTCTCTTGTTGAGACTAATTTGGGAACGAGGGGGATAGTGGACCGGTACCCTAGTGGGCCGGTGCCTTTAGTTATTAGTATAATAAGTTAGTGGTTAGTGGGCTTGTATTATTTACATGTTAGGCCCATTCCATTGTAATGTCTAGAACATTCTAGGTAACCCCTAGAATGTTCTATGTAACCCCTATAAATAACCACCTACTGGTATGGAATATAAACAAGTTCTCTCAGTTACATTAAGACATCGAGTCTCACAATGTCCGGTTACCATATTCAAATATTCTAACTACCATCCAGCTATGACATTTTCTACTAATAGTGTTGTTTAAACAAAGGATTTTTTACTACTAGGGGCAAAAGTAACTTCAACTATTGCATTATAGATCACTTATGAAAATTCCATTTTTAGCCATGACTTCACCCAGCCTCGATTGAATAATTATGGTACCATTACGCAATCCTGCTTTTGTTGAGCAAGTCGAAGATTGTTTTGTACAGTTACAAAATCCCAAAGGTAAGGCAGAGATTTTCCTCACAGCAAACTCATACCTCACACTACACATAGATTGATTCCTGGATGCCTTCAAGACTAAGAATAATCCAAAGGTGTGACCCTGGGTTGCATCATTGCAGTGTTGTATAGTGAGATAAAGATATGCCCGCCTAAGGTAAACGTTTGAGAATTGAGCTCCACCATGTCTTGGCACTCATCTCTCTTCAAATCCAGGAAAACCACGCAGTGTGGAAAAGGAGACTGACAAGATATAGTTGCAACCGGAAGCACTTTGTACGAACGACGACATTTAGGAAGAAGGGTCTTCCTTTCGTCAGTCAATTCACCGACACTTTCTAATTTTTCCCAGGACATGAGATCTAACCGAACTAGGTTGGAGAGTTCAGCGTTGTAAACTTTTGCCATTGTTCTTGATTGGGGAATTGTTTCTCGACCCACTCCATGAAAAGATCAAAAACATCATCTTCTGAATCCATTTTTAAATCATCACGAGATAGTATAATCTTAATCCCATCAAGAGACATGTTGATTATATCATCACGGTATCTGTAAACACAGAACAGCGTCATACAACAATGAAATGTATTGAATACAGAGTTATGCACACATTTGGAAAAAAGAAGAAGGGATATAAAGGAGAAGAAATAGGTAGAGAGCTTACTTTGGAATGTCATTCAAAATCGTTGGAAGGAAATCTTTTGCAACTTTAAGTAAAGGTTGAATTGCCTCTATAGATAACAGAGTTAAGGGGATATCAATGCACCACAAAGCCAACTTATCAGTCATAGAGAATGACAACAACAATTTGCAACAGTAATTTACGCATGAAGGCACATCAAACTTGTCAGCTGTAACTAGCACTTGCACCACAGCATCTGGTGTGTTTGTTGATTGGAAATTGTTGTAGTACATAAACCTTAATATCTCCATAAGAGCATCTTCTTCTGAAGTGATACAAAAAGCATTGACAATAATTAAGGTCACTGAAGTGAGATTCTTCTTTTGAGAAATGAAGTCTAGAAGAGTTCAAAGATTATAAACACGGATATGACAGAGTAAATTAGTCTTTTACAAACTTAACAGGGTCATTTTCATATGAATCAACGCTTCCTATTTCAGTAATTACCAGAAGAGTGGATTCGCAAAGCCACTTCATCTTGATTGCTTGCTTTCATCCCATTAGTAAACAACTGCAAATTTGAATACATCAGAAAGACTTTGACTACTAAAAGATGATAATAATATATATGATGGTAAATCATTTATTAAAATCATGATCACCTTGCGAAAGAAAGGGCTCTTAGCAGCTAAAAGCAATGAGCTTATGTTAACGTTTTTGACTCTAGCTCCTGCATGTAGATTTAAGATGACTATGCAATGATTATCATCTTCATTATAGGTACAGCTAAAATTCATTGCAAACAAGCAGAGTGGTATATTGAAAAGTGAACATGTCAACTTCCCTTGCCACAAAAGGAAAAATCATGAACTACTGAAAAACGATTAGCATAGACAGACCATTGCAATCATTCGTGACCAGTTTGTTTTTCTGCGATTCGGGAGTGTTGTGTTTCCTTCGCTTCTGGGATGACCTCGTCTGATAAACCAATTTGTGACATTTAGTATTAGTAATATTGCTTTCATCTGACTCCAGCAAGTCATCGGATATCACAAGTTTCAAAACACGATCAGAGAAAGCAGGGTCATCAAATCCAAAAGCAAAATCAAGGCAACAGTGGTGGTGCTGATCAACGCCTTTCTCCATTGTATCCTGCAAAATAAAGTAGGAGAAATAGCCTTGGTTCACTCAGAATACACAATGTTGAATTCTTATCAGTGTAGTCGCGAGATATTTAAATTACTGGTTTCAAATGCGAGAATAAGTGGACAGGCACCAGTCCTGTAATAATCGTCACTGGAACTGAAGGTCGCAGCCTAGCGCGAGAGACGATGAGAAGTTGACACTGGAGCACAGACATAATTAAGGAGAGGTGATGAGACAATTGAAGGGATCAAGAGACAGCGGTGCAAATCCCAGTGTGCAGCGAAGCGCGACGGTCAGATGCTTGGGACGGATGGAATTTAAAGTTGGGTAATTACTACCTCCGTCCCGTCATAATGTCCTATTTGCTTTTGGATGTTTTCCACCTCAATATTAAACATACAAGGTAAATAATTTTTTTAAAACTAAATTTTGTATTATATAGTTTATCATGTAAGGAACATATGCAAAACTAAATTTCAAAATTAATTTATCTTATATTTAAAAATTGAAGTCAAACGACATGTCCAAATAGTAAATAGGACGGTCAAGGTGGGACGGAGTGGAGCCGCAGGCGACGTAGAGAGGCAGGATACGGAGAAGCGTGACCCGTTTAGGCCTCGGGCTTGTGTGATTATCCTCTCTAAAGAGCCCACTTAGGAGCCAGGTAGGTTAGGCAGGCGGAGACCCATCTCTTCAAAAGGCTCCTTTTTTTTGGGTGCGAGTCCATAATGTCCTACTATGGTTAATGAATCCCTCGTTTGTCAGTGTGTAGGGGATCCGATTGGAAAGTTGTGGAGTATTTGGACCTTGACCGTCGTCATGCTGGCTTGTTCATGAGATTAAAGATTAATATCGACATCACTCGGCCACTGCTAAGGTTTGTAACTATCTCAATAGGGGGATCCACTATTCTACGTCTAACTTATAAGTGTCTGTCCAACCTCTATTTCGTTTGCGGTCACTTCACTCTTCTCGTTTAAGACTGCCCGTATCGCACCGAAGCTACAAATGAGTATAACTACGGTTGTGGCTCAAAGCTAGCACACTAGGCTCTTGTCGTCTTCGACATGATGCTCATGTTGAGGGTTTATTCGACATGCGCCCCCCTCCGACTAATGTCCATCCAGCTGATGCTCCGTGTGCTCCAAGTGAGAATATGGAGATTGGTGCTCCGAAAATATCGAGGCGCATCCTGAAGCTAAGTTAGAAGAAGAGGAAATTCCATCAACACCGACACTAAAGAATGATCGTAAACGTAAAATGGATGAAGTTCAATCATCCTCTACTGAGTCTGAGCTCCATGACTTGACGACTTCGAGGAGGTGGCAAAGAAGGGAAAGGGTGGCAATGCAGTTGAATCTTCACAGGCGACTCTAGGGGGTGGCCCAGGGTCGCCAAGGATAATGTTGTTCATGGTGGTGAACTGTCGTGGGCTTGGTGCTGCCACCTCAGTTCGTTGGATTAGGGAGGTGATCAGGATGGAAGAGCTGCATTTTTTTTGGGATAAACCAAATTGTCTAGTTTAGAGATTAAATCTGTAGCTTCAAAGTTTAAGAGGTTTAACTGGGTGCCATGTGATAATGTAGGTAGGAAGGGAGGTGTGGTTTTCTTTGGGATGAAGCTTTTTATTTTAGTTTATTAAGTTTTTCGAGTCATCATGTAGAGTTATTGTCTTAGCTCCTAGGGGGATGGAATGGAGAATTACTGAAATGTATGGTTGGTGTGACTCAAATGAAAAATGGAAAACATGGGACTTTTTATGTTATCTGCATGGTAATTGGTCGGGTCCATGGCTCTTAGGTGGATATTTTAATGAAATTCTCTATGCTTCCGAGCACGTAGGAAGGGGCACTCGACCTAGAGATGCTATGGATGCTTTTCATCGTTGTCTCGCTTACTGTAATTTACAAGACTTAGGGTATAAAGGTTCCAAGTTTACTTATACAAATAGAGCCAAACTGCATATGAATATGAAGTGTCGTTTGGACAGATTTTCTTATGTAATGATCAGTGGCTTCGTCTTTTTCCCGATGCACAAAACTTCCACCTAAGGTAGGGAAAATCTGATCATAATCTCAATCAAGCTTGTCCTGCAGCCTGCACTTAGATGTGGCCCAAAGCCTTTCCGTTTTGAAAATTGCTGGGCACAAGACCCCGGATGCAAGCATCTGGCCCAATCAATCTCGCAACAACCTAATTCAAATTTGGATTATAGTGCCAAGGTTCACGTTTGTGGGGTGCATCTACGTAAATGGGGATGCCAACGGGTTTGGTTAAAGAGGAAATTGATCTCACAGACCAGCAGGGATTGGATTCTATTGCTTCGGGCCCCCTACTTAACCCAGTTTAGACTACTGGAGGTTTCTCAATTAGTCTTTGGATTCACTCCTTATGAAGGAAGAAACAAGATTGCAACAATGTTCACACCGAACTTAGATGTCTACAGGTGATCGAAATTCAGTTTTTTTCTTTGCCAGACACATAATGCGTGCTCGCATGAATGCTATCCATAGTCTTTCCTCTGCCTCGCAACCGCATCAGATAATCTAGAATGGTATTAAACGTGTTGCCCGTGGTTTTTTGTTAATTTGTTTACCTCCACGCACCCAGTCCCTAATCCTCATCTATTAGCATGTGTGGCAGGTAGAGTCCCAGTTGATTGTTTTGAAACTATGGGTTTACCTTACACTCGGGAGGAGGTTGTTGCTGCCTATAATAAGATGAATCCTTCTAAAGCTTATGGACCAGATGGTATTAATGGCACTTTTTTATGCACTTTTTGGTCCATATTTAGCAAAGATTTCCTATAGACTGCCCTGGCTTTTCTCAACTCTGATGCTTTGCCCTCATCTATCAACCACACTCACGTTATTCTAATCCCAAAGAAACATGGAGCTACCTCTATTTCAGATTACCGGCCTATCTTCTTATGCAACACTGTATACCGGGTTGTGTCCAAAGTCTTGGTTAACTGTATCACACATGTTATGGCCCATGTTATTTCTAACACTCAGAAACATTTGTCCGCAACTGACTCATTTCAGACCAAATCCTCATTGCACATGAGCTTCTGCATATGATGCGGACATCAAAGGCCAAGCAACGAGGGCATTTTGCTTTCAAGGTTGACATGGCTAAGGCATTTGATCTGGTTGAATGGTCTTTCATGCTTGATGTTCTTACAAGTATGGGCTTTCACCCCTCCTGGATCTCTTTGGTCCGCAAATGTATAATGACTGTCACTACAACAGTTTTAATTAATGGTTATCCAGGTGAAACTTTTCAACCTCAACGGGGTCTTTGCCAAGGTGATCCTTTATCACCGTTTCTGTTCATCTGTTGTATGGAGGTTCTTTCTTCCACACTCAAACTTGAATCTGATGTGGGAATATACAGAAGTTTCAATGCCCGTGGTCTAGATTCTTCTATCACCAATCTTCTCTTCGCGGATAATTGTGTGATTTTTGGAGAGTGTACACCTTCAAATGTGCAAGCCCTTTCACAAATCATAGATGGTTTCAAAATGGCTTCTGGTCAAGGCATAAACAACTCCAAATCTGTAGTTATGTTCTCTACGGGGCTTCATGCACCATTAAGGAGTAGTATTGCACACCTTCTGGGTACTCACCAGGTAAATGACTTGGGCCACTATCTAGGTTTTCCAAGCAACATTGGTAGAAAAGCGTACATCAGTTTTCAAATATCGTAGAGACAAAGTCGTAAAAAGGATTCAAAGCTGGAATAAGCAAGTTTCACAAGCTGGTCACCGAAATCTCATCAAATCAGGGCTGCAAGCTATTCTTACTTATGTTATGTTTGTTGTCCTTCTGTGTATACCCCTAGTCTTAATCTCATATAGTCGACATTTCGTAGCATACTTACATACACGAGTCGCAACAAAAAATAAAGCTAATCGTTCTTACTCGGGTGCTACCGCCATTACTCACCCATGTGAGTAATCAAGCGTCAAATTACCACATAAAATATAACCACTATGATGACAGAGATAGAAAACTGATATGTATAATACATAAATCCATAACTAAATCCGTAACAAGTGAGCAATCTAAGTAATCCCAACGTGTACAACCGTAGTTTATAATGTAATACAATTTTGAAAGTGTGACAATAAAATAACTGCTAACTACCTAAAATTCCCGCACTCCGGCTTCAATCTCGATCAAGAGCCTCATAGTTTAGATTGATTATGAACACCATTGATCATAAAGAAAAGAAAAAAAGCAATAAACATACAAACTGGTGAAACTGTAGACCATGGATTTGTTTGAACAACAAAAGAAAAAACACACAAACAAGATTGTGCAATTGTAAGCAATGAAACATAAACTTTGATCTAAGTAAAAAAACAGAACACACTTAATGTAAGCAGCAAAAAATAAAGACAACAATCCATAGATCCCCACAAACTATAAACAAAAAACAACTAACTAAACAACATAATTATCTATATATGGTAGCATCTGTATATGTTAATATGTGCTTTGAGTTGCATATACTCAAGATATGCTCATCGCCGACCAGGCTGAGGAAAAAAATTGTGTGTTGAGTTGCTTACTGATATACTGGAGCGACCAGATTGCTATAATAGAAGAGCGTTGAGTGTAAATTGAATAATCTGATCACATAGATCTCACTCACGTTTCCGAACAATAAGTGAAAACGGCACCATCCATAAGGGCGGAAAGAGCTAGTAATATCTATCCTCAGTTGGATATAATTGATCGATCAAATTTGGGGAGAATTATGTTGTGTGGAGAATCCATTTGTGAATTAGATTGAGGAAATAAAATAAGCCTGATGAGTGTGTTACTTGTGTTGAGAACGATTAGCGTCTCTGCGTCAGTGAGGAGAACGATGTTAAGATAAGATAAAGGTGAATCAGGTGATTAGTATTTCTTATTTGTTCTTTCCTACCGATTGCAAAATTTACCAAAAGTCGCCGTTTTTATTAGTGCAACAGTACTGCAAATGAAAACCTGCAGTATATCAGCCGGTTCCCTATTTGTTGCATACACAACACAACCACAAGCTATGGTGGTTGTATATGAATTCTTATGAATAATTTGTTTGCTTACAATATATACTTATCAAATTTCCTTTAAAAATATTATAGAAAAATATTACAAAACTGTAAGATAAATACAACATCTATACTATATGGTAAATAATGCCTATTATTAAAAATTAGCAACTTAGAATATTTTAACTCGAACTATCTATTATACAAGAAATTTATTATAGGTAAAATATTATTAAAGAACCAAAACTATTACTAGTATAAAAATCAATAGAGTTTCAATTTTATTTAGGAGGGAGTATTATGAATAGAGTTTCAGTTTTATTTAAAAAGGTTTTGTTAAGATAAATATGAAATGAACAGTTGCACGACTATAAAGAAAGTTACATACTATTTTTTTAAAAATAACAAGATGTCATTAAGAACAAAGTGACCGTACATTGTCTGGGAAGTCAGAGGACTTCCAGCAGCTCCGAGGGAGCTGAGCATTGCTAGCATAAGAAGCTAGGTTATGCACTATTACATTGTCAGAGCGTGGGATGTGAAACCACGCTACATCAGAAAGGGGTGTAAATTTGCATGAGTAGCATGAAGTAAGTCTTGCGTCGCGCATCTAGACCCTTAACTTGAAAATCCGAGATGTAATCAGTAATAGCTTTGCAATCAGACAAGAGACGAAACCTCTGGATGTGCAGATGTTGAGCGAGGGCATGACCTAATGCAACCGCCATAGCCTCATCCTGGGATGGTAGTAGGTGAATAAAGTTTTCGCCGATGGCTGCTGCCCCCACAGCAGATCCCTGAACAAAGGCTACTGCTGAGAGGCCAAAATTCCCAAAAGTAGCAGCACCTGCATCAACCAAGATCTCTGGCCATGTAGGATGGGTAGCCCGATGCTCAGACAAAGCCACAGAGTCTGAAGAGGTTGTGGCTGCGGAACTATTGCGAAGGTAGCTATCTGCGTAAAACCATCCAGCCTCAAAAGAAGACACCCGTTGATGGGCTACCTGGCAGCGAGCAAACCAAAGTCTCCACAAAAGCGAAAGGAATCGTGACAGGGAAACCGGAGAGAGAGCTAAACATGCATGCATGAACCAGTATGTAAAAGCTGCATCCGTTAACAGGAGAGGTGGTGGGTGAGCCACACCCATACGGGCCCAGTAAGGTGTGACAGTGGGGCAGCTGAAGAAGGCATGAAGAACTGTGTCGCATGCACCACAAAAGGGGCAAGGCGCTAATTCCGGCCAATGCAAACGAGAGGCCAACACCGCATTACATTGAACGGCTCCATGCAGGAGTTTCCAGGCTAAAATCCGGACACGTGGGGTAGATCAAGATTCCAAAAACGCCTAGCCGCTTGCCCTAGTCCAGAACTGGTTCCTGCAGACGTGGAAGCCTGGGAAGCGCGAGAGAAGGTGATATCTGAATGATAAGCACTCTTGACCGAGTAATCCCCATGCGTTGTAAGACCCCAAAACAAAGAGTCCGGTAAGGACTCATCAGCAGAAAGGGGAAGCTGACAGATATGGTCCACATCTTCCGGATGGAAATTTGCTTGAAGAAGCGGAACATTCCATGCAGGTGGAGAAAGCATGAGGTCCGCAACCCGGGCATTGTGAAGGCCGTGAGGGATGGACCAGAGGTACGGTCTTCCCCCCCCTTCCTTGGAGAGTATCCAACGATTCGAAACATGAGTAGCGTGGCCATTACCCACGCGGCTGCGGCTTCCGAAATCAATAAGGTCACGTACCTTTAATAAAGCCCGCCAGATTGGACTACAGTTAGCCACCGGTTGCAGATTCTGATAGGGGGTGTCCCTGATGTAACGAGCATTGTAGAACCGCGAAAGCAGAGAGTCCCGCCTGGTCATAATGTGCCAAAGTTGTTTACCAAGCAAAGCACGATTGAAACTATGTAAATCCCGGAAACCCAGACCACCTGAGGCAAGCGGAAGGCACATGTGGTCCCAACTCTTCCAATGAATAGCCTTTGCCGTTGAACCGCTCCACCAAAATCTTGAGATCATACTTCTAATTGACTGAAGCAAGGACTTGGGCAGCTCTATGATAGACATCACATACACGCGGGGATAGCTTGCAGGATAGTCTTAATAAGATTTAGACGTGCAGCCTGAGAGGAATGCTGAGGCCACCCTTGGATGCGCTTCGCCACCCTATCTTTGATGTACGCAAAAACAGCTTTCCGACTGCGTCCGACATGAACAGGGAACCCTAAATACATTCCCAAATCTTGTACCACTCGGCCTTGAAGAGTAGTAGCGACACCCTGACAGACGGTAGTGTTTAAGCAACGAGAGAACATAAGGGCTGACTTGTCAATATTAATGCATTGCCCTGACACCTGCTTAAAATCATCTAGAATGTGCACCAGGGTCTGAGCGTTGGAAACAGTAGCTTTACCGAAGAGATGCAATCATCTGCAAAAGTAAACTAGTGATGGGTGAAGAAAGCCCCCGCATTGAAAAACCCGCATAACGATTTACCGCAGACGCAAGGTTCAAAGCCGACGTCAGAACTTCCATGCAGCAGATGAAAAGGAGAGGAAAAAGGGGATCCCCCTGACGTAGACCACGCTGCGGTTGGAAAGTAGTACCTGGGTACCCATTGATAAGGACTGCCATTGTGGAAGTGGTGAGACATTTTCGAACAACCCGAATCCAGTATGGGTGAAAACCCATTCGCTGCAAAACCTGCAAGATGAAAGACCATTCAACACGATCAAATGCTTTTGACATGTCCACTTTATAAGCAAAGTATCCCCGTTGCTTAGCTTTAGACGAACGCATCAAATGCAAAATTTCATGAGTGACGAGGATCTGATCAGTGATCAGACGATCTCGAACAAAAGCACCCTGGTTATCAGAAATGACCCATGGCATGACAGACTGAGCACGATTGACCAAGACTTTGGAGACAACCCGATACACAGTGTTGCATAATGAGATGGGCCAAAAATCCGTGATGGAGGTAGCACCCTGCTTCTTGGGGATAAGAGCAATATGCGTATGATTAACTGATTGTGGTGAGTCATCAGAATTGAGGAACTGCAGAGCAGTGGCAATAAAATCTTCACTAACGATCGGCCAGTAAGTGAGCAGGAAGACTCCGTGATACCATCCGGGCCCGGTGCTTTTGAAGGATGTAACTGCTTATAAGCTGCAACAACCTCATCACGAGTAAAAGGCGTGCCCATAGATCAAAACAGATGTGCAGGTACCCGATCCTCAACACAAGCAAGAAGATGGTAATCATCCTCTGGGTAAGTAGTGGTGAAGAGATCAGTAAAATAATTACGCGCTACAAATTCCACCCCATGCCATGTCGTTGCAGGTGGCAGAGTCGGAGAAGAAAGAGTGAGTATTTGATTACGCCTCGACCGAGATCGATACTTATTGTAAAAGAGCCGACTATTTCTGTCACCTGCCTTTAGCCAATTAAGCCTGGAACATTGATGTAGACGAATCTCTTCCCGGAGCAAAAAGGAGTCAACTGTCACTGAACACTTCCTCCAACGGGCCTGATTAACAACAGAAGGAATCTGGTTATCTATCCTGTCCAGTTCCTGCTGGGCCTCCCGCAGTGCCCGCTTTTCAACCCAAATCTTTTTGTACCCCAAGCCTGTAGCAGGTGGCCACAACATTTGACTTTTGTTTCATAATTGGAGCCTTAAGGAACTGCAGTCCATGATGATTGGACTATGTTGCGACACTCTACATCAGTAGCCCAACAATTTTCAAAACGGAAAGGCCTGGGACCACGCCTAGTAGCAGGCTGAAGCAGTAGCTTAATGGGCTTATGATCAGAACGGCCCCACCGTAGGTGGTAATTCTGAGCATTTGGGTAAAGAGCTAACCAATCATCATTTGCAATAAAACGATCCAAACGACTCTTAACATGAAACGGTGGGTCTGCACGATTAGAATAAGTGAAACAAGTGCCTCGGTAACCCAAGTCAGTGAGGGAACAATCCCGAAGACAAGTCCGAAAAGCACTCATGGCAGACTGTGAACGAAAACCCCGACCAGAATATTCCCGTAAATGTAGTAATTCATTAAAATCCCCGCCAAGCACCAAGGACCCACCCACTGCGAATGAAGATAACGCAAAAGACGCCAAGTTTTCCATTTCCTGGTTACAGAAGACCAACCATAGACTCCAGTGAGTCGCCATTTCATACCCCCGAGATTACAGACAAAAGCATCCACATGATGACTGGAAAAACTAGACAAAGAAACATTTACATAATCCTTCCAAAATAAAGCAACCCCCACCCCTTTCCTACCTTCACTATCACCATCCCCCCAACAATAACCCTTAGTCTAGATGCAACAGGCCGCATCTCAAAAGCAGAGAGCTTTGTCTCTAACAAAACAACAAAAGTGGATCTTCACGAGCTACCAACCCTAACAACCAGCGAACTGCCGCCCTACTACTACCCAGCCCCCGGCAGTTCGCAACCAAAACAGACATTAATCTTGGTGACCCGAGGTGTCCCTCGGAGTCGCCTGAGGTGATGAATCACCAGCATCAGAACTTTTCAGCCGCTTAGTAGTCTCTGGAACTTCAACATCAGCAGAAACGTGAACCTGAGAAGAAACAGAAGCATCTTCTTCTTGCTTGCGCTTGCGGTTAGCAGAACCAGTTGGAGAGGCCACTATCTCTCCTTCCTCAATTTCCCGATGAACCTGAACATTATCCTTGGCAAGAGTTGGAGCAGATGGAACAGAGAGCACCAACTGTGCCGCAACAGGAGCATTATGCGAGGAAAGGATCTGCTTGGCTCCACTCCCTCCATTGCATGGCGTGGCGAGTGGGCGTTGTGAACCGACGAAACAACAGGCGCTAAAGGAGCAACAGATGGCAAGACCGCTCTGGACCGGGAAGGGTTAAATGTACTGGACTTGAGCCATAAGCCGTAGGGGAAAGCAGCCCCTGCCACTTCAGATTTATGAGAGCAATCTCTAACAGTATGATCAAAGTACCCACAAATAAAACAAAGAGTAGGCAGTCGCTCATATGACAGACGGAAAACAGAGAAACTCCCTTCAATGGTGACTGTAACAAAGCGCACTAATGGTTTGGAAAGATCCAGCATAACCTTAACTCGGAGAAATGGTCCAGCAAACCGACGATCATAGTCGACATAGTCGAGGAATTGGCCAATCTTATTCCCGATTTTGCGCGCAAACATGGGGTTCAAAAGCCACATCGGAACGTCATGCACTCGAACCCAGAAAGGAACGAAGCGAAAGACATGGGACTGGGGAGGCTGGTGAGGATCAATCTCTGTTAAAACCATCAAGCAGCCCTCGAACATCCATGGACCACGGCTAAGTGCTTCAAACTTATGTTCCTCGTCAGGGAACTCAAACAGATAAATCCCAGAGCCCAGAGTGCAGGCGTGGAGCTGATCCTCTAGGCGCCACAGCTTGGCGAAAGAACGTCCCATGGCCTTTACATCTACGGACTTAAGGATGAGAAGCTTACTAAGGAGGGAGCAGGAGTAGTTGAAAGCCGTTTCTTCCGTTGTGACATCCGAAACATCCAAAGTAGCTTCCTCCACTTCCGTGAGTGCAAGAGTGGCATAGTGAGCAGCGATATCGTCAACACGAGAGGATGATGCCGCCATTGTTGGAAGTACGAGCTTAGTGAAAGAAAATAACAGTGTTATAATCGATTGTGTGCGCCGGAAAAGGAGAAACTTGTTGAAAAGGCAGAGCGGTTTGATACAGGTGCGACAGTTCGTGGGTTGCAAGAAATTTAAAAAAGCGGTAGGATTAAGAAGACGAAAAGGCTTGCGAAAGTGGCGGCCTGGTAATGATTTGCATGTTTTTGAAATTAAAACGTGGATAAGGCAAGCTAATTGCGTGTTTGTAGTGACAAAATCCGGGGGATTGGAACCGGCGTGTGGCAAAAGCGATGGCAGAGAGGGGATGTTTAGCCAATGCATGGCGAGAATGGAGCAAGAGAGAAACCCCAGGGTTCAGAGGTTACCCACAACGAGAGGAAACCTATTACTGCCGCATCAACGGTCAGGTAGTTACATACTACTCCCTCCTGTTCTAATTATAAGTCGTTCTAGACTTTTTCACCATTTTTAAGAAAGAGTTTAAAAAGACTTGCATACCTTACTTTTTGTATTGGGAGAATAAAAAAGTAAGTAAATTTTATTGGTAAGATAAAAAGTAGAGTGCAATGATAATAATAATTAAAAAAGTAGAAAGGGTAAAAGTAGAAAGATAGATACAAAAAGTCTAAAACGACTTATAATTTGAACATAATTCTAAAACCTAAAACGACTTATATTTAGAATAGGAGGGAGTATTTGACACGAGGTATTTATCTGATTTATATCTCTTATTAGTAAAAAATTTTTTTCCTAGGAAACTTTATCAACCGTCGAATAGCTATTAGAAAAATATGATTTTGTCATCACCGCGTTAACTTTTTTTTTTTTGAAATAAGAGTGCGATATATTAAGTAGTGCAAAGTTTAAGTACAAAATCTGGACAAGAATCCAGACTCCATGACTGTCGTTGTTGGGCACAACATGCATGGTTAGCCATATAGTGGGCGGCTAAATTACTTGTTCTAGGAATGTAAAACCAGACAACATCGGTAAGGACGTGAGGAGGAGAGAACTACGATGGAGCGTGGCAAGCACAGATGGTTGCATGGATGTCGCTCCTCCATGTACCATGTAGTCAACAATTGGTTTGCAATCAGTGAGCAGGCGTAATTGATGATGGGGCATCAGTGTTGCTTCCTTGATAGCATATTCCAAAGCTATTGCCTCTCCTTCAGTTGGTGTTTGTGCATGAAGACCACCAAAAATACCCACCTGGAGAAGAGAGTGGTTGCAACGGGCTATGTAGGACCACCCATACCGGCCTTCGAATCCATACTTGCATCCACCTCTATATCCAGCCAACTCCCATGTTGCTGACGGTGAGCTTGAGCCATTGATGCAGAAGAGAACCAGCAGCAGTGAGTTGGGCAAGAAAAGAATCAGCTTGGCACCAAGCATGTGCGAAAGACGGGGCATGATCATATTCAACTTGACAACGCGTGAACCACAATCTCCATAGTAGCATGGTGACGGCTCGCAACCGTGCTCGATCATGCCCCCTGGTAAGTTGAAAAAACCAATCGATGAACGCATGGTCAGTGGTAACTGCAGGTGGAACTGGAATCGCCATCATAGGCCAATAGGTTGTACCCTCGGACACAGCAAGAGTGCATGTGCATTGTTTCTGGATCCCCACAGGCGGAGCATTCAGAAGGCATAGGAGTTTTAAGACGAGACTGAAGCACGGCCTTAGTGGGTATAATCCCATGCAATAGTTTCCAACCAAAAAGCTTAACCCGAGGCGGTAGATCAAGGACCGAGATAAGCTTGACTGCCTTGCCCAGTGCACAAGCAGAGGTAGAAGGTGATTGTTGGGAATGGCGGAGAGTAAAGTCCGCATGATAAGCAGATTTGACCGTGTAGTCCCCAGCGCGAGAGAGCCCCAATACCATGAATCAGAAGTCATGATGCTGCCGGAGACAAAGATAATGGTGGGAGCTCCATCTACATGATTAAGGCGGCATCGTCAGAGGTCAAACCAAACAGTAACAAGGCCTTGATTCCGTCCAAGTCTAGGGTGGCAACAGAAGAAGTTCTATCAGGGTTTAAAGGGTGGCAACAGAACATAGTGTGGGATAGTGGGAGGCAGCTTCCAAAGGAACGGGCAGCCACCTAGATTAATCATACAAGTAGAGAAGACTAGACCTGGTCACCTGGCTACAGTGGCTAGCCTGCCATATATTCTACTGCCTCTTTATATCCGGATCAACCCTAATCGATTCAATTGTGCGAGTTCCGTATTCAAATCTTCAAGCGACAGGAGCCCCTGGAGGATCAATCTTACTTCAGATTTCATAAGAAGGTAAGAGAATCTTTCAAATATGGCGGCACGTTCCTTTTGAATTTTTCTGATCGCCATTTTCCCTACAAACACGAGCTGATTTGCGCTTTATGATGGATTTGTTTGAAATTTTGGTGCAATATGATGAATTGTTTTTGATCGTTTGCTAATGCTTTGATATAATATGTCTGAAACGATCCATCCTGGTAAGGAATCAGGATAAGTTTTGTACTCGTAATTTTTTTTTATTCCTAAGATTTCAAGTTACGGCATATCCTTTGTTTACTGGTCACTTATGGTTCGGTTGCGTAAGTTTTGGAGTATAGAGTAGGAGTCTTTTGTATCTCGCTTGTTTAGAGTGGTCAAGGCTTAGTGAGGCATTTTGAACTTTAGCGGCTCCGACGCCTTGTATGTGGAAAATCTGATCTTTATGCGTGTGTGTTCAGTATAGCAGCCATCTATTAGAAGCGTTACCTATCGTCTCGTCTTATTAATCACAATTCACTCCCCAGGGTTTGGAGTAGAGAGAAAGATCAGTTGGAGCCTAATTACAAGTTTACTGCTCAAGTGGCGGTTAATGTTTAGTATTGTTGAGAAAAGGCCTGTCGCTTACCTGCGCCTATCTTGCATTCTAACGTATATTATGCCTTATTATTATCGAGCCTTTTTACGATAATCATATCAGTGGTTTGATGGACTAAGATTCTTTTCCAAACGTCTGTGCTTTTGGTCCATGCTCTCTTCCTTTTTATGGTGTAAACTGGAATTTGTTTCTTTGTCTCAGTCTCTTGTATGTGGTAAAATGGTTGCAGGAATCTATTGAGTTGCTGCTTTCTACTCTCCAGAGTATGATCCAAATGGTACAACGTTATGCAGCTAAGGAAAACCATGGACCTGTTTTACAGACCATGTTTGTATCCCAGGGTGTCATCTAAGAGGTCTTTTTCAGATTGCTCTCTTGATTCTGATGCCGATTGCATGAAGAAACGAGGTCGTTTCTGCCACAATCTGCTTGGTAATTCAAAGAGCTCTGCAGATTTATGTCAATATGGTTCTATGGGTTTTCCTTTCAAGGAAGATAATGATGCTGAATAGAATTTGCGGTAAGGTTAGATGCAAATATCTAAATTATTCTGAATTAGTTTGCCCCCAAGTGTTGAACTCAAATGATTATACTAGCCCTGCATCTTCTGTTGATAGCTGTGGTGGTGTAAGTTGCAATGAGGACTCGGAAGCACTTTCTAGTGATGCTGATTCATTTAGTTGTTTAAGAAAAGATGGAAGAAAATTTAACCTCTCCTTGCAAGCTGGAGTAAACTCTGATGCCAAAATCCTGCACAGGTCAGAGTTAAAATCGTATCGGCGAACCCTGGAGGAACTTTATGCTTGTGGTCCTCTAAAGCTGGGAACAACAAGAGTATCTTGCAGATCTTCGCTCTATGCTTCATATATCAAACGATGAACATTTGAGTGAGGTAAAGAAGTTGATCTCACTTGACTCAAATGTTAATATGCTCAGTGTTTGTTGACAACTTAAGGATACACCCATAATTTGTAGAGGATCAAATGATAATATTTGTGTTTGTAGCTCTTGGCTCAACTTCTGAAGTTGGTGAGGCGGACAACTTGATTCAGATGTACAGAGAGGTTCTTGCAGAAAGAAATGAAAATTCATGGTAGTATGTGAGCCCCGAACTTTCTATTGGCATTTCAAATCTCTTTGCCACTTCTATGTCTCGTAAAGGCCTGCAATGTTTTTAACCTCTTGCAGGGATGAGCTGCGTTTTTTCACTCAGTCAGACAACTATTTTTGTACTCCTTTTTTCTCTTCTTTTTTCAGAATGGTGACTAAGAGAACAATCTTGTATTGCGTTTGTTACTATCAGAGGGAGAAAAGGTAGGCTAGAGGAGACTGAGTGAGTCATCAGCAATATTTTATTACTTCTTGGATTGATATTCTGTACATTTTCTAGGATCATGTAAAGAAGGCTTGCTTCCAAAGGTATAGGGTGATGATGTGGTTAAACAGATATGCCTTGCTTGCTTGTTGACTCGGCCATCTCTAGAGCAAGCTCGAGCTCTAGGATTCTCAATGGCTACTGGCAGGGCAGCTTCACTTTGCTGTTGTGATCTAACTATCTCTGCTATTACATACTTTTGCTTACGCTTATTGGGATCGCGCTTTACGCGTTTCAGTTTGCGTGCAAGTGGCAGCTTCACTGTCCCAGCTGCATCACCTGCACTTTGAGAAATCTTTGTATTTCTAAGCCCTGACCCTGTATTTTCGGCTAATCATTTTTCTTGCACCGATACACCCAAGAGTAAAAGGTATTTCATTTGAGCGAAAAAAGCTCACGTATAAACATAAGCGATACGGACGGAGATCTCTTTGGCGGAGATACTTGTTGATTATGCACGGCAAAACGTTTGGATTCAGGTCTCTTCAATTGTTGGAGTGCTGGAAATCAATCACTCTTTTTTTTGAACATAAGAGTGGAACTGTATTAAGAAACAGAATTACATAACCTAAGAACATTTTCCGGAATAGAACCCAAAAACCATTGAGTAGCCAGTTGCGAAGTACGGGAATATTGACTAAATAATAAGCTAATACATTGTCAGATTTTGGTATATAAAACCAAGTTACAGATTGAAAGAACCTATAGAAGATTAACATAGTTATATTTGGTTACATCTATAATTGTAAAGTTTTTATACACTAAATATACATGTTTTTGTAGGTTTATCCTACAATTAATTAATTAATATATATATTTAATATAATTTTAATAATATCAGAATTCTATGTGTATCTTGATATTTACACTACATCAAATGTAACTAAGAAATTTTTCTTTGGTGCAGTTGAACATATAACTGCGGATCTGGAGTTGAGCCCTAAAAAGATTTGTTTCTTTCCTTGGTTCTCGTCTTTTGTTTAAAAAGTATGGCATGAGCTATTAATTAATTTTAGACCAAATAAGGCTTCTCTGTGGGTGATGTTAAGAGGATCAGACACTTGCCCTAGCATATTACCGACTTCAATAAACATCTTGCGCATCTTGCTTTACAGTGGCGCGCTGGAGAGGGAGAGAGTTCAAGCCTAAGCTTACCAAGAAAAAACACAAAGAAATAGCGATTTGGGCCGGGTGACAATATTAAACAGATTAGAGAAAGCATCAAGCGGGCAGGTCCAATACCAAAAGAGAACAAAAACATTAACTATAACTAGGGGTGTGCAAACGGTTAAAATGAATATCCGTTAACCGAAGTTTAAAAAAAGTATGGTGTTCGGTTATTTCGGTTATAACCAAATTAACCGAATTTAATAATAATATCCGTTTTAACCGATAACTGTTTAAACCGATAACCATTTTTCTTGTTACACTAATAACCGTTAACCGCCTCGATAACCATAGTTTCTGAAATAATCAAAATAACCGAAATAACCGAACTTCCAACTTAAAATAACTGAAAAAACCGAACTTTTTGAATTAACTGAATAATTAAAACCTAAACCTAATTGAGTGAGTAGTAATATATGAGATAAAATTATTGGGTTAAGAAAAAATAAAATTTATATTTATAAAAGTTCGGTTATTACGGATAACCGAAGTTTAAATTTAAATATCCGTTAACCGAACATACTTTATTACGGATAACCGTTTTAACCGAAATAACCAAACTTTTGTAAAACGGTTAAAAAATACGGTGATCGAATCCGAAAAAATCGGTTACCCGTTTGCTCACCCCCAACTATAAGATTTACTATGAATCTGCTGGTAGTGATACCATCCAGCTTAAGAAAATCTTCGGTACCAATGGTTCCCAGTTTCGTCATTGATCGGCCATGTCCCACGTTAGCTTCACCAGGCAAACTCTCATCTTTCCTTGAGAGTAGTAGAATAGCAACTTGAAAGATTTACCATCAAGGGGTTGTATATTCAATAGTCTCAGAACATTATACTGTGTATAATTACAACTTCTTTAATATTTTCAAGTATAGGTTCTAGTGCACCTATTTTTATCTATCTTTTTTTCAACAAACAATTTTGATTCATCATGTATTATTACAAACAACAGAATTTTATACACCTTACATCGGTCTCTAATTTCGGTCTCCAACAAATTGGGATTGCATAATGCATCCTGTTTAAACAAATGGTGGCCACGGGTCCGGTTCCGGTTCCGGAAAATGTGTATTCGTATTCGGAACCGGTCTGGGTGGTTCCGGTTCCGGTCCCGGTTCTGAAATCTGGATTTGCTTCGGATTTGGTCAAAAAACCGGTTCCGGTTCTGATCGGTTCCGGAGCGGTTCCGGAAAGATTTGATCGGCTCCAGTTGCTTTGTTTTGGCTCCGATTTGAGATCCGTTTGAGCGCACATGTTGCTCTTTTCATCTACTTTACTCCTAGGTAGGTTATTCTTCAAGTTTATAATCTTAAATTTGTAAGAAACAAAGACTTAGGAATTTTTATTGAATTTACAAAAAATAAGGAACAAAGAGAATTTTATTATATGATTCACTACCTCATTAAAACCTTATTAGGTAAAAACCCATTGGGAAAACCCTAATAAGGAAAAGAGTACAGCTACTAAGAGGTTACATGATTTCAGTTTGCAAGTCTTAAAAAAATGATTACATGGAAAGAAAGTAATACTAAATTACTAATACATTCTAAAATATTACAAGATAGAAGTCCTAAGTGGTGTTATCCCCATTCATCTCATACCAATCATCATGTTGGCCTTCATATTGCAATGCGCGTGCTTGAGATCTAACGGCTACTTTCTTTAAAGGAGTGCGCGCCCGAGACCCAAAACGACGTCGTTTTGGCCCGATTCCAACAGTAACTTCAACCGGTTCCCGTTCCGAATCCGACGACGGTTCCAGGCGTTCCGGCCCCGTCGGGCCCGAATCTCAAAACATGTATTCGTATTCGGAACCGGCTGAGGCGGTTCGGTTCCGGTTCTGGTTCCCGGCCGTTCCGTTCCAATCGGTTCTGGTAGAACCGCTGGTTCCGGTAGAACCGGACCCGATAGCCACCATTAGTTTAAACTATTCATCTTTCTCTCCAACTATCCTATACAAAACCCTTCTTCAACACCATCTAAATGTTAGCCACCCTATAAGTCTTTGGTCTTGAATAACAAAATGTTCTAAAGACAACACAAAGAAAACCCAGCGAGCATCTAGAGCATGGCGAAAATATATACACTAGACAAAGGATTCGACCAACTCACAATCCATAGCAAATATGGATTGAACTAGTAAACTTCCTTGATAGGACTGAGACCGCAGGTTGATCTTGTCATCATTAAGAGAGTTCCATGACCAAGGAGAGAAATTGAACCATATCTACTCCCAAAACCTATAAGATTCAAAAGTTGGGCAGCAGGGCAACAAAGATTACGAGGTAATACAAGTTGCACAGGGGCACCCATCCCTACATAGGCCTCATTCTGACTGGACACCATTCTACTGGAAACGGATGCGTCGAGGTTTGCCATATCTTTAACATTGTCCCCCACCATATTATCATCCTCTTCCCATCGTAGCAAATCAACCATCAAAGTAGAGCCTAGCTAAAATGGAGTAGTCTTCCCATCTTTCCCTTCTTATTCAAAGCATTCATCTTTTGCATACTCCTAACTTCTTCGAGAGTTCCATCCTTGATAACTCAATCAAATTTACGTTTCTTTCCGCCAGCTATTACTAGGCCTTCATCTACTTTCATAAGAATGGGAGGATCCTTTTCCTATGCTCCAGCAGAATTTGAGGAGGTTGAAGCCCCAATTTGAGAGTGGTTGTCCCCTTCCACTTGTGTTCCTTTATCAAGGAATTATGGTCAACGCCACACTTCATCATTATCCTCTATAGGCGACTTTTTGCCAAAATAAAACCCACAACTCTCAGCATACGGTCATAAAGAAAAGCTCCTTCATTTTCTATGTGTGATTAGAGAAATCACTCGTAGTGTGAAGGAATAAGCCACAACGAAAGCAGATTGACGACATACGTTCATAGGTAACTCTTAGAACTATGTCAACCCCCTTTAGAAAACGGTGACACAACGTAAGACCGACTTAAATATATCAATCATGACTTCGATACGCATATCTTCGCATCCCAACCTCCCATCATCCTCGACAAACTTCACAACATTCCCAATCTGATCTCCCAAATGCTTAGCAAAATATTTGTGATAAAAGAGGAAGGGGACGTCATGTATGCGCACCCAAATGGGAATCCACCGAAAGGTATGATCTTTTGGTGCCTTATGTTTGTCCACATTTTGAAAAGCTAGTAGGGAGCCATCAAAAGACCATGGACCGCGATTCAACACATATACAACAAGTCGTTCTTCTCAAACTAAAAAAGAAAGAGTCATTTACCCGCTAATCTAACTTTGAGATCTTCTTCCATTTTCCAAACTCATCCTAAGGTGTTTTCCATGGCTCGAACATCAGGGCTCTTGGATGAAAAAACCTTCCCAAGTGAACACCCATCAAAAGGAAGTTCTAACCTTCTTCAATAAGACCATCAAATATGTTACTTTACCTTCTTCTTTCGTAAGAGAAAGAGTATAACACCTTCGAGTAAGGTCATCCACTGGCGCATGCATTGACGGTTCCATCATCTCTAGATAGAAAAACCACAAAACAAAAGAAAGAGGTAGAAGGAAAGATGAAATGGAAGAGAAAAGGAATGAGGTGACAAGAAGAGTGGCATGTCTAAACCACCGAAAAAGAAGAAAAAAATGACATATCCCTTGAGTTAATCCCAATACCGCATGCAAACCTCTTAATCACTACAACAGTTGTCATTTACCACACTACTTTAGCAAAATCACATGTAAGCCCAAGAGATTGTGTGATATTCTATGAGAAAAAATGTGGAGACAGGTTGTGGGATAGGGAAAGAAACGAGGAGACTAAAAGAAGAGCCACGAAACCTCTCACCAAAGAGGGACCTGCTAACAGGCAAATGGGAGACAAATAGAAAATAACTAAGAAAATTATCCTAGAAAGTCTATAAATAAAAAAATGAGCATAAGTTGTAAAAATAAATCTCGGTCAAAGAGTATAGTGAACTAGAAGCTACCGGGGTTGAATCCACGGGGACTTAGTAATAATCTAATCCTAGAAAAACAACAAATTAAAGGGTTATCATTTGTTTTGGTTTTGAGAATTAAGATAACGAGAAAGCTAGTAAATAAATGGCCAAGCTCTCGTGGCTTGGTCGATAGAGGAGTGTGAAACCCTATCGTAGAAGTTGCCGGGGAGAGAAGTTGTAGGAAGAAGGTGAACTCGAGACCTTTCCAAATATCGTAAAAGTTGAAGGATGAGGAGTTAATGGATTTGCAGTAATGAATTATGTGTAGGTTGGTGAATTAATTTGAGAGAGAATGGTTGCTTAAAAAAAAAAAATTGAGAGAGAATGGAGGTAGAGGATGACCATGAAGAGAATGAAGATAAAAAAAATTAATTTTGGTAATTGGTATGGGAATTCAAAAAGTCTAGTAATTATTATAATCTATATAGGGGTTATTATGGGCTATAAAATAGGTATGGTAAACTTTAATTATACTATTTTTCATTTAAAAAAAAGAAGATGACAGAAAAATAAATACTTAAATCTTAACCATTAGATTAGATCTAACGGACTAAATTAAGTCAGAAAAATCAAGGACATGAGGTGTCCACACCCTACCCTGATTCAACTATAATACATACATTATTAGTTGTCCGATGGGAAGAGGGAAATCAATGCGTCAAAAAGTTCGTAGTTACTTTCTCCTTTATAATGGCTTTCCTATGCTGATGTTGTCAAGAGCTTTGACATAATAATAATTCTTCATCAACAAGTTTTTGGTCTCTCTAATTTTTAATTCTACATTTGTCTCTATCATTCCTTCATCTACAAAATCCATAAGAAACTAAAAGAGATATTGATAAAATATGGTATATGACATTAGAAAAAGTGACGTAAAAGGAGTGAGTGAAAAATATTTCCCAGTTCCCACGATTAAACTTGGATTTGTTGTTATATTATTTTTCTATGCTTTCATTTACGGTGTTTGCACACCCCGATGTTGCCTTGTAGCATTTCCAAGAGCATAACATGAGATGGTGCTCATTTATAGAATGTTTGAGGGTAAGGTTAAAGAAAAGTTAATACTTGGTTTCCTAGTGGTCTATTGTTCATTAGATGGTTCAAGTTGTGTGAGGATATTTCAAATTTATTTTTATAGCATAAATACAATAAGGGCTCTAAAAAGTTTAAATTTGAAAGTTGATCCTTTATGTGTTACATTAACGTCTCTAGATAGTTTTTTTTTTTTTATAATTTGGGCATAAAGCTATAATATTAAGATAATAGTGGATGGGTTTAGATCGGGCTCCCTAAGCAAACCAGTGGGAAAAAGCTTAGACCATCAAAAGAAAAAAGAAACAAACTCTAAATCAAAAGAAAAAAAGTGAGTCAACAATACTTGAAAACTTTGTTTACAAAAAAAAAAAAAAAAACAGTGCAATTATATTTGCAAAGTTACAAAGTACTAAAGTGGGATAAACGACTTGGACTCATTTGGTAATCTGCACGAGTAACTTGAGGAGCTAGTTAGGGAGAGGCTTATTGACTTTGGTTTGCTGTTTTTTTCTAAAGTATTTGTTAGGGGTGTAAATGTTGTGGTCCATGGAGGCCAGAATGGCTTTGAGCAGTTTAAGAGTTGTTTGTGGTTTTTAAGAGATGCAAGTAGGGACCACCTGAAAATACTTTAAATATGATGTTACCACAAATATGCCAAGGTAAATGAAAATATAGATGTTGAAAATGAAGGAATTGAACATATCATCGCCCAATCAGTCTTTGAATTCGTTGTAATCTTTGACAGGAAGGATCGAATGAAAATATGTCTTCAGACAGGTCACAAGTCAAAAGATGAGTAAATGTAGTCATCAGAGGCCTATCCCCACATACATGGTGTGAAGAGTCAGTCAGGAGCATCTTAAAGAGTTTTGGCAAAGTGCTACATATTGACACTGATTTATCAATGTCCCAAAAATCTAGAGGTGTCGGCTACCCTCGAAACAGAGTCGTTTAAGATTATTAACAAGGAAGTGGAGGTCCTATTTGATAGTAAGATTGGAAAGGTGGGAGTAATTGAGGTATGGACGGAGGAAGCTGGGGAGATGCTAGCGGAGCAGAAAGGCGATCCGCCGCCGGCGGCTAAATCGCGGCCATAAGAGCCGGTAGGTACTCACCGTCAACATGAATGCCGGAAGGATGGAAGGCCAAGGGGAGAATATCAACCGACAAAGTGCAATGGGAATTGAAGAGGAAAAGGCAACAGGGATAATTACAGTCAAGTGGGAGTCCCCAAGCGACATTCCTCTTGTTGCGAACAGAGTGCATAATACTTATGACGGTATTGAATGATTGCACCGAGATAGCAAAGTGCATGGGATGCATGGGGAAATAGAACGTCAGCATTAAATATATGCTAATGACACTATTCTGGATATTTAACATGATGAGGTGTCATTACCTGATAGAGAATACCAAGACACCATCTATAGTTAATGTGTTAGAGGAAAAAGAAGATGGATGCCAAGGAGTTGGGCCTGAACCTCACGAATTGAACCAGGAAGAGGAATGAACAACATTGGACCGGGTGGATAACGTGCTCCGACCAGATACAGCCCAGGCTCAAGTTCCAATCGAAGAGAGTCTAAATGTGAATTATTCTCCCCGTACCGTATACCATTCTGTCTGAAAAGGTTTACCTATAACCCCAAACAAGGGGCAACCCACTCCAGTAGACGGGTTCACATTACCAAAAATCTCACTCCAAGTTGTGTTGCCAGAACAAAAAACGTAACTGAATAAGCCAATGAAATTTTAGGCAAGAAATCACACTCCATACTCGCAAATATTTCAGCAGGGGCGAGAGAATGCTTCAGGTATGGACAGAGACTGAGTATCCATACTCCTTATCCTCGCAAATCACTGGCAAAAATCGATCGCATCCTAAGGAATAAATGAACAAAAAAGAGACCAGTGCAAGTACACGTGCAATAGTGGAATGATCCTAGCGTTCTACAACATTCAAGGAACGAGGAGAGCAGAGAAATGGGCCCTGGTCAAAAAGGAAATCCGGAAAACAAAAGCGATGTTGATAGGTCTCCTGGACACTCATCACACCAAACCTTGCAATAAGAGGCGTAACCTTTGCGGGGTTGGTCACAGGGGAGAATGGATTGAATCCTTGCTAGTGGCCAGTCATGAGGTCTGATCGTTGCTTGGTCAGCAAACGATATTGAAGCGCAAGAGGTTGGGAAAGGAAGTATATGGATAGCAATTGAGGTAAAGTTACCACCTCATAATTTCATAGGTCTGGTGATTTTCATTTACAGACCGAGCTGGTAGGTGTCAAGTCTATCAGGAGTTATCTGATTTTCGTGCAACAAAAAGAAGCCCTACATTGGTGGTGGGGGATTTTAATGAAGTAAGAATAGAGGTGAAAGGAAGGGTGGTAATAATAGCCGGGTGAATGCGTCAATGAGAGAATTCGATGACTGGATTTACAATATGGAACTGGTGGAAATATCACTGTCAGGTTGTAAGTATACATGGACAAGAAGGGGAACTTTTAGCAGGATTGGCAGAGCAAGAGTGGAGAGTAAACTCCCCCAGGTAACTATGTTCGAGAAACTAAAGAAAAGATGAGAGAAGTTTTAAAGCGTTGGAACAAGGAAAAGTTTGGTTGCATTGGTAACAAGGTGGAAGAACAGTCTAAGGACCAACTCGACATGGTACAAGGCCCTTTGGTGGATCGAATCAATGAGAGGGCTCGAGTTAAGGTTGAGTTGTGGAAGTCCTTACGCCAGGAGGAGCATTACTGGAGACAGATGTCAAGAGAACAGCTGGTCCACCAAGGTGATTCGAACACCAGTTACTTCCACAGCAAGGCTTCACTAAATAGACATTCAAATAGAATTACGGCTGTGCTGGTGAATGGTAGACTGTGCCACAGCCCGGCGATTATACGAAGGAGGTTAGCAAATACTTTGCTGACCTGTTTAAAGACAGACAAGATTCAAGTACTTACCATATTGGTGATGGAAGACCAAGGCTGTCGGCGGAAAATTAGGCAATGTTGGCCACACTCCCTAGCAGGGAGAAGAAATTAAAGAAGTGTCTAGTGTTGTAAAGGAAGTAAAGCCCTTGGGTATGATGGATTTAATTTCACTCTACGAGGATGTGGCATATGATAAGAGATGACTTTACGGAAGAGGTGAGCAGGTTCTTTCGTGATCAACAAATGAAGGTAGGCATCAATACTACTTGGATTACCCTGATTCCCAAGATCCCAGAAGTGGTGAAGATGGAGGATTTTCGCCCAATAAGTGTGATTGGGTGCATATATAAGGTTATTTTGAAGTTACTTGCAAACAAACTAAGTCGAGTAATCAGCCCACTTGTGGGGGAGACTCAAACTACCTTCATTCGCGGTAGACATATATTGAAGGGCCCCCTAATTGCAAATGAAACTATCAATTGCTTGAAGGAAAGGAGGGTGAAAGGGGTATTGTTTAAGATAGACTGTAAGAAGGCTTACGATTGTATAAGTCGGAGGTTTGTGATTAGGATGCTGGAAGTTTTTCAGTTCCCGATATTTGGAGGAGATGGATTAGCTGCTGCATCACAACACCAAGGATCTCGATGTTAGTAAATGGATCACCGACACCAACATTTAAGCCACGAAGGGGACTACGCCAAGGTGACCTGATCTCCCCCTTGCTGTTCATCTTGGTTGCGGAAGCCTTAAGCTAGCTACTAGATGATGCGCTCCAGAACGGTGACAGGAAAGGTATTCATCGGTACAACGAGATAAAAGAGATAACAGTGTCTATATGCAGTTTGCAGATGACACGATAATATTTAGCCAAATGGAGAGCAGGAGCTTAAAGTGATCAAATGGATTGTCACGATTTGTTGATATGAGTGGACTGGAAGTTAATGGAGTAAATCAATGGCCTATGGTGTAAACCTGGAGGAAGCAGATGAGTTGCTAATCTCCAACTTACTAGGGTGTAAAGTCAAATGTTTTGCCCAGTTCCTATCGGGCCTACCTCTAGGTGCGAATCCCTACAAGCTGGCTGCATGGCAACCAGTGGTAGACAAGATTGAGAAGAGGCTGAGTACCTGGAAGGCGTCCTCACTTTCACGAGCTGGAAGACTGATTTTAATTAAAGCGGTTTAAACTAGTATGCCAATACACTACATGAACTTATTTAGAAACCCAAAGGTGTGATTAAGAAGATGGACTCAATTCAGAAAAGTTTTTCTGGGCAAATGGCGCTGGACGGGGCATGTCATTAACGAAATGGAATGTACTGTCAAGACCAAAAAACTTGGAAACCAAGAATGCAACTTGGTGGCGAAAATTCCATGATCAGGAGAGCAGCCTGTGGAAATCTGTAGTATGCTCAATATATGGCCAGGACGTACGTTTGCCTTTGTATGACATGGCGTGGACATCTACTAGGAAGCATGACATATGGAAGGCTGTTATATGCCTAAGCGCTTGGCGAGTAAATATCGTGAGGCACTTATATGTATCTAAAATGGACAATAAAGAAGGGAGAAAAGTGAGATTCTGGCTTGATCCCTGGCTAGGAGAGGCCACACTCCAAACCTTGTTCTCCAGGTTGTAATAGCCCATAAGAATGTTCTGGGCCGTAGTTTAAGTCTAGCCCACTAGTTTACATTACAAAACAGAAGTCCAATATGTAACTATAAATACTAGGTATCTGTACCCTACAAACATAAGAGATGAATACAGAAGATATTTTCATAAACTCTAGACACGTTCTATTGCTTTCGTATTCTCTTCTCAACTATGGTATCAGACGCCTAACTTCTACGTCATGGCATCTTCTCGATCCTCACAATGTCTGCTGCTACTCCATTGAAAGGCTCCTCAAATGGATCTAGCAACACCGAGTCACCAGGAAATGCAACTTGCTGGTGGATCAACAACTACACCGATCGCCGCCACTCTATAATCATCTTGTCTGTGGCAACAAACCTGGTAAAGTTAAAGCAAGATAACTTCAGAATTTGGCATGGAGTTCTACAGACCTTTCTAAAAGCTAATGATCTATATAAATATGTCGATGGATCCCATCCCTACCCCTCCCCGATCATCAATAATGTGGTGAATCAAGAGTATATGAAATGGATACAAGTAGATCAGCAGGTTCTCAATATTTATTTTCCTCCTAAGTGATGCCATCATCGGCCAGGTGGTTTCTCTAAAATCATCAGCCCAAGCTTGGTCCTATCTCAATGATACTTTTGCCTCTCAAACCAATGCACAAATTGGTCAATTACACTTGCAACTTGCTTCATTGAGAAGTCTCCTACATAGTCTATCACATCCTATTACAACAGAGCACAAGCTCTTGTTGATTCTCTAGCCCTCACCGGTCATGTTATCACTAATCGTGAATTTCAGAGCTATCTTCTCAAAGGCCTACCATCTGATTATGGAGCTATGGTTCATAGTGTTCTTACCAGATCTGAAACTTGTCCTCCATCACAACTGTACAACTTCATGTTGTCCAGTGAATGCTGGATTCAACAACAACAGAAACACAACAGTCCTACCATCACTGGAATGCTACAACGTGAAGGGGGTAATTCTAACAGTGAAGGAAGAGGAAAACAATCAGTACCATTGGCAGAGAAGAAATAACAATTACAGAGGAGGAGGGTGTGGCTATCAACACCTCCTCTACCCCCTCAAACTTTACAGGAAAGCCTGACACCCCCCCCCAATGCCAAATCTGCAAAAAAGGGGGCATGATGTCCTTTCATGTTATCACCGCTACAAATTTTCATATCAGCCTAAACCACCTCCATCCATGTCTGCTAACTCTATTGGATTTACATCTCAGGGTGACTGGATAGCTGATACAGGGGCTTCTCATCATTTCACTAGTGACTTCTCTAAACTAAACCTCACCTCTCATGATTACAGTGGTGCAGACACAGTCTCGACGGGGGATAGATCTGCCTTGAACATTTAGCATCAAGACACTGGTACTTTAGCCACTCCTAAACACACTTTCCTTCTATCAGATCTCATGCATGTTCCCCAACTAACCAAACACCTTATCTCTGTCAATAAATTCTGTCAAGATAACAATGCCTATTTTGAGTTTTACTCAGATTGTTTCTTTTGAAGGATTTTACACTCAGAGAATTCTTCTCAAAGGAGCTATTAGAGATGGTGTCTACCGCTTCCCTACACCCTTATCAAGTCCCACCTCAATGACTACACCAGCTTCTACCACCAAACACATGAACTACTCTAGCTGTGCTCCTTCTTCTGTGTGGCACAGTTGCTTAGGGCATCCTAGTACTGCTCTCACAAAACATATGATTTCAGTTTTTGCTCTTCCAGTTACAAACATGTAATAAAGAGTTGTGTTCAGATTGTTGTAAAAGGAAGATGCATGCCCTTCCCCATTTTGCCTCAGATTTGTTTCCTCTAAGTGTTTTGAACTTATGTTTGGTTGATCTATGGGGCCCAACCTATTGTGTTTCACTGTTTCCTGATTATAGATGATTTTTCACGTTATATCTGGCTTTATCCTCTCAAAGGAAATCTGATGTTGCTGTTATTTTACCTATATCATGCACTATAGTGAAAAAAAGTACAATGCATCAATTAAGCAAATACAGTTTGATGGAGGAGGTGAATTCAGAGCTATGCAGTCTTATTTTCAAACACAGGGCATTCATCACTGTTACACATGTGCTCATTCACATCAATAGAACGGATCTGTTGAGAGCATAATTAGAGTTGTTGTGGACAGAGGCCTATGTCTACTCTCACAAGCCTCTCTTCCCCTATCTTTCTGGTCATATGCTTTCAAAACATCTGTCTATCTCCTCAGCAGAACCCCCACAAAAGCAATAGCCCCCCCCACACCCTTTTCAAACACCGGGCTTCACTTCTCGTCAAATCCGCTCACAGAGCTTCGCATTTACACCGATGCTGACTGGGCGGGCTCGCATGCAGACCGACGCTCTACTCCTGGTTTCTTGATCTATCTTGGAGACAGCCTCATATCCTGGAGTTCGAAGAAGCAAAGCACGGTGGCTCGCTCCTCCACTGAAGCCGAATTTCGTGCTCTCGCCTCCGCCACCTCGAAGCTCTCTGGGTTCAAAAGTTACTCGGAGAATTAGGGATCAAACTCACTAAAGTACTGATCTTGAAGTGAGACAACATTGGGGCTACTTACCTAGCTTCAAATCCAGTGTTCCACAGCAAAGCCAAACACGTTGCAGTGGATTACTTTTTTGTGAGAGAACGCATAAAGAACGGGAGCCTCAAGGTTGAATTTCTGCCGACACTGGCGCAATTGGCAGACGCCCTTACCAAATCCCTAACTTCGTCTCGCCACTCAGATCTCCGCTCGCAAATGCCTCTCGTCGAGATCCCTCTGGGAGCGCGGGCCGATAATAGCCCATAAGAATGTTATGGGCCGTAGTTTAAGTCTAGCCCACTAGTTTACATTACAAAACGGAAGTCCAATATGTAACTATAAATACTTGCTATATGTACCCTACAAACATAAGGGATGAATACAGAAATATTTTCATAAACCTCTAGACACTGTTCTATTGCTTTGGTATATATTCTCTTCTCAACTAGGTTGTACATAGTCAGTGAATGCAAGACTGCAACATTAATCGCAGAAATTGGAACCTGGTATGGTGATAATTGGATTTGGTGTCTTAGGTGGAGAACTCTATTTACTTATGAAATTGATGCAGTTCAAAACCTGCTAGAGCAGACTAATAACAGCAGACCATCCCAGTTGGGGGAGGATCAATTGGTGTGGGTCGCTGATAAGGATGGAAGGTACACCACGGGAGACTTCTACGACAATGTTTTGAATAAACAGATGGCAGTTCCAGTTACATGGCACAGATCTTTCTGGTCCCACTGTGCTCCTCCCCGTGTAGAGCTCCTAGCGTGGTTCCACCTGCAAAATAAGTTAGCTACTAGAGAAAGACAGACTCTTTGGGAGAAACTAAGTACCGCTGGCAGGAGCACTCTGCCCCTTGTGTTGTCAAGCGGTTGAATCTACTGAGCATCTGTACTTTAGATGTTGCGAATCGAGAAATCTCTGGACATTAATGTTACGGTAGTGGGGTATTTCTGATGTTTTTGATCCAGAAGTTGGGTGTTGTCTGGACGGCTCGAAGGATGCAAGTCAAAAAAGGATGTGGCATTCTACCCTTATGTTTACTCTCTACAATATCTGGTGGCAAAGGAACAAGTGGTGTTTGAAAGAGCCGAACCCTGCTGGAAAGAGTAATTATGAAAGTGAATAATAAGATATCGTAGAACTTCCATATGCGAAGGCAAAGTGGCGCTTCTTGGGCTAGGATCAGTTCTGGAGTAAATAAAGATTTGGGGTTGGTAGTATGATATTATTGTTAATTATATAAAAAGTGATATCAATGTATGGATTTTCCTTTTGAAGTTAACGTTGTACTAGTGCTGGCTTAAAGATTGTCCAAAACCGGACAAGCTCAAGTTTATATGCTTCCTCATTAGTCATTGGTAGGCGATATTCTATCTTGATGCTTGATAAAGGGCTAGTAATGGTGCTTTAGTCCTCATTAGTCATCCGGACAAGTTAACGTTTATGTTCTAGTAATGGTGCTGTAGTCCTCCTAAAACGACAACACTAAAAATACAAGTTACTAATCGGCCATAGCTACACTACACCAATTCGAACAAAAAGATTTTCAGTCTCAGTTAATGCCCAGGGGGTAGAACAGTTCATCTATCTAGAATACGCTTGGATGAAATCACCCTGAAGGAATTGAGTTGCTCTGTTCAGCCTGCTTTAGGTGGATAGCTAGGGCATAATTCTTAACCTCCAGGTTTCTGAGTTGTTTCTGGTACTGAGCACCGCTCCTCAAGCTGCTGTTGTAACCCTTGCACCTTAAGTTCATGCTCTTTCTGTCTTTCATGCTGGATGGATATAGCACGTTTCAATATCGAGTTCTCTTGGATCGCCGTTTGAAGTTGTTGCTTCAAATTCTCCTCCTGTTGTTGCAAGTTTGAGCAGCACCAACAGTTTTCTCATCAAAAGCCTCTTGGGCACGAGCAGCTCTCGCTCTTGCATAATCTAAGTTAGTAGCATTAACCATCTCTCCAGAGCCCACCCAACTTACACGATTCGATGTTTCTTTTATAGTTGATATATAATCTCCCTCTTGTTTGTCATTGCAGGGAGGTTGTTGTGAAAGCTTACCACCGTGATTATGAATGACATCTGAATCAACACTCCCTAGCCGCGCAGTAAGGCTTTTGATAGCTTCATAACCGTATTCTTTTTTAAGTGCTTTCTCGAGAGGCTTTGAGTGTCCATATCAGCGAACAAAATAAGCAACCCAATTGATCTGTCGAAGGTTGCAAGCTAAAGATCGATTGATCGAGAAGAAGAGGTGGGGAACGGAGAGGGAAATCGATGAGCATGAGCAACTGCGAACGCTATTGGAAAATTGAGACTGGAGGAGAGATCGGTGATGACAACGATACTAACAGAACATAGCTTGATTTTAAAGAGTTATCGGCACTCTTAAAGAAATTCCACCATTCTTACCATGAATTATAGGTTGCTTGGGTTCCGATTGAGAATTTTGACCTGCGAAAATCTCAGGGCCAAGTTTAGATTGTATTCAACCTAGTAGGATACTTGATTCAGACATAAATATGAAATTATAAGATCTGATAAATTTGAGATCCAGAAAATACTGAACCTTTATGAAACCTACCTATCCATCAAGGACTCGTGTTACTACAAGATTCACCAATTCCTCAACCGTCAAAGCCACTGTCCCAAAACCCATCCCACAAGTATAAGCGTACCTTCACATTTGATCCGACCCCTCATTGGTTAGAAAAATCAAAGAAAATTTTATACTAGTGTTATAAAAAGTTTCACAACTAATTAAAACCTGCATATTATATAATATATATATATAATACATACATACACATTTTGACAAGTTTCTAGTCACCAATTTTAATAGGGTTTGAGCCGGAAAGGCCCAATTAAATTCTTATTTGTTTATTGTTAAGATTGTTAGGATATTTTCTAGATATATTAGTTATTAGATATTATCTTTTGTTGTTATCTTTTCTCTTAAATAAGGTTAGGTTGCGGAAAAAGAAAGTACAGAGACATCCAAACTAACAGACCAAAAGAGAGCAACCCCAGCTTTCCTGCCTATGCTATCACCACCCACCCAATTAAACCTACGAAAAGATCTAGCCAAAGGACGCAACTCAAAAGATGATAACTTGGTCTCAGCCAAGAACACAAAAGAGGGAGCTTGTTGGTGGATCACGTCCTTTATCCAGCGAACTGCAGCTGCCCCACCCAGACCCCGGCAGTTCGCGGCTAGAATTGACATTATGACGGGCGACACTGGGGATTACCCAGCATCGCCGTAGCATCCATAACAGCATCGTCCCCCTTGCCTCGCTTGGCCACTTCGTCAACAGAGTGAACCTCCCGGAGCTCCGATTCAGAGGAAGAACCGTGAACCTCAGAAAGCTTACGCTTACGACCGTCGGAAACAGTTGGTGAATGCACAATCTCACCTTCCTCCATCATTGGGTCTTGATTGATGTCCACCATATGCATGCAGCCACCCCCCATGTCAACAGACGTAGCAGTAACCCCAATAGACTGATCCACAACCGGGTGAAAAGATGGAGAAGAATCCCGGCTACCCGCACCTCCCTCTGCATGTGCACCAAGAGAAGGTCTACTCCCCTCCGCCGATCCTACCTTGAGCCACATCCCGTAGTTCAGCTCTTCTGCCGTTGCTTCAGTGCGGTAAGGACAATCCCGAAGAAAGTGAGTGAAGAGGCCACAAAGGAAGCATAAATTGGGTAGATGCTCATAAGTGAGTGGTAGAACAATGGACCTCCCTTCAACCGTAATAGAAGTAAACCGAAGCAGTGGACTTGTAACATCCATTTTGACCTTCATCCGCATGTATGAGCTAGCCCGACGACGTTCAAACTCTGCGTATTCCTGAAAGATTCCAAGCTTGTTCCCCAACCGCTTTGCAAAAAGAGGGCTCATGAACTGGAGTGGGACATCATGAACATGGACCCATAATGGAACCCACCTAAAATCATGATCCTTTGGTGGCGTCGCCTTGTCGATTTCCGAAAGAACCAAAAGACTGCCGTCATGAGTCCACGGACCACGGGAGAGGATGGACTGAACAAGACCTTCGTCTGGAAGATGAAAAAAGAAGGCCGCCCTCCAAACTGCGAACTCGAAGGTGTATTCACATCTCCAAGCTTTAGCAAGGGAGCGTTCCAGAGCCTTGACGTCGATCGATCGTGGCATGAGCAGCTTACCCAAGAGACAGCAGTGAGTCAGAGCAATCGAACCAGCGTCAAGAAGATCATCAACCTCCACATCATCTTCCTCTGCAGCCGTAAGGGAAAGGTGAGCACAATGGGCTGCAAGGTCTTCAGTTGGTTGTGGCGGAGCATGTGAAGCCATAGTATTGGACAAAGTATTGATTGAGGTGAGCTTGGAGAAACATGACAGGATACGTAATAGCCAAAGATTTTGGGATGGAGGGAAAGATCTGAAGAAAATAGAAGATGGAGAGTTTGATGCGATGAAGGTCGATATAGCCGAAACACCGATTAAATAGGGATGTGAACCGTCATTAGTAATCTCAAACTGCTGTAGTCGTTGTTGTAATGATTCTTTGCATGGCTGAGATCGATACTTGTTGATCATTGCCAGGGGAAACGTGTTGGTTGTGGCGTAATCCATCGAAGAAACAGTGTGACGGTTGATATGATTAAGGAAGCTTCACATGCAAAGGGGAAGACAGAAGGTTGGGCTTTGGAAAAGCTGAGGAAGCTTCGCACATCATGTAGATATTTTGGTTGGGGCTTCGGGATCTGGGCAATGGCGATTTACAGGTTTGTATGGCTGGTCTGATTCTCAACATAAATGGAAAACGTGGAACTTAATTCGGTATCTCAGTGCACAATGGGATGGGCCTTGGGTTTTGGGAGGGGATTTTAATGAAGTTCTGTATCATCATGAGCATAAGGGCCGAGCAAATCGATCTCCATCTATCTGATATGCGGGCGTTTCATTCATGTCTGCTTGATCATGATCTTCAAGATCTCAGGGTTCGCAAGGCTACAACAACAACTCGAGTCGGAGGCTCAGTTTCCTATGCTAGCATCTCGGCAGTCGTCTGGATCGTTTCCTTTGTATTCTGCATGGCTCTCACAGTTTTCCTACCAACCATTTTCACCTTTCATGGGGACATTCGGATCACAAACCCATTAAGCTAATGTTGCATCGCACCACCCATCGTGGCCCAAAGCCATTCCGTTTTGAAAATTGTTGGGCACTCCTTCCTCAGTGCAGGTCCTTGGTTCAATCAGTGTGGACTTCTTCTTCATCAATAGATTACTGCCAGAAAGTGAAACAATGTGGACAGCAACTTAGGGTTTGGGGCAAACAACAGGTTTGGTTGAGAAACGTTGCTAAATCAGACGCGGGAACAAATTAATTGCCTCGCAACCCATGCATCTACGCCCTTGGCCATGAATCGGTGGAATGAGCTAAATTCTGTTATGGATGCCCTTCTGCACAAGGAAGAAATACGGCTTCATCAGCGGGCGCGCCAATCTTGGTTATCTTCGGGGGATCGAAACTCAAGTTTCTTTTTTCATCGACATCGTATGCGCACACGCCAAAATACAATTACTTCTTTATCATCTGATGCTCACGCACCTCAGCACACTTGGGAAGGGATTGAATTTGTTGCTCGGGATTACTTCCAGACTCTTTTTACCTCTGCAAATCCATCCCAGAACGCCCACCTTTTAGCTTGTGTAGCTGATAGAGTGCCAAGCGATCAACGTCAGGAAATGGGTGCTCCATATACTCAGGAGGAAGTTATTAAGGCTTTTAACCAGATGAATCCTCAGAAAGCACCAGGTCCAGATGGGATCAATGGGTATTTCTTACGCACATATTGGCCCATTATCAGTGTTGACTTCCTTCATGCATGTTTGGCCTTCCTTAATTCTGGAATCTTGCCACAAGCGGTTAATGACACAGAAATTGTTCTAATCCCAAAGAAACCAGGGGCAGCTTCAATCAACCACTTCAGGCCTATTTCGTTGTGCAATACAATATATCGGGTTATATCCAAGGTTCTTGTCAATCGAGTTGCTGCGTTCCTGCCAAGTGTTATTTCTAATAATCAGGCAGCTTTTGTGCATGATCGCCTTATTACAGATCAAGTTATGCTCTCCCATGAGATTCTTCACACAATGCGACGCTCCAAGGCTAAAACCAAAGGGTATTTTGCTTACAAGGTTGATATGTCCAAAGCTTTTGACCGGCTCGAGTGGTCTTTTATTTTGGATGTTCTATAGAGTATGGGGTTCCATCCAAACTGGATAGCACGGGTTCAGCAGTGCTTAACTACGGTCCACACTTCTCTTTTAATCAATGGGTATCCGGGGCAACAGTTCCAACCTTCTCGTGGTCTTCGTCAAGGGGATCCTTTGTCTCCAATCTTGTTTATCATTTGCATGGAAGTTTTAACTTCAGCCCTTCAACTAGCTACATCAGTTGGGATTTATAAGGGCTATTCGATTCCAGGCCTTGGTTTTTCAATTTCCAATCTTCTTTTTGCTGATGACATCGTTCTCTTTGGGGAGGCAACTGTTTCTAATGCTACTGCACTTCATCATATACTTCAGGATTTCCAGCTTGCATCTGGCCAGTGCATTAATACCTCTAAGTCTGCGATCATGTTTTCCTCCTGCCTGGCGCATGCTCTTAAGTTCTCAGTTGCTTATGTTTTTCAAGCCAATCAAGTTGAAGATTTGGGTCAGTACCTGGGATTCCCAAGCAACGTTGGGAAGAAGAAGTGTGCGGTTTTCAACTACATCAAAGATCGGGTACTTAAACGTATAAACAACTGGTCCAATAAGGTTTCACAGGCTGGACGAACCTTGCTGATAAAGGCAGTTTTGCAGGCCATACCTTCATATGCTATGTCTGTTATTCTCCTCCCTAAAACTCTTCTTAAGCAATCCAGTCCCTTATCAATAGCTTCTGGTGGGGAGGAGTGGCGCACTCAACAGCTATTCGCTGGACAAAGTGGTCTAATCTGTGTCGCGACCAGCCCTCGGGTGGAATGGGGTTCAGAGAGTTGCAATGCCAAAATCGAGCTTTGCTAGCTAAACAGTTTTGGCGGCTCCTCACAGAGCCTGAATCTATGCTTTCTTCTTTCTATAGGGCCAAATATGTGAGGCACTCCACTTGGATGACAGTGCAACCGGATTCCACCTCTAGCCCAATCTGGCGTGCCCTTCTTAGTGTGCGGGACGTGGTAGAGTTTGGCGCACGTCGAGCCATTGTTAATGGCCAAACTACTAAGCTCACGGATCGTTGGCTTCCGTCAAAACCAGGGGGCAAACTGTTTCATTGGCACCTACCATCAGTGGTTGCTCATTATGCTTCGGTGGCTACGGTGATCACTGTTGATCATCAATGGAACCATTCCCTACTGCATCAATGGTGCGACCCATCTGATGTTGCGCTTGTGTTATCTATCCCCTTGCATGTTTCATCACATGGTATGCCTGTAACTGAAGATTACTGGTACTGGGGCCACACGAAGTCTCGGCAGTTCACGGTCGCTTCTGCATATTCCATAGCCTTGGCAATGAAGCAGTCTACTACACCTTCCACCTCTCAGTCAGATTCCAGCAAAAGGATGTTTCGTTTAATTTGGGCTCTTGACCTTCCATCTCGCATTAAGCTTTTTGGCTGGAAGATTCTTGCTATCAGACTTCCTTGCAAGACAGCTATTCGGGATAAGATTCATGCTGACATGGATACGGGCTGTTCTTTCTGCTCCTCGCATGAAACTATGCTGCATGCCTTGCATGGCTGTCCTGCTGTTAATTGGCTATGGGATACCATGGGTTTTTCCTTCCCTAGCTCTATATCTTCTGATGAGGGTCTTCGTCATTGGTTTTACACTTTGTGCTCTGATCAACCCAAAACAGCCATTGCATCCTATCTATGTTTCCTTTGGAAGATTTGGTTTGCCCGCTGCCAAGCTACCCATGGTCGGGCAAGCTCGTTTAATCACGGTTGGTGTCAAGCCGATAGTTTCTTGCAGTTATCTTCTTTGGCCAATTCAATAGGTTCAGCTGCTCTCTCCTTGCATCGGCGGCAGTACCCACATGTCCCCGAAGTCTTTGTGGATGCGAGTCTAGATAGTCAAGCCCGAGTTGGATTGGCATGGTTGGTGCGTGCCCAGTCCAGTCTGTTATCTGTGGGGTGTGCGGCATATAAGAAGCCTCTTCTCGTTTCCGATGCGGAGGCTTTGTCAATAGAAGGAGCCATGGATGCAGTTTTCGAGGCGGGACTTCACAGCCTTAGGGTGTTTTCAGATTGCAAGTCTCTTATACAATACTTGAACGGTGACGCAACCACAACTACCTCGTTGTTGCCTTCCACGACTGCAATATTGGATAGGATTATGGGGAATTTAGGGCGTTTCAACGATGTATGTTGGTTTTACATCCCAAGGGATATTAATATTTCAGCGCATAGTCTTGCTAACCATGCCCGGAGTGTACAGCTCACGGGATCATGGCCTCTGGATTCCATTCCAGAACTTGTACTTAAACTCGTTACTTAATGGAATATATATCCTCGTTTCAAAAAAAGGTTAGTTAGTTGCTAGACTTCTATTATTTATTTGTAACATTGCATATTATGAAGATCAAGAAATAACAGAACCTCAAATTTCCTCTGGTCTCTCTACTCTCCTCCTCCTTCCTTTGCAAGTCTTATCCTCACCCCTTTCCTCCTCTAATTACAGTTAGGGTTCATGATGCAAGCTTAAAGGTTTGGTATGGTTTAGATGTAGGATTTTGGAATGTGGGATTTAGAAACTTAGAGTTCAAGATTTTAGACTCTTAGGTTGAAGTGTTAGAATTTGGGGATTTAATTTTGTTGGCAATGGTTGATATATTTGTGTAATATATATATATATATAGTTCATTTGTTCGGAGGTGTACCATAATTGCTCATTTATGATCAAAAGATAAGTTCAAAACATTTCGAAGGTATATATCTTTCATGGAGATATATACTTGTTTATAGAAAATCCTTGGAAAGAAGAAAATTGCTAGTATTCCTAGTAATGTCAATGGATTGGTTTCCGGTGAAAATATTACACGCACCCGTTGCGATGGACGCTCAGATGTATCATTCATCTATCCATTTGTCACTTGATTCCGGTGGATGAGATGACAATTTTCATCCAAGTTCCTCCGTATGAAATTTTCTTATATAACCCGATCAAGAGATAATGTTAAAAGAATAAAAGTGCATTTGACCGGAGAACTAGCAAGAAATTAGAATAATGTTTATTAGTTTAGTTGCCAGCAGTTAGGGATAGCTACATCCAGAGGACGGAGCAGCCGGCGCGTAGGTATGTTTTTTTTCCTTTTTCTTTCATGCGCGCACACAGCCGGTTAATGATTTTTTTTATTTTTTTTTTTCTCCTTAATCATAAAAACTTTAGATTGTTATAACTTTTAATATATAAGCTCAAAATGAAAAAAAATTATATCATTGTTCATCTAAATTCAAGCTCTTCAAAACAAGACCAGTCATGGATATATTTTGACAACTTTTTAAAAAAATTATGTTTACATGTATACCATGATATTTTAATGTTAGGTGTGTATGTACATATTTTAATGTGAGAATGTACATGTTTTAATGTGACAATGTACATGTTTAAATGTGAGAATGTACATGTTCTTTAATGAACATCTGTACATGTTTGTATGGTCATATGTACATGTTTATATGACCGTCTGTACAAGTGTTCTTCCTTATATGTACAGGTTTTAATTTAAGGATGTACATATTTAATGATTCGTACAGGTTTATATGACTATCTATATGTTTTTAATGTGAGAATGTACATGTCTTCACGTGAGGATGTACATGTTTTAGTGAACATTTGCACAGGTTTGTATGATTATCTGTACAAGTTTTCTTTTACGTTATATGCTCCATACATGTAAAATAATTTTTTTAAAAGTTGTCAAAATATATCTATGACTGATCTTGTTTTGAAGAGTTTGAATTTAACTGAACAATGATATAATTTTTTTTCATTTTAAACTTATATTTTAAAAGTTACATTATTTTAAAAATTTTGTGATAAAAAAGAAAAAGAAAAAAAACACAAAAAACAAAGCGTTAGAAGTGTCGGGTGCTAAAAAAAAGAAAGGGATAGAAGCGCCAGGGGATGTAGCCTTATTTGGCTACAAGCAGTCGTAGCCAAGACACGCTAGTCGATGATAATTCTTAGCTACATGTGAATGTAGTCATTCTTGGCTACATCCAAGGAGATTTTAGTCAAATTAAATAAAAAATATCTTTTATATAGGTAATTTTGTAATTAATGAAATATAGTGGGACAAAACTGAAAATAGAAGAAACAAACAAAAATGAGGAGTGCTGTGCGTGCGTCGTAAATTTTTTTTCTTTATCACACCCATTTTTAAATTGTTGTAACTTTTAATATATAAGTCAAAAATAAAAAAATTATATCATTGTTCATCTAAATTCGAGCTCTTCAAATAAGACTAATCATGGATATATTTTGACAATTTTTTAAAAAAATATTTTTACATGTATAACATGATATTTTAATGTAAGGATGTATGTACATATTTTAATGTAAGAATGTACATGTTTTAATGTGACAATGTACATGTTCAAATGTGAGAATGTACATGTTCTTTAATGAACATCTGTACATGTTTGTATGGCCATATGTACATGTTTGTATGACTGTCTGTGCAAGTGTTCTTCCTTATATGTACAGGTTTTAATCTAAGGATGTACACATTTAATGATCCGAACAGGTTTATATGACTATCTATCTATGTTTTTAATGTACATGTTTTTACGTGAGGATGTACATGTTTTAGTGAACATTTGTACAGGTTTGTATGACCATCTGTACAAGCTTTCTTTTACGTTTTGTGCTCCATACATGTAAAATAATTTTTTAAAAGTTGTCAAAATAAATCCATGACTGGTCTTGTTTTGAAGAGCTTGAATTTAGATGAATAATGATATAATGTTTTTTCATTTTGGACGTATACATTAAAAGTTACAATAATTTAAAGATTTTGTGATAAAAAAGAAAAATAAAAATCTTAAAAAAACAAGAAAAAATAAAACGTAAGGGCGCCGGGGCGCCTTTAAAAAAAACAGCACGCGGAGGTCGCCACAGGCTGGGTCAAATATTACTCTAATAACCCAATTATATGACGCGTAAGGGTGAGGGTACTGCCACATACGTCAATTGTTATATCAATTTTTTACATATTTCCTTATCTACTCTTTCTTTCTATTTTTTCTAACTTTGCTACTAAATCATCTTTGTAAAAGAATGGGAACACCATACAAATAATAAAAATAAAAGATAATTCATTGGCTATAGCATACGACTATGTATGTATATTTGCTCTATAAATCTGTACTAATATATATAAACGTACACATTGAATTATTATATATCTAAAATTATACTAAATATACTGTAAACAACAAAAATATACAAACCGCATCATTAGTAAAAAGTAGCTACACATGCAGCTAAGAGTGATTGAAAACTAGAAGCATATATGTTACTAAATATAATAAAGGGAAAAGTCACATATGCCACGATTTGAGTTTTAAATTCACAAAATGTCACTGTCCGCTAACGTACGTTAGTTTCACCGTTAAAAATCTCTGGTAAATGACCAAAATACCCCTAACGAAAAGTTTGATTTTTTTTTAAAAAAAATAATTTTTTGTTTAATTGCGTTGGTTCGACAGTCCAACAGCTAACTTTTTTTTAAAAAAGTACACAAAATACCCTTGTTTAGTTTTATAGTTTACAATATGCCACTATTTAAGTTTAGTAGCTTATAATATGCCCCTGTTTGAGGTTTTATGTTCACAAAATGCCTCTGTTTTCTGAGTTCAAAAATATGAAGTAAAATATGAAGTGCTTTCATATATATATATTAATGCTCAAAAAAATCATGTGATTGTAGTTGTTTACACTTCTGTTTGCACATTCTTTTCACATCTAACCGCTAGACATCAAAAAAGCGGTAACTACAAACAAAACTAGCACATTTGTCCATAAAAACCACCAAAACCACCACTAAATAGATCTGTCCACATCATACCACATACTAACAGATTTGTCCACTAACATAACTAAACACATAAAACAAACAAGATAAACTAAACAACGTGAAAATATATGTCCAACTACGCTATGAACCCCTAGCTGTAGTGGGACCACCTCTTGCACTTCTCGTTCTTTGTTTCTTTCTTGTAGCAGTAGCTGAACTTGAAGATGGGGCAGCATCCTGAGAAGATTGTCCCGTGGTAGCACCATGTCTCTCTTTTTCCTGCTCTGTAGCAGCCATTTTTTCTCTCGCTGTTGTTCAACCCTTGCAAGTTCTCTTGTTGTGACCGAGAGTACCACATTTTGTGCACTTGTTGGTGACCTGCTTACCCTTCTGTTTTTCATTTTCTTCCCGCCTTTTGTTTTATGGTGGTCTCCCAATTTCTTTTTTCATTATCAGGTGTTGGATGGTGGGAGTGCCTTCTGTTTGTGTCCACCAGAAATCAGCAGAGGGGACGGGCTGGATGTTGTACTCGTATGACGATTTATAGCTTTTGACTGATTAGTATTGGCTCACATGCTCAAGTGGTTGACCCCGAACAACCTTATCGCTTTAATGGCATGTCTACAGGGTATCCTGTATGCGGCCACCTACCACAAGTGCATTCGGCCTTGTCAAGATCAACTGCCAACTGAGCACTTCCATCCAACACCTCATAGTTCTTTCTACTCGATGGCCTAGCAACGCAGTGTACATATGGTTTTTTCGTGCTTTTCTAAAGCTATCAGGTTCTTCACAATCCCAGGACTCACACCATTTACATCCCAATTCTATGACGCTTCTTGACTCTCACAGTTCCTCCACCATTAGCTAAGCTCAGATGCCTACCAAAAATAATCACACCAAATCAGACAGTGTAAAGATACAATAAAAAGATGCATGATTGTATTCAGTTTATTACCTTCTAGTAGAGGGTAAATTGGCTTAATTATGTAGAAATTCAACGTCGCATTGAAACCCTCCACAAAGTTAGAGGTATTATCAGGGCACTTGATCTGCATACAGTCAAACAACAATTAGGTCGCTTGCATTAACAACAACACTAACATAAGCACATAGCAGTGAAAGTGACTACCTCTTCATCGAACTTGTATCTTGCCCAACATTCCAGCGGTATCTCTCTCAGGTAATGAAATGCAGCATGATCCATTTCCTTGATGCGTTTTATCGCTTTATCAAAATTGTATGCAGAGAATGCATTCGCGGCAAACCAAAACGCTTGCCTACACAGAAAAACAGTGCTTACTTATCGCTCTGATAAATGTGCAGAACATAAGGATTGAAATGTATGCTTAAAAGAGAGTTCTCACATCATCTTGGGACCTGAATGTGACTTTTGAAGTTGGCATACAGGTGTTTGCAACAATATCGCACTGGGCTTCGTGGAAACTAGTTTGTAAGAGCATGATCAATTCCTTAAGAAGAAAACAGAAGAAGTGTTAGAACTGGAGCATTACACAATAGCTCTTTTAAGTTTTACGATTCACGAAATACCCCGTTGTAAGTTTTAGAGTTCACATAATGCCACGAGGTTCATACCTTTTGTTAACAGAGGAGTAAGTCATACCTTTTGTCTGTCATATATGAATGTCCAAGGAAGAGGTTCACCTTCCCCAATAGAGTCTTGAGATAGCTAAAAAATTATTCCCAAGTCTCTATTTTCTCTTCTCTGACTACTGCATAAGCAAATGAGAATATTTCTCTTGATTCACATCAAGGCCCACAACAGACAGCAAGACATCTTCAAAGTACCCCTTCAGATGACAACCGTCAATGCCTATAAGGGGTCTGCAACGTGACATGAATCCCCTCACAAGAGCACCAAACGTGATGAAGCATTGGTGAACGGATGTGGTGGATCAGGTGACACTGGACAGTTCATTGCAGTTACTGGGTTGGTTTCGCATAACATTTCTAGGTACTGTGGTATCAGCGTGTATGCATCATCATGGTTACCCTTAACCATTTTGATTCCCAACCCTCTAACTTTATAAGCAAGACCCCTAGACACTTCAAGACCATATCTTTCCTGACACAGCTGTCGTACAGTTTGAGCAGTGATCTTTAGATCGCTTTAATGTCTGTCAAGAGACAGTTTGCTGACCATTTGTAGTTGGCCATTAGATTCTTGGTCAGCTTGCCACAAGTGTGCTCCCCATTGATAGACCTAATCTGCCAACTTCTTTTATCCACTGTCCTTATCACTGTTATAGTCCCAGGACAATAAGGGAAAGCTACTACGATCCTCTCAGCCTGGTTTTTATCCAACTTCTCTCTCAGCAAGTCAAACCCATTTTACACGAAATTCCATCTAACACTTCCATGAAGTGTTCTCTGTCCATGAAAATCAGCCGCTTCTCGATACTATGCCTCCGCCAAAGTCTTGTTTCACGTAGTGTTGCCCCTTCCACTTAGATCTGATTTTAACACCACTTATATCAAGACTAGTGACTCCTTCATGCACACCTTCTAGATTATCAAGATCGTACATATTTTCCATTTCCTACTCATCACATTCTTCGTCACTGCCTTTATCACTTTCAGAAACATCCTCAGACTCATTTCCATCATCACTGACAGCTTCTTCATTGGATTCTTCAATATCCCCACTGATTGAGTCAACATCAACTTCAAACGAGCTATCCTTGGAACTCACATCTTCAAGAATGAGGTCGTTCTGAGTCTCGTACATAGCTCTTCCAGCAGCAGCTCTTTTTGGCCTTTTAAC